>JAWNPN010000028.1:9337500-9560000 GCA_035047485.1 Drosophila peninsularis
TATTTTAAAAAACATTTTTAAAATATTTTAGAATTTAAAAAATCAATTTCTAATCAATTAAATTTAAAATTTGTATCTGAAATTAACGTAAAATGTAAATGTCTTCCAAATATCGTATCCCAAATATATAAAAATTAATTTAAATAAATAATAAAATATTTAAATAAAGAAATTACATATTTTATGTATATTAAAATATGAATAGATAATAAATAAAAATTCATACTAAATTATATTCTGAAATAACTGAATTTATTATATATTAAAATTTTTTTTAAAAATATTTATTTATTATTTATTTATTTATTGTGTATTATTTTTTATTTTTGTGTTATATATTTAACTTTTAATTTTTAATTTTTAATTTATTTTTTTTTTTAATTTTTTATTTATTTATTTTTTTTTTTAATTTTTATAAGGTAGTTTTTAATGTTTCGTTTTAGTGAGAAGTAAAAAATGATGTAGAAAATATTCAAAAATTAATTTACTTCAGCTAAAATCGTAGTTCCACTATTATAACTGTCTCGCAGCTAGCTTGTCATTCATGAACCAGTTTCACAGTTAAATTTTCTTGGAACTAGTTCAATTTGCTGAGTCCACAAGAAACAGAGGCGAACAAAGCCAATATGCACGAGCGCAATTTGCGAACAGGGTATATAAATAATCAGAGTGAGTGCAGGTTATGTGCACACACACACACACACACACATGCATATATATATATATATAGTATGCGCGATCGTGTAAACGCAAAAATATGCGCACGGCAATAAAAAGAAAAAAAAGTTAACAATGAACAAACAAATGGAATATATGCATGGAAATTAGCCCCGTGTAGGCCCTGATAAAATGTTGTTGTTTTCACTTTGGCGCTGAAACTTGTTTAATAATTCAAATATCAGCACACACGCACACACGCACACGCACACACACACGCACACAGCTGGTCAAAGTGTTGTTGCGAGGCATATTAATTTGCATGCGCCAATTTAATGTCTTGTCAAATTTATGTAGAAACTTAACCTGTGCCTGGTGATGGCACCTGTACGCACGTGTGTGCGTGCGTGTTGTGTCATAGCAGAGCAAGTCTCATAGTTAAAGCCCTCAAATTGTCGAGAATATTACAGCTTTAGTTAGGTATACTACTTCACAGAGCCATAAAGGGTATATTGGTTTGCATAACAATAGGCATGATGTGGGAAAATCAATATAAATGCACACATACACACACACACACATACACATGCATATTTCATCAAATTTTCTTTGATATTTATCAAGTGTAATGAAAGAGAGAAAATTGAAATTATACAAAATAATAGCATATGGAAATGTGAAAATGTGTGCATGTGGAAACATTCCAATATATATATATATTATACGCATATATATGTATATCTGATATCTCTGTAATTACATATGTCTATATGTCTGTGGACTTGAATCGATAGTAATTTCCACATGCCACAAGATGAGAAGAAGCCGGTTCCAGCTCTGCGCTGGCTTTTAATAAATAATGTTTGTCAACTGTTTTTGGCCAGCAGCTGACACAAATCGTTAACCAGTTTGCTTGAACCAGTTTGCACCATAATAACAGAGCTTAATGTGTACTAAAGTATAGATATATGGCATATATTATATAATTATCTTTGTATCAAAACACGAGGGGGCGGCAGAGCGGGAGACAGAGATACAGAACTGATTCAAGAAAAGTCATTGAAATAAAATATATGTCATGTGAAAGAGGGCGAAAGAGAGAGAGAGAGAGAGAGAGAGAGAGAGAGAGAGAGAGAGAGAGAGAGACAGCTAGAGAGAGAGAGAGAGGAAGACAGAAGTAAAGGTATAGGATAGGATATAGGACATATAGTTTAATACAAATTTCGTACCAAAAAGCAACTGAAATTCTAGCAAAAATGCCAAAAGCGAGCTGAATTTCGGTTCATTAAGTTGTCTTAATCATTCAGATTATATATGCTATATGTTCACTGACATTCTCTCTTTGCGAACTCTTCAATTTATCCTGCTGGCAACAGCTTGTACTTAACTTTTAATTGCCGGATTATGCTCTAATTTATGGCTGTCTCCTATTAGCGCCCAGTGCGAACTTTGAGGCTCTCACAATGCCTGGCCTGGTGGGTGCTCAAATTGAATAATTATTTGCATGCAACTGGCAAAGAAGTATCAGATACAAAATACTCCCTAATCTATATTGCGTTGGCCTCGATGCTTATCGCCTGCTGAAGTTGGCAAAGTTTTCAGTTTGCTAATTCTATCCATGTGGATAAAGTGCCTAGCAACTTTTTCAATTATACAGTTGAGTGCAAACTTTAATTAAGTTTTCGCAACTTGCAGCGCTGACCCGCCCCGCCCCGCAAAGGATTTACCTATTTGCATATTAACACTAGCAGCTAGCCCCCTTGTGGAGGGCCTTTGTCGCTTAGCCAAGTCGAAACAGTTTGTAAACAGTTTTCATAATTTTCACAGCCAAGCAATTCGGCTCGCTCAGCTTGATGCAGCTCATCAATATGGCATGGACTGCATAACGGCTCCAACTGTTAACTGTAAACACATACAGCTCCATCCATATCCGTGTCCCACTAGACAGACATTTTGCAATTGTTACGCGGCGCGACCCAACCGCAAAACCGAAGGCGACTTGGTTGTTTACATACCAATACCAATTGAGACAGAGATAGGGAGAGACAGAGGGGGAGACAGAGAGAGAGAGAGAGAGAGTGACTTGGTTATTTACAATGAGGTAGGCGAACTTTGTTTGCACCTAATTAATGTATGTAAATATACATGCATTTATTTAAATAAATACACACACACATACAGAGACGCTCACTCGCATACACTGCAAGAAATTGCAATTGCAATTAAAAAAATATATATATATTGAGAATAATAATAAAAAAAAGCCTTTTAGAGAGCTGTTTGTACACTGCAAAATAAATTGTATACTTATACAAACATATTAGTTTTTTTTATATATTTATTTTTTAAAAGTTTATTTTTTTTTTATTTATAGTTATTTTTATTTATATTTATTTTTATTTTATTTATATTTATATTTATATTTATTTTTATTTTATTTATATTTATCTTTATTTATATTTATTTTTATTTAATTTATATTTATTTATATTTTTTTATTATTTATATTTATTTTTTATTTGATTTATTTTTTATATAATTTTGTCTTGAACTGCATAGTCGCAGTAACAGATTTCTGTCTGTTCAGTTTCAGGTACAACCTGTTGTTACACTGCTAAAAATGGTCTATATATTTGTATATAATATATATTTATGAGTATATGCACACTTCGAATAGCTGTCAAATCATATTAAGACAAAGTAGAACTCCTGTCGAAATTAGATTATTAATTAATAAAAAAAATTTGAAAATTGACTTCATTTCCCGCAAGTATAAACACATAATACGCATTGGGAAAAAAAAGCTATATTGCTATACAAAATCCATACTTTCATATAAATGACATGGATTTTATCTGTTAAGTAGCTGATTCAGCAGCAAAACTTGGGAAACTAAGCTCTAAAATTGTTGGAAATAAAATAAAACTCTTATAGAGTCACAAAAAGGAAATGGTTATATATTATATATATATATATATTATAATATTGCATCAATCTGTTTTAAAGGTCAATGTATGATAAAACGGAATATAATAATTTGTGTAGAAATTTCTAGTCTTTAGCTTTACTACAGTCCAGAGCTGACTAAAACAAATGCCTTAAAATCGCTGAAATGCACTGCAGACAGACGACAAGCATTAAATACTATTTTGCATTTTTAAAATATATTCCCAAATCCCGTTTCGTTCAGTGTAATCGCATTGCTGCAAATGTAAGCAGTAACGTTTACAGTTCTGTTTTATTCATCTGTTGCCTGTGCGCTGTCAAGCAAGTGACTCGGCCATTTCCAACCAGCATTGCAGTTGCACTGCTTGCCGCCAGCAGAGCGACAGGGCGAGAGTGTGTGTGTGTGTGTGTGTGTTTGCATGTGTGTTGCACTGTGTGCAATTGGGATTGAATGCGGTGATTGCTGTTTGATAGCGAATTAAGTATTTACCTGCAAATATCTAGCATTTCTGCACCGTCGGCCGCACGGCGGGACATTGTTGAAATATTCATTGCGAAATTGAACCGTAAATTAATTTTAAGCTATTGCAATGCTAGCTTAAGTCCAGTTGTCTGGCTCCACGCCTAATGCCCTTAAATGATGATTCGTGTACCCTGTACCCAGTGTGGTATTTGGGGTATATTTGTTTTGTGAATATGTATGCAACAGGCAGAGGGAAGACGTGGCAGCCACCCATAAGGTTAATTATTGAGCAGAATGACGCTCTGAGTTGATCTGCGCATCTAACTCGATCTCGTAAACTACAGAAGCCAGAGACTAGGAATTTTAGATGTGTTTTCTTATACATCCTATGAAGTGTTTTGTGAGCTTTTAGTAGTGTCCAAGGTATCTGCTAGACGAGCACCCTGTGCTCTGTGCTCTGCTAGTATTCACATATCTAACGAACAGTCATATGGATAATAACCGATTATCGGTAATGCAATTATTTATGGCGTATGTCTATATGCATATATATGTTGATTTTATTCTGGAATACTACCTTATGGTAATCCATTTAGTATTGAACTACTATAAACATTGATCGAATCGACTCTATACAGTTTTCTAATGAATGTGCTTCTCGTTTTTCAAGTTGGGATATATACATATACGATTTCTAACAAATCTAAAGTATAGTCGGGATAATTTATAAGTCAAAAACCTCAATGGGTTGTGGATATCTATGGGTCGTATATGATAAATATGTAAAAGATTGTGAAACCTTGAGAAAAGGAAAAAGGAAAAGGAAATTTTGCTTCCCTCATAGTTTTTTACACTAAAATATTATTTTTAGAAATTTTTCTTTTTGAAATCAGTGCTGCTCTCTTGCCAACGGCACTCCACTCCATATATAACTTGTCTGCATATAGCTATTTCGATTAACAGCAACCTATCGATAGAATGCCTATCGATAGATGAAACCAGACCATCTCTTACTCTTACTACGCCAGCTCTGAGCTTGAACTAGTTGAGAATTCTAGGCTCCCAGCTCTTGCTGAGAGAACCAAAGCGAGCTAAAGCCGTGAGCTAAAGTAAAATTTAAGACAAATACAAAAAATGAAGATGATAAAAAGCGAATTACGCTGCATATTAAATTGTATTATATAGCTGCCTATATAATATGCAAATCAACATAAAATTGGAGTTGAAAATTATTTTCGTTGGGGGAAAATTCAAATGCAATTTTCAAACGAATCATCCAATCCAATTAAAAAGCGCTTTCGAAGCAAAAAACTTATAAATTTAAATTGGTTTGTCAAATGAGTGGGGAAGGGGTGGGGGTGGGGGTGTCTGTTTGGAGGTGTGTGAATTGGGGGCTAACGTAATTTTTATTGGCCTATTGAAGAATTACAATCAAATCGAATATTTTTGCATCGTAAGCGATTTTAATTGAATTTTGATCCGAGGACTTCGAAATGCAATCGCAAATTGACAAATGGGATTTTGTGGGATATATTTAGATGCGTGCACCTGTCAGCTGCTCACCTGTACGCCTGCATAGCTGTACACTTGATATACCTTTATGCATAATGAGAATTTCTCGCATTCTTTTATTGCAGGCCATTTGGATAAGGACAAGGACAAGGACAAGGACACGGCGAAGAACAAGGACCTAGACATAGACGTAAACGATTGTCATTAGCCGTTAGCCGTTAGCCGTTAGCCTGTAGCCCGTCAACCGTCAGCCGTCAGCCGTCAGCCGTTTCCCGCCAACTGCTTGCCCCTTAGCCATTCGACAGGCCGGACATTCCGCAGCTAGAGGAGAGCGTCGTTAGTGCGTGGCGCGTGGGGGGCGGAGCAGCGACGGCCTGGTCCAAGTTGTAGTCGTCGTCGTCGTCGAAGCCAAGGAAAATGTCTTCGCCATTAGCGCAGAGCAACAACAGCAACAGCAGCCAGTCGCAGTCGCAATCGCAGTCATCAGCAGCAGCAGCAGCAGCAGCAGCAGCGGCGGCGGCGGCGGCGGCAGCGGCTGCTGCCCAGCAGCAGAATCAAAAATCAAATTCATCCGCTGCCGGCGGCAGCGTCAACAATACACATGAAAAGAACGCGAGCGGAGCGACGGGGACGACAGCGGGCGGCGGAGCAGGCGCTGGCGCTGGCGCTGGAGCTGGCGCAGGAACTGGCTCGGGATCGGGCGCCTCGTCAGGCGGCACGCCACAGAGCCCCACAAAGCGCAGCACAATATCCACAAAGGAGCGTGTGATCGACAGCGTGCCGTTTCCACCCAGCCGTAAGCTAACCTGCGCCGATGTCTTCGATGCGCGCACCGGCAAGCCGCAGCACGACGTACTTAAGCAGCATTTCATACTGGAGGGCCGGATCGAGGAGAGCGCCGCCTTGCGCATCATCCAGGAGGGCGCCACGCTGCTGCGCCAGGAGAAGACTATGATCGACATTGAGGCGCCGGTCACCGTCTGCGGCGACATCCACGGCCAGTTCTACGATCTTATGAAGCTATTCGAAATTGGCGGCTCGCCGGCAACAACAAAATATCTGTTCCTGGGCGACTATGTGGACCGGGGCTACTTCAGCATTGAGTGCGTCCTCTATTTGTGGTCGCTGAAGATCACGTATCCGCAGACGCTGTTCCTGCTGCGCGGCAACCACGAGTGCCGGCATCTGACCGAGTACTTCACCTTCAAGCAGGAGTGCAAGATCAAATACTCGGAGCGCGTGTACGACGCGTGCATGGATGCGTTCGACTGCCTGCCGTTGGCGGCGTTGATGAACCAGCAGTTCCTCTGCGTGCACGGTGGATTGTCGCCCGAGATACACGAGCTGGAGGACATCAGGCGGTTGGATAGATTCAAGGAGCCGCCCGCCTTCGGCCCCATGTGCGACCTGCTGTGGTCCGATCCGCTCGAGGACTTTGGCAACGAGAAGAACTCGGACTTCTACACGCACAACTCGGTGCGCGGCTGTTCGTACTTCTACAGCTACGCCGCCTGCTGCGACTTCCTGCAGAACAACAATCTGCTGTCGATCATACGGGCGCACGAGGCGCAGGACGCCGGCTACCGCATGTACCGCAAGAGCCAGACCACCGGTTTCCCCTCGCTGATCACCATCTTCTCGGCGCCCAACTATCTCGACGTGTACAACAACAAGGCGGCGGTACTCAAGTACGAGAACAACGTGATGAACATCCGGCAGTTCAATTGCTCGCCGCATCCCTACTGGCTTCCCAACTTCATGGACGTGTTCACCTGGTCGCTGCCCTTCGTCGGCGAGAAGGTCACCGAGATGCTGGTGAATGTGCTGAACATCTGCTCCGACGACGAGCTCATGACCGAGGAGAGCGAGGAGCCGCTCTCGGACGACGAGGCGGCGCTGCGCAAGGAGGTCATACGCAACAAGATACGCGCCATTGGCAAAATGGCGCGCGTCTTCTCAGTGCTGCGCGAGGAGTCCGAGTCGGTGCTGCAGCTGAAGGGGCTGACGCCCACGGGCGCCCTGCCCCTCGGCGCTCTGTCTGGCGGCAAGCAGTCCCTCAAGAATGCCATGCAGGGCTTCTCGCCCAACCACAAGATTACCTCATTTGCGGAGGCCAAGGGACTCGATGCGGTCAACGAGCGGATGCCGCCCCGTCGCGATGCCACGCCCTCGCCGGCGGAGGAGGGCCAGAAGTCACTGTCAGCGGCGGCAGCAGCAGCGGCCAATGCGAATGCGAATTCAATCAATGGATAATTCTAAGTCAGCAAGCAGGGCAGCAGAGCAAGCAGTGCAGCGAAGTAGAAGAGAGTAGCAGAAGAGTAGCAGAAGCGTAGAAGTGCGCTGTGTACAGCAGCAACGCAGCGCAGCAGCAGCAGCGCTGTTAAGTCAGTTTTAGAAGTCGACAGTTAAGTGAGCAGCAAACCAAACGGTGGCAGTGCGTGCGAGTGGGAGGGAGTAAGCAAATCAAATAGATCTATGTAGTTTCAAGCTGCGGCAGTGCAAATACACACATACACACACACACACACACACACACACATACATGCATGCATGCATGCAGGCTTCGTTGCGCAGCCGCAGCTGAAATGCATTTGAAGGATGAAAAACAAATGCAAATAGAAAACCAAAATGCAAAACAGATAATATATATATACATATATATATATATCACACTCAACAGAACGAGTAAAGGAAATGCAAGCGTTTAACTTATTGGTATTACACGAAAATAAAAACAATTTTAAATATGGCAAAACACACCGAAGCTAATCATAAAATGCAGTTAAAACAATATAGAATTGTATAAATAGTTATGTGCATATGTGCATGCATACGTATATATACTCTGTATGTATATATATATTATATATATATATATATATATATATATATATATATATATATATATATATATATATATATATATATATATATATATATATATATATATATATATATATATATATATATATATATATATACATATATATATATGCGTATATATTTATATATGTAATTCGATGCATATATCATCAAAATTTTGTGCAACATTATATCAAAAGAGCAAAAGCGAAGTTAACGGGCGCGCCGCTGCTGACGTTGACGTCGCAGCCGCAGCAGCAGCAGCTGTAACGCAAATTAGGTAAATTTAATTATTTGCAAAGCTAGAAAAATGCAAAAGCAAATTATAAAAAATCAACTTTATATGAAAACTAACTCGTTTCTGAATAAAATAAAAACAAAACATATAAATCAATATATAACCTTCCCAAGATATTGAAAGAATCAACCTTTTAACAAAAACGAATAATTAAACAAAAAACAAAAAACGCTAAACGCTAAGAAATTATACTACTTTCGTTGTGTGGCGCCGAGGGCGACTTTAAAGCTAAACACCAAGAAGAAGCTCACGCTTAACTACTTCCTACAACAAAAACAAAAACAAATACAAATACAAAAACAAACAACAGCAATATTTTACTACAATCTTTTATTACAGAAACATGAAGAAACGACAGGAATCACACACAGAACAGAAAACAACCTGAAAAACAAAACAAAACGACTGAATCTCTCTCTCTCTCTCTCTCTATACTTAACACTTTCTTTCTCAATCTCACTCACTCTCTTTCTATTACTGTTGAAACACTCACACTCAAACTCAAACTCACACACACACTTACAGACACACACACACACACACACACTCAATAAATAAACTCAAAGTTTATGAGTACATTTGTTGTCGCCATTGTCGCCTCACACTCTCTCATCTGGTGATTGTGTATGTGGTCTTTATATACGTGCCATCTTTATCGTAGTCATTAGCTGAATATATATATATAATTACCATGCATATGCACATATATATGTGTATGTATATGTATATGCATAAGCAAAGATATGTTTAAAACGAATTGGCTGCAGCGCAGCGCAGATGTCAAAGCAACGCAAGAAAGCAAATTGCCAATACGTAACGGTATAAAACATACACACACAAACATGCACATACGCGCATAAGCTAAGCCTAATACTAGCTTATGGTCTACTTGCTGTCTTTACTCTCACGCTGCCTAACTCACTCTTACTCTCTCTCTCTTTCTCTCACCATCTTTATATACTTTTCTCTGTTACACTCACACAACCATTAAGCGGCAAAGCAGTCGGCAGAAGAAGCAATGCGAGCGAGCGAGCGCCTTGCGCCTGTTAACTATGCAATGCAAAAGCGAAAGCAAAATGCGCAGAAAACAACAACAAAGAGAGCAACTCACTGCGTTTGCAAATGGCGTCTGCTTGCGCGTCAGCCTTACGTTTGCGTCGCCGTGACGTATGTCGATTCTTTTTTATACTTAATCGAATTTTAGTTATTTGTTAATTACCTTACAAAGCAAA
Source organism: Drosophila peninsularis (assembly GCA_035047485.1). Lineage (NCBI taxonomy): Eukaryota > Metazoa > Arthropoda > Insecta > Diptera > Drosophilidae > Drosophila > Drosophila peninsularis. The sequence continues at coordinate 9,347,471 of JAWNPN010000028.1, forward strand.
CATTTAAAGAATATAAATAAACAATTTCAAGTGAAATGAACATAATGAAAAACAAACTGAATAAAGCGAAGAAGAAGAAAAAGTGGGCATAGTTTAATTGGGTTTTGTTGTTAGCTGTTACTAGGATTTTTTTGTCGTTTATCTATTGCCTATTTATACATATATATTTATTATAAACAAGTGTAATATTTATGCATACGAATTATCAATTAAATTGTTGTTTCCACCCTATGTTTTTACCTATTGTATATTTACATACATCTATTGTTTAATACACCTTAAGAATTAAGTCAAATGAATTTATAAAAATAAAATGCGAACAAAATTCAAGCAAATCAAATATATATAAACGAGTGCAACTTCTCTTAAACAAATACAAATTATTATAAATATTAACAAAACGAAAACAAAAATTTATTCAAACAAGAAGAAGGAGAAGGAGACGGTGAAGAAGAACAGAAGAGAAGAGTACCTATGTACATTAATTTTTAAGTTATATAATGTTAAACGATAAAAGATGAAACTTGATATAATATTACAAAATTTATTGTTGAGAGCAGACGAAGAAGGAATAGGAGCAGGAGATGGAGACGGAGGAGACGAAGAAGAGTTAGTAAAACAATTGAAATTTGATGACAAAGTGGAAACATTTGATAGTTGACATGAATCTAATACAAAATGCAAACTTATAGCAATTTGAAGTACTTTATAAACAATTATACATACATACATACAAATACATACATATATATAATGCATAAGGAAATTATATACAAACAAATATGTTTAAAATAACGGCGATTCGCCGGACATGTTAATTGATGAAAACCAAAAAAAAAAACCCCCCGTTGCAGTTGAGAGACAAAAATAGCAAGTGGAAGAGAGAGAGAGAGCAACATATTTATATATATATATATAGATAATTAAAACTCACATAAATCGTTGCAAACAAATTTTGATTAAAATAATAGGCAACAACAACAACAAAGATATCCAATAATATTAACGAAACACAAAACCAAATTGCGTAGTCTGGGAACATTAGTTAGACAGAGACAGCGACAGAGCGTGCGCCATTAACTGCGGCGCCTGAAAGCAGGCAACAGTTTCAAGCGAATGCCTTTTGGCAGCCCAACTGGCGCAGTATAACAGTATGACAGTTGTAAAACACACACAGACTCAGACACACATTACCCAAATAGTTAAACAATTGAATAATGTTTAAAATATATAAATATATATATATATATATATATATATATATATATATATATATATATATATATATATATATATATATATATATATATATATATATATATATATATATATATATATATATATATATATATATATATATATATATATATATACAACAAAAGCAAACAATTTACAAAAGTTTATTGCATTTCGATTCCCCATTCGAGATATACATGCAAAACAGAGAAAAACAAAATTAATATTTAATATAAAATTATAAGCTCCAAAAGGCCCATGCATGCAGGCATATGCATGTGCACATGCACACATGCGCATATTTTCTTCCGCTCCTTTGCCACCCACACACACACAACGCAAACACATGCTACTTAGCGCGCTCTTCTAAGACAAATATTAAAATTCATAAAAATAAAAAAAATACCAAACAAAATCAAGTTTAATAAGCTAATCTAACAAAATATGATATATGTATATATATAAATAAATAAAATATATATATATATATATATATATATATATATATATATATATATATATATATGTACTATATATATGTATATATATAACTAAAACTTTTATACTATATACACACTCAAAAAACAACAAAAAAAAGCGAAAACTTTTCTTAACTTTTTTCTAAGGCTTTTCACACTCAGCTCGTCTCTGCCTCTGCCGCTGCCTCTGCCTCTGCTCTGCTTCCATCACCTACTCCAATTCTACTCCCATTTCTACTCCACTTCTACTGTTATTTCTTTCAACACATTTTAACGGTACATTTTCTACTACAGCCACAAAATAAATATGCAATTTACCCCAAAAAAAAAAACACATTTTAAATAAATGCAAATTGTTAAAAATCTTTTAAAAAATTATGAAAAAATAACAGTTATAATAAATAAATATATATATAAATATATAAACAATTTTAAATATATTATTTCACCATTTTGTTCGCTTCTTAGCATGAAAGAGAGAGAGAGAGAGAGAGAGAGAGAAATGTGTTTTAATTAATTTGTTTTATTTTTAACATTTTTAAAAATTGTTTTTTTTTTATTGCAATAGTTATAATTAGAAGAAGACGAATAAGAAGAAGCAGGTGTTAAAGAATTTGTTGTAAATTAGCATAAATACTTGAAACACATACATACAAACAAACATACACACATATACATATATATATGTACAATCACATTGTTTTAAACAAAATTTAGTTTAATTTGTGTATGTGTGTGTGTTTGTTTTTTGTTCGAAACTGAAAATAAAATTTTCATTTTGGTTTTTCTGTTTACGCTAAATGAATGAAAAATAAACAAATGAGTTTTAACTTAGTGTGAGTGCGTGTGTGTGTGTGCTTGTGTGTGTGTGTGTGTGTGTGCGTGTTTGTGTGTGTCTCTGTAGTGTAACGATACCTATTTATTTATTAATTTATGTATTTAACTATTTATTTTTGAGTCCATTTTGTTTCTCCAATTAACAAAAGTCTTCATTACTACAACAACAACAAGAACAAGTAAATACAACAACAACAACAACTAAGAAAGGATAAATCCCCTTTTATATATTTAATATTTGTACTGTTTATATATATTTTAACTCTAATTTTTTGATACATGTATTTTTCAACATCTACTTCCTGCCCTCGAATGCTTTAAAAACAAACAAAAAACAAAAAAACTTTACACAAGAAAAAACTTAAATACATATATATAAATATATATATAATTACATATATATATATATATGTATATATATAAATTATGAAAAGAATTAAAACTTTACCTTTTGGATAAATCAATTTAAATGCATATTTTATATATATTTAAACATTTATTTATATGCACACGTATGTGCATATATATATATATATAAATATATATATATATATAGATATGTGCACACATTCACACACGCATGACATATGTGTGCACATATATATATATGTATATATATATATATACATAACAAATAATATTAATCATAAGTTGAAGCAACTTTGTCAGAGTCAAAGCAAAAAGTTTATATACTTATATTTAAACAAATACAAACAACAACAACAACAACAACAAATAATATTAAAGCAAGATTAAAACAAATTAATATTTAAAACAATTATATAAAAAAAAAAAAACAAAAAACAAAAAGAAAAGCAAAAAAAAAACATCACATCTAGATAATTCTCTTAAAAATTTTCAATTTTATTATAAAACCGAAAATAAGTAAATTAACAAATTTAACAGTGAAAGCATTATTATATTATAAATTTATAAATGTATTTCAAACAAAACCAAAAAAAGGGGCAGCTGGCTGGCAAATGCGAAAGGAAAAACAAAATGAAAATTGCCAAATTGCCAAATTGCGAATTGCGCCGTTGTGAGAAATGAAAATTTGTATGCAATCCAGAGAAGATGACGAAGGAGAAGAACATTAAGAAGGAGAAGAGGAAGAAGAACAAATTAATTTACAAATGGCATAATGAACACATGCAGACAACAAGTTTTAACCTTAAGTGAATGCAAAATAAAAACAAAGATTATCAATGTTATTAACAAAATTAATATTAACAAAACAAACAAAAAACAATACAAAACCATTTAAAAAAAATATACAAGTACCTATCCTGAGAATAAAATGCGCGCACGTTTATTATTTCCTCTAAATGTTCGTTTTGAATACATCTCTTTGATCAGAATTTCTTTCAGTGCAACCTTTTTTAATTTTACGTCAAACGGATGATACCGTTACGGTTACGTTGATTGCGCTAATTGTGCTAATATATCGATAGTCGGCAAGTTGATGATGAGCTATCGATAATATGTAACAAAATAAGTTGAGCAGTCTATGAAAACTTCAAACTCTTTTTCTTTTGGCAATGGCAGATGAAATGAACAAAAAAAATATGAAACTAATGAATGTTGAGCATATAGAAAATAATCAACTTTTCGAAAAACTGCTGTTTATGGCAAGTAAATACTGCAATGCATGCGCTTACGTCATCCTGCGGCTGCTTTACGTCAGCGTTCGCTGGCTTAACGTAAAACATGGTATTTTTGGTATTTTCGCCAGTTGGAAAGTGCACAATTTGGCATTCGCCAATTGTGGTCACACTGGTAGAATATCAATAAAAATAAAGGAGAGGGAGGGGGAGCTGAAAATTCCATTGAGAAGCGAAAAAAAAACGTAGCGAGAGAAATTACGACGTCTGCAGGGCACAGCAGCAGCCAAGACGAAACGAAAATACAAATACAAATTGTAAATACATTGCTGTTGTGTTACAGAGGCAACAGTAACAGAGATACAGCAAATTAACAAGCAAAACTAGCAAAATCCTACAACGCGACAAAGCGGCTAACTAGCTCCAAAGAGAAGAAAAAAGTCAACAGCAGCAGAACCAGCAGCAGCAGCAGGAGTAGCAATAAAAGTAGAAAAGTGCGTGTGTTGTTGGCCAACGTGCCAGTGCGTGTGTGCAGCTAGTGCAATCCAGTGCAGTAGACGGCGCACACAGTAGAATACGCTCACTCCGTGTGGGCGCCATCTGTAGCAACAGAAACAGCAACAGGAAGAGGAACAGGAACAGTCACAGCGGCAATCAAATTCACAGCGTACTGCAGCAAACATGTCTTCGAATAATCAATCGAGCGGCGTCGCTGCCCAAGTGGCAACAAGTGCCAACCAGCGAGGTGGCAACGCCACCAACTCCACGGATGCCACAGACACGCAGCATGGCAGCAGCAACAGCAGCAGCAGCAACAACAACAACAATGCCAGTGCCAGTGCCAATGCCAACGCCTCCGCCACGGGCAATGCCACAGCAGCTAGCAGCAGCAGCAACAGCAACTCGAATGCCGCCAGCGTTGGCCACGATAGCCCCACGCATAAGGCGCACGGCGGCCATGCAGCGGTCAACACCAAAGAGCGAGTTGTCGACAGCGTTCCATTTCCACCCAGCCACAAGCTGACGCTGGCCGAGGTGTTCGACACGCGCACCGGCAAACCGAATCACGAGCTGCTCAAACAGCACTTCATCTTGGAGGGCCGGATCGAGGAGGCGCCGGCATTGCGCATCATTCAGGAGGGCGCCGCCCTGTTGCGGCACGAAAAGACAATGATCGATATTGAGGCGCCGGTCACTGTGTGCGGCGACATACATGGCCAGTTCTATGATCTCATGAAGCTGTTCGAGGTGGGCGGATCGCCGGCAACAACAAAATATCTGTTCCTGGGCGACTATGTGGACCGGGGCTACTTCAGCATTGAGTGCGTCCTCTATTTGTGGTCGCTGAAGATCACGTATCCGCAGACGCTGTTCCTGCTGCGCGGCAACCACGAGTGCCGGCATCTGACCGAGTACTTCACCTTCAAGCAGGAGTGCAAGATCAAATACTCGGAGCGCGTGTACGACGCGTGCATGGATGCGTTCGACTGCCTGCCGTTGGCGGCGTTGATGAACCAGCAGTTCCTCTGCGTGCACGGTGGATTGTCGCCCGAGATACACGAGCTGGAGGACATCAGGCGGTTGGATAGATTCAAGGAGCCGCCCGCCTTCGGCCCCATGTGCGACCTGCTGTGGTCCGATCCGCTCGAGGACTTTGGCAACGAGAAGAACTCGGACTTCTACACGCACAACTCGGTGCGCGGCTGTTCGTACTTCTACAGCTACGCCGCCTGCTGCGACTTCCTGCAGAACAACAATCTGCTGTCGATCATACGGGCGCACGAGGCGCAGGACGCCGGCTACCGCATGTACCGCAAGAGCCAGACCACCGGTTTCCCCTCGCTGATCACCATCTTCTCGGCGCCCAACTATCTCGACGTGTACAACAACAAGGCGGCGGTACTCAAGTACGAGAACAACGTGATGAACATCCGGCAGTTCAATTGCTCGCCGCATCCCTACTGGCTTCCCAACTTCATGGACGTGTTCACCTGGTCGCTGCCCTTCGTCGGCGAGAAGGTCACCGAGATGCTGGTGAATGTGCTGAACATCTGCTCCGACGACGAGCTCATGACCGAGGAGAGCGAGGAGCCGCTCTCGGACGACGAGGCGGCGCTGCGCAAGGAGGTCATACGCAACAAGATACGCGCCATTGGCAAAATGGCGCGCGTCTTCTCAGTGCTGCGCGAGGAGTCCGAGTCGGTGCTGCAGCTGAAGGGGCTGACGCCCACGGGCGCCCTGCCCCTCGGCGCTCTGTCTGGCGGCAAGCAGTCCCTCAAGAATGCCATGCAGGGCTTCTCGCCCAATCACAAGATTACCTCATTTGCGGAGGCCAAGGGACTCGATGCGGTCAACGAGCGGATGCCGCCCCGTCGGGATCAGCCACCCACACCCAGCGACGATCACCAGCACCCGCATCCGCACCAGCATCATAGTCAGGGCAACAATGGAGCGGCGCATGGGTAAACGACCGGCGCGGGTGGCAACGGCGTGGGAGGGACCACAGGAGTCGGAGTCGGCTTCTGTGTGGGCGCCGATTACGGTCGGTCGGTCGGTCGGTCGGTAGTACTAATTACCTGTTGTCGGATCAGGTGTGCTGTGTATTGTGGTGTGTATGTGTGTGGTGGGTGTGCCGCCTGTGCGGGCTGTGTGCACGGAGCACGTTCAGAGCACGTGCAAGGGGAGACATCGCTGTGATCCCTCGCCCACACAGACTCGCACGCCCACACACACGTACACACCCATAAACACACACACACACATGCGAGAGCATGCATATAATATTTACATACAATATCTACATATAAACATAATAATGTTGCAAAGATTTGTCGTTTTAGCTAAAACATCATTCGTAATAATTGTAATACACAAATACATACTTTAATGATAAGCGAAAGGTCAAAGGCGAGGTAACAAAGGAATAGTTGAACAATTGGATCAGAGTTGATCAGAATATATATATATATATATATATAAATAATCCGGAATATGGCACGTGGAGCACTCTGAGACAGCTGCAGAAAGGAGCAGAGGACTTAGGCCCGATGAGGTATGCAGGATATTACATTAATGCATTGATTGATTACTTTTACGCTCTAGCCACAGATTCCTTTTCCGCAATACAAGAAAGCAAAAGAAAATCCGAAACTAATCTTAAGCCTGTATGTATAAAGAAGAATGAGAAAACAAAACAAAAGCAAAAGCAAAATGAAAAAAACAACCAAAAACCTAGCGCTAATTTGTTGAAAACAATTAGCAGCGCCAAAAAGAAGCGTACATATATTATATTTAAACGAGAGAAGGGGAAGAGAACATTAACAAATACAAATACTTATGTAAAAGAAAAGAACTGTGCAATCCGGAGCAGAAACAAAATGTTAATTGTTGCTTGAGCGTTGCAGAAACCGAAATCATTTTGAAACAATGTGCAACATGTGCCGCAATAGTCCATTAATTAATGTTCCTTGTACATTTTACGAAACGCATATATGTATGCGTATGTGTATGCATATGTATTTGTTTGTTGTTTATATTGTTGCCTAATGTAACGGAAGTTTATTGTTTGTTGAATTCCTTTCGCAATCGCAGCCAAGCATCAAGCAACACAACCATTTCAATGAATGTTGCATTTTAGACATTTCAATGCGAAGAACAAAACAAAAATGGCATTAAAATTTAAGTACCACAAAAACTAAGGAAAAACAAAAGGAAAACCATTTAACATTTAAATAGCTAATCAAATATATTTAACTAATTAAATAAAATACTTAAAATATCTAAACACACACACACACGCGCGCAGCTGCAAATGAATATCACATGTTTTCATATATATATATATATATATATATATATATATATATATATATATATATATATATATATATATATATATATATATATATATATATATATATATATATATATATATATATATATATATATATATATATATATATATATATATATATATATATATATATATATATATATATATATATATATATATATTTGTTTTATTATATATATATATTTATAATAACAAATCAAATCCAATAAACACTAAAAAACTAAAACATTTGCACCCATATTTCGCATAGTTTCCGTTTTTTCGTTTTTTCGTTTTTTTTTTTTTTTTTTTTTTTGTAATTTTTATTTGTTTTGTTTTGTTATGAACTTTTTGAAAAACCAGAAAATAATGGAAAAATAAAAAATATGAAGCAAAGAGTTTCACTTGGTAAAACATAAGAGATAAGAAAAGCACGCACAGCATTTCCCTTTTCCTTTCCACGAACTATGCACAAGACATGAACGCAGCAGTCAATATATAAACGAAATTATGAAACAAGCTATATACATATATGAATATGAATGCTCTTTGGCAAATAGTATATATATCGAACTCGTACTGTATGAAGTCGAAATGAAACAATAAGCTTTTCACCCAAACCTCTCGGGCGGCGGCGCTTGGAGCAATTCTTAGAACTGAAATCAAAAGATCTAACTGTGCCATGCTAGCACACAAGAGCGAAAGAAAAACAAGAAGAAAACAACTAAATAATATATAATAACTGAAGTTAGCTAATGTTTCAATTAACAAACAATTTGCATCGGGGACACAAACAAATGAAAACCTTTCTGTTTCTGTTTCTCTTACGTTTAAGTAGCGCATTAAGTCGTGTTTTGATATATAGAGAGATATATGTCGAACTTGACCATATATATCTTGTATGATTCAGACTTATAAATGAATTATAGAAACAAATCCAAGCCACATTAATATGGCGAACCTTGAAACAAGTCTCCGATAAACTGTCCCTGATCGTAACTAAGTCACATAATTATATATAAATATATATATATACATACGGAAATGCCTTCATAATCAATGTTTCGTTAATGACTCCAGTCGAGTCCTTAAATTAACCGTAACCTTTGCTGTTTTTCCACCAACTTTTCTAAAACGCTGTACTTTGCTTACCGAGATTCGCGAACTCCGATTTAAATTCGAAGAGGACATAATTAACTGATCCTTAATATGTAAAGTCATCAACTTAGCAATTAACTTAAAATTAACGGATTATGCACGTGTCGAAATAATACTTACGCAATTATAAATATATATATATATATATTTTCAAAACTGAAAACTAAGATACAAGATGAGAAAGATTTAGCTTTTATAAAAATCCACAGAATTATTCAACTAGAAAAACAAAAATTACCGTTAATATAACACTTTGGCACTCCGCGGACTACTAAGGTCGGTCTGCATAGGAAGTAAGTTTTTAAGCCCTAAACTGCATAAATTCCGTTACAGTGATTTATGTTTATTCCGCTTATAAACGAAGAATGTTGAAACCAATTTAGTTAGTAACAATTATTAAAGAAAAACGAAGAAGAAAGCCTAAAGAAAGGGAAAAGAGTAGCGGGTGAATGAAATTCTAAAACTTACATCAATTTAATGAAAAGAAAAGTAAAGAAAATCTATGAAAATTAATTAATGGAAAAGGAAAATCAAAGAAAGTGAAAAATCAAACACCAAACTGCGAGATGTGTTTAAGGACTTACAGACACACACACATACACACACGCAGAGAGAGAGAGAGAGAGAGATGTGTTATACTTTGTTGAGAGCGCATTCAAGTGTTATATTAAATGACGCCAACTGTCATATGCAGGCCTGCGCGTGCATATAACAGTTATGGCTAGTCTATTGTTAATCAATGCTAACTAGAAATGAAACCAAACAGCGTGCTTCTCAATTAACTGTTCCATTTACAACAACAATTTATAAATTGTATAACAAAATGTCATTTGTTGTCCACCGCTTAGAAGCAACATGCAAACAAACATGCGTATGTGTGAAGGCAGTCAACACAGACATACACATACAAATGCAAACATATAGATTTTGATAAAAATCAAGAATATAGACACACACACACACACACACACACACACACACACACACACACACACAGACAGATACATATGAACTCTAAGCAGAATCAAAAGAAAATTTACTCAATAACTAACAAAAATTAATTAACAAATAAAATACAAATTATGAAAGAAAGAAGCATACGAATGTATATGAGAACAGCATTATGTATATCTAAGACATTTAACATTTCGCCTCTTAAAGCAATTCTAAAGATAACAAATTATACATATATATATATATATATATATATATATATATATATATATATATATATATATATATATATATATATATATATACATACAGTATACATACATATTATATAAACCAAATAAAATAAAAATTGTCGCGACTCTCCGCCTGCTTCTTCTGTTAATAATATTGCGCCCTTTACCTTTTAACTCTTCTGTTGAGCCCGCGATATTCATTTATATATTTTAGCTGCAGTTTAGCATAGCTGGATTAACGTCCGTTTTAACGCTCCATATAGCCTACACCTACGAAGTGTATATATATCAATAGTTAAAAAGCAGACAATCTGTTAATATTTCAAAATTTATTTCATATTTTTCTATGCATCCAATTCGATTTGAACGTTGACTGCATACCAAATTTCGTGGCGATCTCGAATTATCGATACTTGTTATGTAGCCCTTGAGTAAGGTTTCGATAGTTGATATGCATAAATAAATCGTGATTTCGATATTTACCATGCAACTCTACTTCTGTATGTGTGTGTTAGTTCTTGTGTTTGTGCCGCCTACAAATTGAAATTTGCGACCGTCTGCAAGCCTTTCGCAATCAATAAATCGAAAAGTAATTATTTGTGGCACACTTTGATTGCGTTAAACGTGTGCACAAATTCCAAGCTCTAAGCAAAACAGTTGCTAATACGGCGAGAGTGTGATTGAGAGAGAGAGAGTGAGAGAGAGAGCGACGCACTCAGAGCAGAGTTCGCCCGCGTGCCAGTGCGTATGTATGTGTGTTGTGTGTGAGTTTTGCCCATGTGTGTATGAATGAAACTGGCATGTGTATGCGTGTCCCTGCCTGTGAATGTGTGTGTGTTTTTGTACGGTTGGAAATTGTGTGATTAACTGCAGTCAGAGCTTCGTCTGGTAGTCATTCAGCAGTAGTATTAAATTGGCTGTGCCAGCAAGAATTCGAGTCATCTAACTGCTTTGGCGACGCGCCCAAACATTAGCTATTATAGCAGCAATCACAGCGTCAGCGCCACCGCCAGCAGCAGCTCCAGTTCCAGCAGCAGCAGCGAGACAAATAAACACCCACGACGACATCAACAACCGACAACAGCAACAACAACAACAACCACAGTAGGAGCACCAGCAGCACCAGCCGTGGACAGTCTCAGTTGAAGTTCAATTTTCTAGTTGGCGCACGAAATGGACAGCAAAGGCCGGAAAGTTATTGTTTGTGATAACGGCACTGGGGTATGTATGCGTTGCGGTGGCCAAACGGTATGCAAACGCCGCCCAAAGCGATCCGAACCCAAATCCCGTCTAGCCCCCGGTTGGATGACACACATATTTACAGCTCTTTGCTTGCTTTGCGATGTAGGTTAAACAGCGATTCGGTTCGCATATCGGGGCGTTGGCGTTGCGGGGGGCGAGCGGGCGGTCGCCGGTCTAAACTATGCTTAAGCCGCTCTGCCTGTATGTGTGTGTGTGTGTGTTTGCATGCCCACATAGTTATTTATTTATATGCACGTACATGTACGTATGTAAACGGCGCTTTAGTCATGGCACCAGCTCCGGCATAGTATTACTCACCGCAGCAAATCAAAAGTTACGCATACTCTGCCCCCTCTCTCTCTCTCTCGCTTGCTCTCTCTATATCTTTCTCCCGCACACACACGCCCAGTGTCAGCAAAAAAGAGCGCCAGAATGAAGACAAACAACAACAAGAAGCGGAGCGCCCATTCCCAATCTTATTTCTTATCAGGACCAAAAAGAATTTGTTTGTGATTACGTTTCGCTGGGCCGCATGAGCTATCGATTACTGCAAGTCTTTCGATAACCGAATTCATTATTACAATATCCAGAAACTAGAAATTCCAAATTATGTTGTTTCCATTTCCAAATTGAGCTGTGACTTAATATACGATCTCCGAATAATGTTTGTATCTATTATATTGCCAATAACTTTGTATAAACATCAAGTTTTCTGTCATAAATGATCAAACTAAGTGTAAATTCAGATTTAAACTGTTTAAGGGCTTACCATTAGTGAATATTCGTAATAGTTTGTTCTTTAACATAAGTCTATGTAGTTCTATTGACAACTTACTATATATATACAGTTTAATCTATGGTATGAGCCTGGCATTGCCTTATACAGATTGCTCTATAATATAACTGAGGAACTCTTGTGAGATTAGTTTCTCTATAGAGTTTGAACTATAGTACTGAACTCTAGAACTGAACTGAAGAACTTTTAAGTAAGTCTACAGAATTTATGCTATAATACAACCCTAAAGTTCCATATAGAACTTCCTTTAAAGAGCTTGAGCTTTCTTTAGATCATAATATATATATATATATATATATATATATATATATATATATATATATATATATATATATATATATATATTATAAAAATTTAGAAATTGCTTTAACGAACCTCTTCTATGAAGCTCTAACATACATTATCTATAATATAAGTCTTGAACCTCCACTGCACAATTATCTATAAAGATTTTAATCTTTAATATGTGCCTAGAATATATAGCTCTGTATAGCTTGATCATACTTGCGATCACTGAATTTAAAGAACTTTCTGATAGCCTGAACCTTTTTAGGATCATTCTCTCTCTACTATAGTTTAATCTCGTGAAGTTGCTTTAGATAGTTTCCTCTCTAGCTTTCTGTCACTTACTGTGTAGTATTTCGGCTTGAGTTCCTTTTAGAGAACCAGCTCTATTAGAACATATCTACATAATACTTGCCCTTGAAATCTAGAATCCTTTTCGATTACAGCCTATATAGAGTTACCTCCACTAATCAGTTATTTCCCACGCCAACTCCAAGTGGCTCGCAAGCTGTGTTTGGGTGTGAATCGATCGGAGCTGTGGCTAGGCGTGCGGGGCAATGGCATTCCGGCGTGTGCGAAAATCGATGCATTCTAAAAGAAATACAATTTTCTATAATTTCCATTTTCTTATTTACAGTTCGTGAAATGCGGATATGCCGGCAGCAATTTTCCCGCGCACATTTTCCCATCGATGGTTGGGCGGCCGATCATTAGAGCGGTGAACAAAATCGGGGACATCGAAGTTAAGGTATGAGAAGCGTATATACCAATATACACATGCATATCATATATATCTATATAAATTGTCTAATAGTTAATACGACACACACATGCATACTTAATATATATATACATATAAAGATACATATATATGCACAGGTCGATTATCTATCCATAATAACTAAGTACTATATATAGAAACATACATACATACACACATACGACTGTACATGTGTGCGTGTGCATATGTATGATTAGCATTGGTCAAGAACTTAGCGCATAGCCTCACCATACTTATATCATATAGTGTATGTCCATTATTATTATTATTAGTATACTTTCACGCTCACTTTCACATATCCATTTCCATTGGCATTATCAACATTCTTATGATTCCTGAATACCAAACACACAACAACTGCTTAACTTGCGATATTTCTGCCTTTTGGTATTGTTTCTTATCATCAATCCTATTATTTCATTTGTTTTCTGCCTCCCTCTCCCTCTCTCTCACTCTCTCTCTCTGTCTCTGTCTGTCTGTCTATCTGGCATTTGTTCTTGCAGCGTTTTCTATATTCATTGCATTTTGTTTTGACTTGCTGAAACAATAATCATTATCATCGTTATCATCATCATCATTATGGTTATAATGGGTGTCTGTGTTGGTGGGGTTGGTATACAGTTGTCACGACTGTCGCGTGGTGCAGGTGCATTTTAAAATCGAATTATACCAATTATAACGGTACAACTATGCCCAACAAGCTGCTCATGCTGTAGATGATAGATGGGTGCTCCTTAACTCTCTCCGTTTCTCACTCTCTAGGAGTGTAGCTAGGCTGGTATCATGCCATTGCTAGTGCTTCGCGGACCAACGTTATAGACAGCATGACTTGCAGGCTTCTCTTCTATACATACATCTATCTCTTTCTTTATCCTTTTTCTTTCCTTCCGTTTCGTTGAGCGCTTTCTCCATGCCAGCTACACACACATACAAAGTAGATCTATTTATTGGGCCAATTGAATACAGTTACTCGTATTATATATAATATACATAAGTTTAGCTTATTCAACATATTCAGATACAAACTCTAATGAGGAAATCTTTCTGTTTTTTTAATATTTCTTCTTATACATTTTATTCTGTTCTTTTTTTTACATATTTTTTTGAAACAAATATTTTACAGGATTTACATGTCGATGTAAGTCAAGTTTTATAGCTTAAAAAAAAAAAAAAACAAACACAAACCCAAAAAAAAAAAAAGAAAAAAACAACAACAAATATTTAATTTCAAGTGTTGTATTGCATAATGATCCAATTAATCTAATTCAATTCAATTAAACTAAATTCCGCCAACTCAAATTCGCAATTCCTATTTACACACACGAACTGCACAAGCAAAAAGGAAAACTCTAGTTCTATAGTGTTTTGATATTGTTGTTGCACTTGCCAAATAATAACTATTATTAATATATCGATATATCTATATATATATATAGTTGTATTTTCATTGAAAGTTGAAGAAATCTCATTAATTTTTCAGTCTAAAAAGAGAAGAAGAAAATCATGTGAAAACCAAGTTTTCTTTTCATCATTCAAATATATTTGTTGTTCTTTTTTTCTTTTTAAATAAATGCCGTTAATTTGATTTGTTATGTTTTGTATTTAATTAATTTGTACACCTGCAACGTGTGGACCCTTTACTAGATATAGTCTTATTGTATATAATTCGATTCTTGACTCCCCCTGTTTCCATGCATGAAGAAAGTTTTTTGTATTTGATGTTTAATTAATTAATGCACTGCACGCTGAATAATCGTAAGCTAATGGAGATTTGTTTCTAATATCAAAGCTTTTTGTGTTGATTCGTTACTCGTTATATGTTATTCGTTACTTGTTACTCGTTACTCGTTACTCGTTACCCGTTGCCCGTTGCCCGTTTTTCGTATTCGTTATGCTTTGTGCCTGTCTTGAACTATAGTTATCCGTAAGCGCTGTTTGAGTCGAACAATGTACTAAACAAATTCAAAGATAATGAAAATAACACTGAAAAGCTCGCGCTGAATTGATATTTAACAATCTGTGATGGCCGCTTTACAGGACCTTATGGTTGGCGATGAGGCCTCGAAGCTGCGCTCGCTACTGGAGGTCTCCTACCCCATGGAGAACGGGGTCGTTCGGAATTGGGACGATATGTGTCATGTGTGGGACTACACGTTCGGGCCCAAGAAAATGGATATTGATCCGACGAACACAAAGATCCTGCTGACTGAACCCCCCATGAATCCCACAAAGAATCGCGAGAAGATGATCGAGGTAAGTTCATCTGGGATCAATTATGATTGTTTCTATATTCCGTTATTCTGTCGCAGGTGATGTTTGAGAAATACGGTTTCGATTCCACGTATATCGCCATCCAGGCGGTATTAACGCTGTACGCTCAGGGCCTTATCTCCGGCGTGGTGATCGACTCCGGTGATGGCGTCACGCATATCTGTCCAGTCTACGAGGAGTTCTCACTGCCACATTTAACGAGGCGTCTGGATATTGCGGGTCGTGATATAACGCGCTATTTGATTAAGGTATAAACGACAGTTTCGTAATATTGCTGAGTAAATCCTCCTATTGCTCGATTTTGTATCCTGCAGTTACTTTTACTTCGTGGCTATGCTTTTAATCATTCCGCTGACTTTGAAACGGTGCGCATCATGAAAGAGAAACTCTGCTACATTGGCTACGACATCGAAATGGAGCAACGTTTGGCACTGGAGACCACGGTGCTAGTGGAATCCTATACGGTACGATCTGGTCATTGTGCACAGAGCGCGGTTGTATGACATTTGCTTGTATTTCGTTTTAGTTACCCGATGGCCGTATTATTAAAGTGGGCGGTGAGCGATTTGAGGCGCCTGAGGCGCTATTCCAACCGCATTTAATAAACGTTGAGGGCCCCGGCATTGCGGAACTGGCATTCAACACGATACAGGCGGCGGACATTGATATACGACCCGAGCTCTACAAGCACATAGTGCTGTCTGGCGGCTCGACCATGTATCCGGGTCTGCCCAGTCGTCTGGAGCGCGAAATAAAGCAATTGTATTTGGAGCGAGTACTGAAGAACGATACGGAAAAATTGGCGGTAGGTCGCTGGTTCGCATATTGTAATTCATAATTATAACAATTGACATCTCTTAAGAAATTCAAAATACGCATTGAGGATCCGCCGCGTCGCAAAGATATGGTTTTCATTGGCGGCGCCGTGTTGGCTGAGGTGACGAAAGATCGCGATGGCTTCTGGATGTCCAAGCAGGAGTATCAAGAACAGGGACTTAAAGTATTGCAGAAGCTGCAGAAGATCAGCAAATAAAACCGGTACAACAACAACCACAACAACCACAACATCAACAATAACAACAACAACAACAATGGCAAGAGCTAACTATGATCAATGAAGAACAGCATTTGCATTTGCTTAACTTAAGTTAAAAAAGAAATAAGAAATAACTGTAGTGCACATTGCTGGCTGAAGATTGCAAAAGGGGCGTGCACTATCCGTTCATTCAGTTCTTACTCTTCGTAAATATGCCCCTCCTTGTTTCATACATACTACATTCGTATATGCACAAAAGTAAGAGCGTACTTTTCACACACACCAAACAAACACCTTCTTTAATTGCTATGTTATAAACGTATTGCCAAATCTTGTATAATTTGTCTGTTTGGCTCTAAATAATTTAAGCAAATGTCATAGTTTTGTAATAGTTTACTTTATTATCATTAAGCCCCTGTTTCTTTTGTTTTCAATTCTTTATTATTAACTTTTTTTCTTACTAAATATATATGTGCATAGATTGTATTGATATTTTTGTAAACACAAGTATCTTTTCATTTGTGCTTAGCCTAAAATCTAAACCGAAGTATTTTCATGTTTCCTTGTCAACTTAAAACTAAAACTAAAACTGAAGCAAAAACAATTCGAAATGAGAAAGAAAGTAAGAATGAATGAAGGAAAGTAGAGTATTAACCAAGTCTGGGCATGTTGCTTATAGTTATAGCAGCGATTTTAAATCGCCTGGGCATTTGTCTGCGAGTGTGCATGTGTGTGCCTGTGTGTCTGTGTGTGTGTGTGTGTGTGTGTGTGCGAAAGAGACAATGAGTGAGCTGCATAGTTAAAAGTGAAATAAATACATACATACTTATATAGAAAATGATTTGTGCTAACTAAGTTAGTTGTCTGCAGCTGCGTTTGCTAGTTCATATTGCACTTCATGACTGCCCATAATTTTAAGCCTTCTCCATTAAAACATAAATCAATACAACAACAACAATCAAAACTCTTGTTACGTTGTGCAAATTGAACGATTCAATAAACATAAATTGTATGTATCTATGGGAAATGTTCATTATTATCAAGTGGGGATTCTAGAGAGCCTGTAAAATAAACTTGGGGAACAGTAATCGAGCTATATATACTATTTTGGAATCAGGATATTAAGTTCTTAATGGAAATTTAGTAAGTTTTATATATGGGTTTAGATAGGGTAATTGTAACTCGACTCTGACTTCGACTGATTACATTACATTCCTCAATTGTTTTAGAATTTTAAGTTGCATGAATTGTGGTTTTGAAAAGATTTCTAATTGGATTTGTGAACTTGTGAAAGTTTATAGAAGCAGCTGTAATATGCTTTGGCTTGCTTTGTCCAGGTCAACAGTTTGCATTGTAGACGTCCTTCCCGAGTTATTATATAGAAGTGGTAAGATAGAGAAGATTCTTGTCCAGCTCAATAGTGTTGCAGAACTTTGCCATTAATTGAGGTTTTCCCTGATGAAGATTGATGCCCTGCTTTGAAAAATACATGAATCTTGATCTTATTGGCATTTCAAAAGGAAATAATTTTCTTTTATAGCAAAGTTTTTGCTGGGCTTAAGATTCTACTGCGAACTAAAGTGAATAAAATGTTTGCAACATATGTAATCAAATCTTTTCCCCTTCTATAACAGTATAGATACTTACTATACTTGCCTTTGTTGCCATATCAGCTGAAAGAGTTCAAATAAGATTTAAGAAAGAGTCGTTTGAATTTGTTTTTGAATTTAGAGTACACACTCATACATAGACACTGCAGCGGTTTATTTAGACTTTTCGAAACGCATTTGATACATTTAATGTTACAACAATTCTATAAACACTTTTAGTACAATATATATGCTGGTATAACAGATTTGCTATGGGGGCGACATCGATAAATGGATCAACACTTAAACAATTACATAAACAGATTCACCGTTCGCTTCGTCCTGCAGCCAGCCCCAAATATTTCGGTTCGTTGTGAATCTTAAGTAGAAAATATCAGTTTATATTATATATACACTCAGATGAAAAAAAAAAGAAAAACGAGGAACTTAATCTCGTTTGTTTAACTATAGGCTAATACATGCATTAGTTTGTGTTTATGTGTGTGTGTGTGTGAAGCATGTGTTTGTATGCGTGTGTATTAAGTTTAGTCAGTATTTAGTAGTTAATAAATTAGTAAAAAATACTTTTGTTTCACTTGATACACAATACATATAAAAATACAAGAGGGTCCATAGGTTACAGCGTTTCAACGGCTTCTTGATTTGTTTCTTTTATAATTTTCTTTAAATATTTTTATTTTTAGTTTGTTTTGTATTTTTTTGTAAATATCTTAGTTTAGAGAAAAGTACTCAAAATCGAAGGAGTTGTTTCAGTTTTTTTTCACTTTGGTTTCGTTTCGTTTCGTTTTCATTGCACAACATTAAAACCAAAAAAATAGTTCACGTATGTGTGTGTGGGTAACGGTTAGCGCTTGACGCTAGTGTGCATGCGTTTGGCTGTTTAGAGCAAGCAGTTAACAAGGAATTGACAAGCAGTTGGCAAGCAGTTTAGATTTTTAAAGTTTTTCATAGCATACTTTTGTGCTGTGTCCATTTCAAATGGAATATATTTAGCTGTTGTCTTTGTTTTTGTACTCGTACGTGTATATGTATGCGTTTGCTGATGAGCTAGCCCGATTAAAAGTCAACTACACACCGAAACAAAGCAACATCAACATTTATAGCTGCAGAGCAGCAGCAACAACAACAACAACAACATCAACAACACCAACAGACATGCAATATATTCAAACATCAAATTGTTGTTACCAGCTCTAGACAATTCAAACAAAAATCAACAAATAAATATATAAATAAATAAATATATATATTTATAGATATATATATTTATATGTATGTGTAGAATTTTCAACTGTTTATAACATTTATTAGCTAGTCTGCTTTATCGGTTAGTTCTATGCAATTTCTTAGTTTAAATATTACGGCAATAAAATAGTTACATTTATATCAAAAAAATAGTGTACATAATAATATTAATAATAACACTATACACACACGCACGAGCACACACATACATGCACATGCACATGCATATTTGCTATACCTTAAGTCTAAGGAAACACATTGAATACATCTAAAGCCATAAATGTTTATGAGTTTGTGTTGTGTGGGTGTTTTGGGTGTGTGTGTGTGTGTGTGTGTAAGTGTAATTTGCTTACTTATTGGCATTACATCTATACAGTTATAAATTAAGCTACCATTAAAATACATACTTAAGATACAAAAAAAAAAAAAGAAAAAGAAATACAAACAAACAATTTGCTACACCACTTACACACATGCATAGACTCACACATCCACAATATGTGTGTGCCTCTCTAATCCCCATCTCTGTTAATTAACATATAGTTAACATGGTTGTAGTCTGGTAGTTAACATATGCATATAAGTGGTTAATACAAGTAAACACGTACACATTGCCACGCCCCATATTGTGGCATATACTACGAGTTGGTTTTAGCTTCAGATCCATGTTATACACATATGTATATGTGCATGCATATTCAACATAACCTCAATAATGCCTGACACATCCTTGGTCGCCCTCTTCTTCTAACATCCTTGCCCATTTGCCCCAACAGTTTTATCGCACATATTCAACATTAGTTACATATCACAAATTATGCGGTTTAATCCGCTTCCCCACGCCCCCAACGCTCCCCAACGCCCCTTGCCCATCATCTTCCAAGTTCTTCCGCTCAGCCGTGGCAACTGCAACACAAAATAAATGCAATTTTGAAACCATTTCAAGCCTGGAATGGAGTTGGGTCGAGTTGATCAAAAAAGTTGACTGCATTTACACTGAGATGAGTTCGAGTTTCAGTTTGATCTCAGCTGAGTTGCTTAGCTCAAGTCTCGGTTGTGTTGGCTGGATTAAAGTGGCTGCCACACCCGTTGGCATGCGCTGCCTGCAATGACTCCTGTGACTTGAACAGCGTTGTTGTTTCGCTCGAATGTATGTCGCCATCATCCTCCTCCTCCTCCTCATCATCATCCTCCTCCTGCTTTGGCGGCTCCTCCCTGTCATTCGCATCATTCTGCTCCATCTCGAGCAGCTCGTCGTCATTGATGACAATCTGAATGTCGTTAGCCTGCAGCTGTTGCTGTCGCTCATTGGCTTCGACTGCCAGCTCGTCGGGCCCGTTCAGCTGCACGTCTGGGGGCTGCTCCTCGAGGTGCGGCTTGCGTTGGGTGTAGAGGAACACTTCCATGTGATCCTTGCCCTTGACGTAGACGCTGCCACGCGGCTCAAACTCGTAGCCGGCGGTCAGGAAGGGCAGACAGTCCTTGCCCACCTGTATGCGGTTGGGCAGCCCGGTGGAGTCCATGCGCGACGCCACGTTGACCGCGTCGCCCCAAATGTCGTAATAGAGTTTGCTGGTGCCAATGACGCCAGCGGTCACGTCGCCAATG
Source organism: Drosophila peninsularis (assembly GCA_035047485.1). Classification (NCBI taxonomy): domain Eukaryota; kingdom Metazoa; phylum Arthropoda; class Insecta; order Diptera; family Drosophilidae; genus Drosophila; species Drosophila peninsularis. Next base: position 9,368,675 of record JAWNPN010000028.1, read on the forward strand.
TTCATGCCGATGCGCAGGATCAGATTGAACTCGAGCAGATCCTTGTTGAACTCATTCACCACGCGCTGCATCTCGATGGCGAACTCCATCAGGGTGTGTATGTGCTCGTCGCCGGTGCCCCGATGCGATGGATCCAAGCCGCTGGCCGCCATAAACGTGGACCCAATGGTCTTGATCTTCTCCACTGCCCGGAATTTTGGATGCGAGAGGAGCTCGTCGAAGTCGCCGATCAGCTCGTTGAGCACGCGCAGGAACTCCTTGCCGCCCAGATAGCTCTCGTCGTACATCTCGTTGAAGTTGACGATGGAGGCGAAGATGATGGCAATATTGTGGTGGTTCTCCGAGTACTTGGCCGTGTTCTTCAAGTGCTCCGCCACGTGCTTCGGTATTATGTTGTGGAGCAGCATGTCCGCCTGGTTCTTCATGTTCTGCACGCGCACCTTGTCCTGGTTGGCGACGGCGTTGCCGTAGAAGGTCAGGCGGTAGCCCACCTCGAATTCGCGGTTGAGGAACCAGACCAGGATCAGTATCAGCAGCAAGTCCAGGTAGATTTCCACGTGGTAGTCGTGGAACCACTTGATCTCCTCGAAGATGAACGAGGCGGCCGCGCTGCTGTTCAGCTCCGACTCCAGCTCGGGGTCCGCTTCGTTCTCCGACCTGTTGTTGTAGACCGTCAACTGGGAGACGGCGATGCCGATGAAGCAGAGCGCGGCCAGGAAGGCCAGCACGTTGCGCATCCAGCAGTTGAGCTGGGTGAAGTTGCAGAAGTGCACGATGCAGACGAAGATCAGGAAGCCATAGTGATACTCGAAGGCCTCCAGCTGGGTGAGATCGAGCAGCAGGAAGTTGGCGATGATCAGGACGACGGGCATGGCCATGAGGATGGCCAAGCAGATGTGCCAGGGATACCAGCTGGAGATGGCTTCAAAGATGCGGTCCGCACATGATTCGAACTGTTCCACCTGCGGCTGGGGTGCGGCCGCCTCGCTGTTGGCCTCGCTGACGCTGGACTTGGAGCGCATGCGGGTGCCGTGGCGCCGGCACATCTGGCGCGTGAACAGGAACAGCGCAAACACCTGGATGGCCGTGAAGCAGGAGAAGAGCGTGACCCACAGCCGGAAGCTGGGCGTCACCGTGTTCTGGGTCATCAGGAAGAGCGAGATGGAGATGCACAGGTAGACGGCGATGCCCACGAAGATGTCGATGTATGTGTTGTAGCGGGGCGTGGCCAGCGTGGGCGGCCCCTCCGTTTCGTTCTCGGTGCCAAAGCGATGCGCCTTCGAGCGGAAGTCGCGCTCCAGCTGGCGCGACTTGAAGTACAGGCTGACGTGGCGCAGCGGCGCCTTCACCAGGTAGCTGCGCTGCGAGCGCGCGTTGTCCCGCACGCAGCGGATCAGCTGCAGGTCGGATTGCTTGCGCAGCTGCTGCAGGCAGGCGGCCAGCGGATCGATCAGCTGGGCGGACTGCTGGGCGGCCAGCGCCGCGGCCGGTGGCGGCGGTGGCAACGGGAACGGCAAGGCGCCGCCCTCGCCCAAATTCGAGATGCTCGACGTGGAGCTGGTGAAGTAGCCGGAGACGCGATGCTGGCTAATGGCCGACTGGTTGAGTGCGTAGATCTGCTGCTGTATGGAGCTGCGGCGCGAGTTGCTCTTGATGCCGGAGTCCTTGCGCGACGTGGCCGACGGGCAGATGCTCAGTCCGTCCGGCCAGATGCTCGAGTTGCGCGAGTGCGAATAGGCGCTGGGTCCAGGCGCTGGCAGGCAGCAGCCGCTCGAGTTAGCATTGGCATTAGCATTGGCATTGGCATTGGCATTGGCATTGGCATTGGCATTGGCACTGGTGCTCGGCTCCGTGGGCAAGGCTCGCCCGCCCGTCGTCAGTGTGGAGGCGCGTGGGCGTGGCAACGGCGACTGCTCCATCGTCTGACCGACGGACTGGCCGGCCGACTGCCGGCCGCACTGGGAGCGATAGCTGCCGGTGCGGCCAAAGGGCGAGATGTCGCTGCGCGACTGGCTGATGTACGAGCGCACGTCGATGATGTCGTCGTACATGGAGTACTGACCCGGGGAGCAGCAGCTGCCGCCGCTGGCTGCCATTGCGTTGCCGTCCGGCGAGCGCATCACGCTGCTGGAGAGTGCCGTCGAGGTGGCCGCGTGGTGCAGCACTGGACGGGCCATCGGTATGTCCAGCATTTGGTTGCTGTTGAGCCGCGTGCTGCAGGCCGTCTCCACGAGCACCGGCAGCTGCTGATAGCCGCAGCCGTTGCCCAGCCCATTCGCTGCGGCCGCTGGCTCAATGAAGGCCACCGTCTCGTCGCCGGGCGCTGGCAAGGAGTTGGAGTGCGGACGTGCGGGCTCCTTGTCTGTGCCCTTGTCTTTGTCTTTGTCCTTGTCCTTGTCCTTGCGATTGGCCAGCTTCAGCAGCCTAGTCATTTTCCATACCTTCATCTTCAGCTTGGAGCGCGTGTCCGGCTGGTTGGCTGCCGCCTGCTGCGGCGGCTGCTGCTCCTCCGACGGCGGCTGCTCATCGGAGTCCAGGCTGCCCGGCAGCGACTTGGTGGTAATTATAATCTTCGGCCGCTCGCGCACCACAATGACCGGCGGTACGCCTGCGGCCGCTGGGTGTATGATGCCGCGCTCCAGGTCCCTCTCGCGGCTGTGCGAGTGGCCCTGCGACTGCGACTTCTTGCGCAGCTTCATGCTCAGCGAGGTGAGGCGTGGCCGCATGGAGAGCACGGGCGACGACTTCAGCGAGTTGGACAGCTGACCCACCGGCGAGGCGGGTGGCACGTGCGGCTGCACCGCCGATATGTTCGTGGCGCTCTGCGACAACGATGCAAAGGCGCCTTGCGAGCCCGGCATCAGCAGGGAGCTGCCGCCAGCAGCGGTGGCCGCCATGCTCGGGCTCAGGCTGTTGGCACGCGACACATCCCGACGCCGGCCCACCACGAAGTAGGTGCGATGACCTGAGATCAGAAGGAGAAACATAAGCATTGTATAGGAACTGGCCTCGAATGGAATTGGCACCTACCAAACACCTCCTCGCCCTCCTCCAGGTAGTAGGCGTCGCCCAGGAAGCTCGACGTCTCCTGCGAGATGTGCACCTGCTCCGGCTTGCCCGACGACTCCATCCTGGCAACGAGAGCGCAATGAGTTTCGTGATCAGGAGAGGGCTAGGGTCATACTCACTTGTTGGCCAGGCTCACATCGTTGCTCCACACGTCGAACTTGACGCGGCGCGTGCCGACGATGCCGCAGAGGACGGTGCCCGTGTGGACGCCAACGCGCATCTTGACGCCCTCGTGCCGCTGGGCGTCGAAGCAGCGCATGGCGTCGATCATGCCGAGGCCCATCTCGACGCAGCAGATGGCGTGGTCGGCGCGCGGCTCCGGGCAGCCCGAGACGCAGTAGTAGCAGTCGCCCAGCGTGGAGATCTTCTCGCAGCCGCTCAGCGAGCAGAGGTCGTCGAAGCGCTCGAAGAGATCGTTCAGGATCTCGACCAGCTGCTCGGCCGTCTTGGTGGAGGACATGCGCGTGAAGCCAACGATGTCGGCGAAGAGGATGCTGACGTTCTCCATGCTGTGCATGTGGAAGGGCCGGAACAGCGACTTGACGTCGTGCGAGGCGCGTGGACGCATGTAGTGGGACTCGGGCGGCTGGTTCGGGTCGAGCCCGCCGCTGCCGCCCTCGTTGAGTAGCATGTCGGCCACCTTGGGCGGCATCACCGAGTGGATCATCTTCTCCTTGAGCTGCTTCTCCATCTCCAGCTGGCGGCGCACCAGCAGATTCTGGCCGACCTTCATGAAGGTGCCTCGCATGCGCACCAGATTCATGATCAGCACGTGGACGCCGACTAGATGCACGCTCAGGTGCGCCATGATCCTGAGCATGAGGATCTTGTGGTTGGGATCGCTGCTACTGGCAGCCTCCGTTGGCGTCGCCCCGACCGTGGCGCCGTGCACGGCGCTCACCACGATGACCATGTGGGAGACCAGCTCGAAGGCTATCGAGTAGCAGATGGCAATGCTGGCGCCCAGCCACAGAGGCATGGGCAGAGCCGTATAGATGAGCAGCACGATCTCCAGGCAGATGGCGAAGTGACCCAGCGGACTGAACGCCCGGCCCGTGTACGTGAGAAATGCGAGCGAGGCGCTGCACAGTATCAGCGCGGTCACGGCCGACGTCAGGATGCGGTGATCCTTGTAGAGGGTCCAGTGTGTAAAGCACATGGCCATGATTGTGACCAGCGACATCATCGAGAACGACGTGGAGATGGGTCGCCAGAAGTCCTCCGATCCCCCGTCGATCACGAAGTACAAACACCAGACGACAGAGCAGAGTAGAATGTACGACAATGTGAATCTGTGAGGGTGAGGGGGTAGCGAGTTAGAAGTGGTAACAGAAGCTAGAATAAAATACCTAAAACATAATTCTATCCCAGGATTCTTCAGGGATCTTACAGTTAAGTGAATCCTTATATAAAAACAAGTAAGAATGCTCTAGTCGAGACGGCTCGACTAGGAGATACCCTGAGCCCTGCGAAGTGCCGATACTTCAAATATTCTATGCTTAGTTTACATATACATATATTGCAAGCAACACATACACACACACAGAAGCACGCTCAAGCACACGCTCTGCCAACTGCGCAGTTGACGTAGCGACAGCGCTTGGTCTGCAAGAGGCTTATGTTGTGGAAATTAAATGTTTAATAACTTTTTTTCTAGCAGGACTTTTTGATTCAAACTTTCAGGGCATGATTATGTTATTCATATGTGTGTATGTGCCGAAGCACAACTCTCTAGTATTTGAAATGCGTTTTTTGCAAATTTAGGGCGAAGGGGGCGTGGCATCCAAAAACCAAAAATTACAAAATGTCTGCATTCACAACAGAAATCTATGTAGTGAATTTCAGCTCTCTAGCTCTTACGGTACGTAAAAGAGACGAAAAGTTATCGAAATTTATCGATAAAAAGAGAATGGGAAGAGTTATCGAATTTTTGAAAAAAACTCGTATAGCGTATGGTATTCAGGAGTATACATGTCAAATTTCAGCTCTCTAGCTTCTGTGGTTTACGAGATCGCTGCGTTCACACAGACGGACGGACGGACGGACGGACGGACGGACGGACGGACGGACGGACGGACGGACGGACAGACGGACAGGGCTATTTCAACTCAGCTCATCGAGCTGATCAAGAATATATATACTTTGTATGGTCTGCGACGTCTCCTTCTGCCTGTTACATACATTTTCACAAAAACATTATACCCTGATTTCCCATTTTCAATGGGCTCAGGGTATAATTAATAAAAATTTGATGTAATCTAAATTCTCTTTATCCGAACAGATAAGTGAGTGTGTTGCTGTTTTGAGCAGGTATATCCGACTGAATAATACTCAAGTATAGCATATACTCGACTACACAGATTCCTAGTCAATGCTTCCCATTGTCAGTCTCAATAGCTTAAAGATCATACGATTGACGTCGGTATCCCTGAGCAAAACTTAATATACTAGGGTATACTAGGGTATGCTGTATACTAATGACCCTATTTGAATAAATCTAAAGCCTTATAAGACCAGTATATACACGATTATATTAGTATACCATATTTCGTGGTTTTCATAGAGACAAATTTAATCGACGGTCAAGCCAATGAGATTAAAGCTTTACTATAAGTATCTACAAGTCAGCAATCATAGGTAGAACTTGATAGTTTTTAGTAGATTTTATAAACTTCAATTCTCAATAAATACATAGCGAAGAAGGGGAACGAAATGGTCTAGAGCTCTAGAACTTGTATCTATATATTCTTCATGCCTCAACTCTGTTTCATTCCCGTTTCCTCCCCAAGGATGTGGTAGGTGTTTCTACACTACTTCGATTATCGCCCTCAGCAGTTAAACCTCTGCTGAGTCGCAAGGAGAGCCTGAATTAAGAGTGACTCATTCGCTTATCCCAATCCAAATTTTGTAGAGCAGGCAATAAAATTCTCATCTGGCTGAGAGCGGGCGCTGCCCATGAAAGGGCGTAAACGTGCTCTTATCACAAAAGTCGTCAATTTGATGGCCACAAAGTGCAGTGGGGGTGACAGCTTCAGAGTATATAATTAAAGGAAGGGCACGGCTACGAAATACCCTACATAGAGAGACCACAATAGGCTTGGCTACTGTAGTCTGCGAGCTATGCTTAGTTGATAACGATATTTATCGATTGCAGAGTTATCGATTATTTAAAGCATTGCCTAAAGTGCCCGCTTACTTGCAGCTCTCTTGCTGGTACAGAGTGAGACTAAGCCCATATACCCCATAGGCATTTCAGGGTGTTACTTGCTCATCAACAGCCATGGATAAAGTGCTAACTGTAACTAGCTTCCAGTTACTTTTAAGTGCTCATCTGAAACGTTTTGAATTAAGTTTCTTAATGCAGCTTCAGAAATTTGTAGACATATAAAGCAGATTCTAGGGGCAATTAACAGGTATTCAGGTATTCAGGTATTCAGAATACCACGAAAATTAAGAGTGCAAAAGATACTTCCATAATAAGAGCTATATTTTACAATTTGGTTAAGAAAATTTGAAATATTTTTAATCCATCACAGCTTCGGCACGAAGGAAGCTAATTTCGAATAGTTGGTATTGAATAGGGGGGCATATCAGATATATATATATATATATGTCCTTATGGAACGCAGTAATTTGTATGGCCTGTCGGGCCAACAGTTTCTAATCAGCACATGTCCAACAAATGATGTACATTGATAATACGAGCCGTGTTCTGCTCAAGCTAGATCAGTTGCCCCATGGGAACTCGATGACTGGGACGTTCGCCTGGGTTGCATTGTTCAGCTTCTGGGCGATTAGGTTCTCTTCCAGGTTCTGGCACTCGATGCGTCGCAGCTGCTGCTCGATGCTTAGCCAGGCCGAGGAGCGGCTCTGGCTGCAGCTGCCGAAGACGAGCGCCAGCAGCGTGCTGAGTATGACTAGGGCGATGCGGCGCTGCCGCTGTTTGCTGAGGATGCGCCGTAGGTAGCGCCGCAGGCCGGCAACGAAGTTCAGGTTGTTGAGCAGGCGGAAGAGCAGAAACAGCCAGAGATTCTCGAGCAGCAGGCGATCCACTTTGCTGTCGCCCTCGCTGCAGACGCGCAGGATCACAATCACCGTGAAGGTAGCTAGAAGGATCAGCGACATGGTCAAGCGACAAACAGAAAATTTATTTAACTTTTTTTGATTTTCGTTTCCTAATCGGACAAATGGCACTGAGTAAAGTTTTGAGCACAGCAGCTGTCAGAGCTGCCGAACGGGGCGCCTGCTACAATCGATTCGCCTGCTCCGAGCTGTGCACATGGCATTGACCTGCAATGCCAGCCACCAGCTCCAGGCCAAGGCGCACGCCAAGCACCCATTTATGGCCACCATTTGGATATCCTGCGCAGTTCTCAGCTAATTTGCCGACGTCCCAGCCCCCCGCCCTGCCCGCGCAGCAAGCGCCACGTCCCACTGACTGCCCTTTTGGGCGTCGCGTTGATTGCGTTCACGTGCGCGAGTTCAACTTGTGCACTTTGAAGTGCGATTTTCCGTCTTGGGTAAGCTCAAAATTTAAAAAATTAGATAAACTTAGCTTAAAAGCCCTACACGAGGGGCACAGCTGAGTAATGGGAGAGATTCATGAGCTGATTTGCGTTTTTAATTGATTTGGTAAGTCATTAAGATCGATAACTATGTTATCGGTATTAGGTGGGCTATATCTATCTGTTTCTAGTATATAATAAGTATATCGACTGGTATACTATATATATATTGTTGATATATACTGTATATACTGTTGACATAAAGGCATTCTTTGTGATCAACCGATAACTGTGTTATCGATATTAGGTAGGTAATATATATCTAGGAGACATGGATTTATATTATATTGTCAACTAAGCTTCTAGTTAATTCAACAATGTTTATCACACAATTTTGAGATTCTATTGTGCCAGCAATAGCGAGCTTGCCCGACCAGCAGATACCCTATAGTATCTAAATAATAATAATAATAAATAAATTTATAAATACAATAATAATAATAATAACATATATGTATCAAAACGCGAAAAGGAAGCTTCAAGCTGCTGACAGTTCACTTACAGGGTATCTGCTAGTCGAGCTCAGCCTAAAATTAAGTATAAACTTAAGCGTTCGAATGGCTTTAGCTACAAGCGAAGCAAATTCGAACTCAATTAGAAGCACTTAATAGGAACGGGCGTAACTGACTGCCGTAATACTCGTTCACGATAGTAAAAGAGGCTAATTTATGCAAGTCTTACATTTCTTTATAATTTATTGCTCCAACTACAGGCCAGTTAAACTAGTTGACTATAAATCCATATGCGTAAATATCAAATATCTATTGAAATATTTCCCATCTCCACTTTTATATAAGTATTTAATAATAATGTATATTTGAAATTAAATTAAATTACACAGCAACCAATATACCCTTCACAGTTATGTTGGGCGAGTATGAGAACTAAAACTCACCTGTATCGCATGCGTATGTGCGGAAAGACGCTGGCCTGGAACTGCTCCTCGAGGACGGGCGAATCGAACTTGGGATCCAGCCACGATTTGGCGGCGGCCCGCTCGAAGGCCACCGGCAGCATGACGCTGCAGCAGGAGTGCCGGCGACCCGTTTGACTTAGATAGGTTTGGATGTGGGGCGCCAGGGCGATTTGTATGTCATCGGTGGAATTGGCCCGGCTATCGTTGACTAGAACGCCCGGCGGCATTGCTGTAAAGCTGACCGACTGTCGACGCGACTGCCAAAAGAAAACAAGATGCAAACGCGGAGTCAGCGAAGAAATGAATGCGGATTAATTAGTGGATTGCTCTTGGCCTGGCCAAAATGTCAGCTATATGTATGTCTCTCTGTCTCTGTGTGTGTGTGTGTGGCGCCACAAAGTATGCAGCGCTATGCGAGATGGGCAAACAAGGACGCGTTCGAGGACGTGCCTTTGACATTTGCCATTTGCCATTCATTTGTAGTCAACTAGGTCAGTGTGGTGCAGTCAGTGCTTAACCAATTGTCGCTTTGTCCGTCTGTCCGCTTGCCTCCGCCGTCTGCTTGTCCGGCGACAGAGCAACAAGTGCTCTGCGACATTGCGCATACGCCATGTGAGCGCAGCAAAGTGCAAAGCCCACTTCAAAGACTTGTTGCCAATTCGCGAATAGATAAAAAAAGGTAAAAACAAAAACAAAACGAAAATTGCTCAGCGAGTCACGCGACAAGCGCTGGATTTTAATTTTGATTTTGATTTTGATAATGATTATGATACTGATTTGAAGCTCTCTTCTGCTGTTGCTAATCTTATCGCAGCAGCCCAGAGAGTTGGCCGAATATGCGAGTGCAACAGCTTTGCTCTGGGCCAACCTAATCAAATTACGTATGCGACGCGTTGGAGCGAGTGGGGGCGAGTGGGAGGGACAGTGCTATAGACAGAGATTGTCTTGGCGCACACGTTGAAAAACTCGTCGGGGAGTTGCTAACTGAATCGTAAAAAAGTCGATTCAAGTTTTCGAAGCGCGCTTCATTGGGGGCTGCTAATAAGCTCAGCTAAAAATAGCAACTTTAGCAAATAATAATATTTACATTAAAACTTTGACCGCGAATAATTACACGGAGTGAGAGTGAGAGAGAGAGAGAGAGAGGGAGAGGGAGCACCAGCACTATATAATATATACATATTTCAGACACTTTATATCATTTACTGCTTAAATCACTTTTCTTCTTTCGTGAACTGGATTTGCCGTTCCGTCTAGACTTGTCGGCTTAGTTTCTGTTCGATTTGTAACTTTTGGATATGCCGAAATCGTGCTTAAAAATTAAAGGGGCGCCCATGCGGGCGGCGTCTCGGGCTGCTGCAGCGATTGCTCTCTCCAATGCCTGTACATACCCATAAAGTGCCATAGATATGAGGGCAGCATTTTTGAGATGTGTTTTCTTGTTGTTGTTTTCAAATGAATTTGCAAAAACCACAAGCGCGACAACAACAACAACAAGAGCACAATTTTTGCATTGTAGATTGAAAGTTCGTATCGAAATACACTGCGCCAAATTTGTATATAATTCAATATTTTGGTGTATTGTATTTGAGTTGGCTTCGATTTGATTTATTGTTAATTTAAACACACACACACACGCACGCACACACGCACAGACAGCAGCAGCAGCAGCGGCAGCAAAAAAAGGTTCAACGGGCGCTCGACGCTCGCAGCTCTCGACGTTGCCGTTGACGCGACGGGAACTGATTTGAATTTTGTGCCGTGCCGAACTGACAAAGCGTCGCAGACGACGACGACGACGACGATGACGACGACGACGGCGACGGCGACGCTGACGGCGACAATGGAACGTCGATGTCGATGCTGATGGGCGTTGTTGTTGTTGTTGTTGGTTGCACAAAACAGCTGACAGCAACAACAAAATGCAAGCTCAGGCAGCTTATCGGCTGGGCTGATAAGGCCAGGCAGGTGAGACAGATAGATAGATAGAATAGATAGGCACCAAGATTCAAAGACAACAGAGAGGGAGAGAGGGAGAGAGAGGGAGAGAGAGGGAGATCAGCTGGGCTGAGCATACACTAATACAACAGTATTAGTCCTGCAGCTTAGACTTGCTCAAGTCTAGCTCTCTCTCCCTCTCTCTCTCTCTCTCCCTCCCTCTCGCTCTCTCCGCACAAATGGTGCTGTATAAATAGAATTTGGCGCTCGTTTCATTTATTTTATTTTTTTCAACTGATATTTTGATAAGATAAGAGGCGGCACGGCGCTGACTTCTTAGCCGCTAAGAAATTTCTTGCGCTATTTTTTGTTCGTTTTTGGGCGCACTTGAAATGCCTTGAACTTGCCCCACACCCACCCACCCACACACTCACGCACTCACACACGCAGCCTGACCTGCCCTGGCAAATGCATGCGTATGAATGCCTCTGCAGCCCTGAATCTATTTGAATATTGAAATCTAACTCAATGAACCCAGCTCGCCCGCCACTAGATGAAGTGCCACGCATACATGCATATATATTCCCGATATATTTACGATATATATATATATATATATATATATATGTATATAAAATAAGGTTTTTCTTTTCATTTGAATATTTGTTTTTGGCTCGCTTCAAAGCATTATTTGCATTTGGTTTTATTGACTTTATTATTTGCTCTTTGCACATAGTTCCCTGATACCCAAAGCAGAACAGAACAACAAAATGGCACAATTAATCAGTAATTAATATAATATAATACATAATTAATATTCTCTTTTTTTCGTTTTCGTGCCAAGGGCAAACATGCGCGCGGACAAAGGCCAAGGAAGGCGAGCAGCGGGCAAACAATGCGTGTAAATTGTGAAATTAATCAGAAATCATAATTTCAATAATATGCGGAACGAGAGATTTCAATCAGTAGACAAATACCATACATGTGCATATAAAATATATATATACATATATATACATATATATATATATATATCGCAAATTTATTTCTGTTTCCAATAAAATCGTTCTCGATGCCATAAACGTTTAAAAAAGTTTATCAATCCAAAGGCAAATACTTTTAGCATTTATTTCATGGCATGCATATGGCCAGCATGAGCAGAGTGAGCCGGCAAGGAGTGCTCGACTAGCATATACCTGTTAGTGTACACTCCCTCTCTCTCTCTCTCACAGCAGATACCCCTAGTAAACAGCTTCTGAAACAACTTGGATGCGTACGCCCAAGCCCAAGAATTTACAATTTTAAATGACTTTCTTTCGGGTTTAATGAAATAGGCTGAGAAAATGGGCTAGATCTATGCATTATTTATGGGAAGTTTTCAGCAAGTTAAGCTCGAAAAAGATAAACTGGCATAAGAATGAAAGAAGCAGAGTAGAGTATATATAGATGCTCCTGCCTGATCGGCGCAAAGAGCTAAACTCAGACGACCGTCTGTCCCTCTAATTTACTCATGTTCCTAAAGTAGGCGATGTATACACTCTGGTAACTATTTGCAACGCCTGGGCACTAAAACTAGATTAAGTTGCCCTATAAGGTAGTCGAAAAATAGTTTCAATAAAATATCAAAAAAAAAAAAAAAAAAAAAAAAAAAAAAATTTACTCTTGGCCCACTTTATTATGCCATACTTTCTGTATACTTTAAGGCTTACACGCCAAGGGCCTACCTCCAGCAGTTGTCTCTGGCACTTCCCTCCAGTCAAGCTACCCTTTACCAGTTAGAGCTTCTGGAAAAAGGTTTATTGAAATTGCTGCAAGTTCAACGATGCATATTTATGCAGTCGCATGTCGGACATATGCATTTAATTAAGATTTAATGCTCAAAGCGAGAGCTTTGATGACAAATGGAGCTATGATAGCCTTACACGGATTACGCTCACCTCTGAGCATTTGAACCGGGCCTAGGTCCCTGGAGTCGGGGCTCATTAGGCTGCGAGCTTGATGATGATTATCTCAGATAGGCAGTTATCCAGCTGCTAATTATAATTAATGAATCGAGCGCAGGTGAAATATATAATAGTCATGTTCTTAGTCAATCGAACCTTGAACAATAACCTCTGCGCACTTGCGACATGAGTCGACAACTCTAACATAGTTTCACTGTTATTGTTCGTGTTGTTGTGGATAAATATCTCAGTTTCAATCGATCCACAGTGTATAACGCCACCTGAATCATATCCATAGGGAGTTCCTGCCGCATTGATACCCTGGCCACAGACTACCTTAGGAATGCATGCTACAATGAGAGTGCTCCAGTCGGCAGTATGCGACTAGGAGATACTGTGATCACGAGCTTAAGACTATATGTGAGAGCAGTGTATGCCTGAGTGGGTGTTACCATCTCACACAAAGGCAAACCTGTCCCCTCATGATTTGAGCTCGCCTTAGCACAATCAATATGGGAACAAAATGATTTGCTTTGCCAAAGGAACTGCAGTCTGCCTTCAGGACACGAGCGCGCGTCACCCACACAGAAGCCACCGCTTCTCGCGCCACAGAGCCACTCCCCGAGCCGCAGTGCGAAATGCAAAACGAAAATAGCAGCTCACACAGCTACAATAGAATTCTATTAATAGAATTCCATATGGAATTCACGCATTTCAATAGGTGTCTCCGCGCGTGTGTGTGGGCAGCGAAAATACCTTTGCGGGCTGCTAATTGCCGTCCCGTAAATAATTCCGGCCATTAACGCGCGCTTTAATAACTTTTTTCCAAATGGAAATTTAAACACACAAAATCATGATATGCCATTTGATATGCCAAATGGTATACGGCTGATAAACCATTTCAATTCAATTGTTTTTGTGGCACATTAAATTCAAATCGAACTAGAAGCTACTCAGCTGGCCTGTCAAGCCAGGCGATGGCCACGCCCACTTCCACCTGCGACATGCATTGGCCTTCTCCATGCGCTAGGTGCACAATTATTATGAATATTAGCTTACAACCAGCCATAGGCTATTTTCGGTCAATCGAACGGCATTTAGCCATGTCGCTAGCTTAAGGAATACAATATATATGAATATATATATATATATCTACCTCTCTCTCCTGAGCATGTACTCATTTAATTAAAGTGCCCGTGGCTTAATTGGCCATCTGGGGGGCTGTTGCCCAGACAGGTAGTCGCCATCGTAAGAAGTCTTATATGCCATATTAATTAGCAGCCGCAAAAATAAAGCCCAAAACAAAATCAACGAACTTATCAGCGGAAACTGAGACCCAGAGACTGGGAGCGAGAAGCGCGTGAATACGTAATAAAATAATAAAATATATTAATAAATCTGATTGATTATGGAGACCTGAGCGCTGCCACTGGAAGCCTGGGAAACACAATGGAGCTGGAAACTCAGTGACTCACAAATGCGAAGACGGGCGAAAGTCTGCAAGATCTGTAAACAAGAAAGTGCAGCCTAAGCAAGTACAAGTCGGGAGGCACCGACTGGGGTATACCCATGCCATAAGCCTACATGGGCGAAGCTATCTGAACTGTGTAATAAACTTGTATACACTTATAATTTAAAGTCCTTACACTATGTGGACGGACAGACATACTGCCAGCCAGGCGGACTGACAGAGATCTAGAGTATGTCTCTCTTCATAGCTTCTTCTGCCTCAATTGCCCTTTTCAATGGGCATAAGAAGGATGATTTGACTCAATATGAGAGGTAAACAAACATTAATCGATGAGTTGTGATTAAAGAAATCAAAAGGTTCAATGAATGAAGGCACTAAACGAAATTGAGCCGAAGAAGGTGCATAATTACCTTTTATACACTGCACTCTTTCATAATGGGTATTTAGGGTACTCGCAAAGCGCAGAGGCTGTCGCTTTAGCAAATTAGTTTCCCGTAGTAGAGCCCATGCAGCTCGGCTTGAATTAACAGCTCTCTGCATAAGGCTCAGGGTATTGCCTAGTCGGGCCCTCTCGCCTGCAGCCTACTTGCCTGTTTGTTTTGTTTAGCTGAATCTTTCTTAAAGATCTGTCCCTGCTCATGTTTTCTGTTTAAAATACATCTGAGGGCTCGAAATTAAAGAAGAATCAACAAAAATGAGAACGCGAATTTGGATTTAAATAATAAAAAGATTTAATTGAGTATTCGATACGGAACGACAGGGGCCGTATCAATTACACTGCTCGATAAATATTTGTTTGGGCCAAGATATTGCTTATCTCTTCTCAGCAGATTGTTCTTACCAGCTGGCTATGTCGTCTATATATATATGCACTAAGCAAATAGTAGGTGAATGTGCAAGCTTAAGGAGGAGACACATTCGCCCTTCACGAGCACAGACAGCACATATTGTCATCGTTAAAAAATATTTGTCTATATGATAGGGAAAACATTTTTCCGCTGGGACTTGGGCTCAGCCCGCCGCAGCCGACTGAGAAATAAGCCGACATTACAACATATGTCCCGGAGTGAAATATGCAATACTTATTTGCGTAGCAGCTGCCGCGGATACAATAAAGTGCTTTGAAGACAAGTCCGCATGAGTGTGTCCCTCGCTGCGTGGAGCCTCCGCTCGGCGCTAATTGCCTCGCGGCTTTGCCAATATGCCCTAGCTGAACAGACGCAGGGCGTAAGAGGGTAAAGCCAAGATCCTTGCCACTTTCAAAGCTGCCTCAGAGCATGATTCAAATTGGTCTCAATTGTTTTAGGCGCTGCTTGGCTTAGATCCCATCAGGTTCATTAAAACTGTGTGTTTATTTCCTTCCCAAATTATCCTTGCTTAATTTTCCATTCAGACTGCGTGAATGGAAGCTGAAAGTGAATGCAACTGGTCGCCCAGACTAGCTCAAAGTGGAAGGGCCCTTCGCACCCAACAAGTGGGAAGAGTCGAGGCGAGAGCAACGAGTGGACTGACTTGGCTACATGCACAGACCAAAGCCTCGGACGGAAATATGATTAGTTGACCGGATGTCCGGCTGGCCGTATGCCCAATCAAAGGGGCTGGGACCTTGCGGCCACTCAGTGCAGCGCCGACCCCCAAATAATAAAGGACAATGAAATGTTCTTGTTGGGGGCCAGCTAGGCGGCAGCGGCCCTGGCTGCTGTTGCAGCTGTCGGTGATTGTGTTAGAGTGCATCGGAATGACGTCTAAGTGTAAATAAGCACTTCCATTTGCATATGCTCGGCAGCGCACACACGCACGCATGCTTTTAGAGTCATGTCATCCGTGCTATTCACTGGAAGCTGCTCGCCAGCAAAGCCCCGGGTCGAGTCCCCACAGCTGGACAAGTGACAATACATTTTTGAAGCGCAGGCCAACCAAGTTAAGTACGCACACATACAGATACAGATACAGGCACATCATGTGAAAGCAGCTAGCATCGACTGCCTAATGCTCGTTCAGTATGTGACTGGCGTCCATTGCATAGCTCTCGATTGTATTGCCGCTCTCTGCCTAGTCAATGTCAGCTGATATACCCGCTTGTGGGTTCTCACTAAGGACTTGGAATCACTCTGGTTCCATAATGGAATTGACTTAACTTAAAGGCCATCAATTGAAACAAACCCAATGACCTACTGAAATAAACATGAGCTTCGACGGGGGCGTGGCACACTGAGAATGCACCCAAAAACGAGGACACCAAAGGAAAACCCAAAAAAATATGGTGCCAGACGCCAGGCGAAATGAGAAATGTGAAACGTACAACAAAGATATGGAAAATTGTAAAGAAGCAGCGGCAGCTGAAGGAAAATGTGACAGAGGCCACATTATGAGCTGTTTGACTAGGGCTGGGAATGGCGGGGAGGAGACAGAGGCAGGAGAGGGCGAGAGAGGAGCGAGGAGCGAGCAATAATGCATTTTAAAAAAATGAAATGTAATCAAGTCAAAAGACAAGTAATTCACACAGACACACACACACACACACACACACACACACACACACACACACACACACAATATATATATATATATATATATATATATATATATATAATATATAAATGAAATTTAAAAATCCGACAATTGTCGCTCGCTGGCAACAGTGGCGAGGACGTTTAGCACGTTGCCGTTGCCGTTGCCGTGGCCGTTGCTGTTTTTGCCAGCGCTTGCATGCCAAACGAAAGGACATCAGCTAACAACAGTTAACACAGCCCTAACCAGTGCAACCCCAGCACTGCCGCCCGCCCCACCCTTGGCCCTGTGCCGTTAGCAAGTACAGCACAGCACAGGCCACAGTCAAGTCAATAAACAGTCAGGCAGGCGAGCTGGCGGGTGGGTGGCTGGCTGGCTGGTTGGACGGGCTGGCTGAAACACAAACAAAACAAAGGCATGGCACAGACGTTGACACACAAAGCACACACAAATTATACACACACACACACACACACACACACACACACACACACACACACATATATATATGCATGCACACTTATAAAAATAAGTATAATAAGCCAAAAGAATATAAAGCGGAAAATCAATTTTAAAGCATTGCTGCACAGTGCCAAGGATAATGAGCAGTCAGCTACCGACAAATTATGTATGTGTGTGAGTGTGTGTGCCTGTGAGTGTGTGTCTGCAATGTCATGGACCTAGACACAATGCCAGGACAACGACAGGCACAACGACAATCAGAAGACCGCAATTTGCTGCCAAACAACGAACCTTGACAAATGGCAAACGCATAGATATAAAGGCTTAGATAATTCGATGTTTTGATAGTTCTATACACAATCTAACGGCGTATGCATATGTCTATGCGAAGTAATGAAAAATACTGATGGAAAGTAAAAATTGATGCCTTCAAGTGGAAGAATTTCAAGAGCAGCTGACAGACTGCCACGCACTCAGTTAGACAAATGAGAGCATGTCGAATGGACATATCATAGAGTTTCTCTCTGAACAGAGCTGCTCTTTAAAATATTCAATTGTCTTCTTTGATCAGGGGCATCGAGCGGAACTTGGAGATGGAACCCAAGAGGCTCACTGTATCTGCTAGTCAGGCATTGCCTGCCCAAACAGGCGAAATAGCTTGAATATTTTGCAGTTTCAATCAATTTCAATAGTTTTTCTAGCTATATTTATAATATTTTATTTATTTTTATGAATTCATTGTTATTTGCGATCTGTCTTAAGACCATAAACAAATTTTATGATATATAAGAATTGCCGTCTTTCAGTAAAAAAGCAGTTATATATAAACTTAACATTTTCTTAATATTTATAATTGAAATATATTGCTGCATATATAGCAACTTTCTCTATGAGTTCTTAGGGGATTTACAATTTTCATTGGCAACATTAGCTGGAAACAAATCTCTGGCTTGATTAGACTATTCATGATGCATTCGCGGACTATTTTAGTTAGAAACTTTGCTGCGGTAGCTGCGCGGCCACAGGAGGGGGCGCTTGGGGGAGCTGCAGCTGTTGAGCGTTTCTTTGCCCAACTGCTTATAAATGAGATTATAAATTCAGCTTATTATTCATCTTGGGGCAACGCTCAAAAGTATGCAGCATGAAATATGTAAGGCCCCAGAGCTGCTAATGAGTTCGGCGGAAAGGAATGGGCTCGGCGAGGTTGACGTACTGACTGACATGCGAGTGCTCCGCTGCCCGACTGCCAGATGCCCGCAGGGGCGCACGGGCCATGCACAGGTAACAGGTAACAGGTAACAGCATTTCCGCTCACGTCAAGCGCACTTCCGCAATTTACGCTCCACTAGACTAAATCCACAGGCAAGCGCCATGTCGAGATGGCAAAAATTACAAACCCACACACATATAGGCGCACATATGCGCACGCACACACCCACACATGCACATACAAATGGAATAGGCTCAGTTTTGCGCTGTTCACACGATGCCATTGTTGTAGACTTTGCATACCCTGCAAAATATGAAACAATACCTAAGGGTGTTATAGACTTGTACACAGTCAGAAGCATGGAGTCTTTCAGCTTTTGACTGTTGATATTCAAACTAATGAAGACGGAAGATCATGAAAAAAGCTGAGTTATTTTGAGAGAAAAAGGAATGTTTACATATAAGAAGAATACTCCTACTACGACTAATAGTTCTTCATAAAGCGCTGTCGCTCAACGTCTTTATATTCAATAAGCACTCAAGATTAGTGATAGCAAAACAGTCGGAGAGATGGAATTTTTAAAAATTGTATTACAATAAAAATGTAAAAAAGATAATGACAGTGCTGTATACTGAGCTTTTAGTTGCTAATAAAAATATTAAGTCCAAGCAGCTTATATTTGAGCTAAGCTGTGCTGATTTTAATCAAATATTGGTCAACAATTATTATTATTATTTTTTTTCTTTCAATATTTATTTAATATACTAATTATTATTTATTTATTTATATTCAATATTTATTTAATATTTCTCTTATTTTCATAGTTTCATAAATTATTATTTTATTTGAATTTTAATAATTTATTTTACAGCAGTTCAACTGAATTACAGGGTATCGCGTCGTCGCATACCCATCATCAATGAGGTGCTTTTGCATGCTCCTTTTCGCATGCTGACAGCGACGGGCTCCATTTTTGATTTTTAACGTGTTATGCATGTACTTCTCTCTCGCTCACTCTCCCTCTCTCTCTCTCCCTCTCCCCCTCTCGGTTATGGCACATTTTTTGTCTGTTTTCAGCTGTCACGCCCCGGCTGATAGGGCCAAAGCATTGTTTCTGTTCTTTTGCGTCTGATTACAGTTTGATGCCCGCTTGCACTGGCGCAACGAGCATATTGGTTGGGCGTTGCATGCAGTCTAGACGCTATGCAGCTTGATATCAAGCATTGCGCGGTCGCCTACTGCCCGCTTGCCTGCGAGCAAGTTGTCTAGTCGAGTTAACACTGTAGCTGCATTCGGTAGACATTCAGGCTGCAGCGCAGATTCATCAAAGTGCTGCCATTGTTCTAAGTGCATGCGAGAGTCGCGGCCGGGCGCTGCCCAAATGCAGGCAGCGAATATTGCATTTATTATGTGCCTCTAATGGCTCTGGCGGGGTCAGGGCCAAACTGGCAACTGGCAAATGGCTTTGATAGCTCCCAAATGCAAATGCCTGACAGTGTATCAGAGTGTCTGGCAAATTGAAGCTGCACTTAACATTGATTTCAAGCTGGCAGCAAGATGGACGTGAGAGCGGGCAGCACTTTGCCTCGATGTTTAACTGATGAGCGCTTGGACTTTGGCCACGTTAAGTATACGCCGCAGCAGCCCGCCCTGCCAGCTGGAGGCTGAGCCACATTTTTGACTGACGCCTGACGTCTGCTTATGTCTCGCGTGTGACTTTATGGCGACCTTATCAGCGCCCATGAGCAAAAAAAAAACAGTATACAAATTCAACGCACACACACACACCGTTGACAGGTGACGGACGTGAAGCGTTTGTTGACTGCTTAAAGATAAGCGATAAGATCGGCGGCATCGGCTGCTGTGTTTGCCAACTCAGCTCTGGCTGAGAGAGAGAGAGAGAGAGAGAGAGAGAGAGAGAGCTGACAATCGAATTGCATCTCTCTCTCTCTCTCTCTCTCACTCTCTATCTCAACCGCATTGCGGCCTAAAGTTCGCTCATGCTGCAATGACACTGGCTTAAGAGCCTTTGGTCTATGAATATACCGGCCATAGTCAAGGCCAAGGGTCATATCGAGCTAAAGAGAATTGATTCTGAATTTTTTATTATTTTCACATATTTTGTACTTTGAACTAAATAAAAGTCATTTAGCAAACAGAATGTATGAGCTGTTCAATTGGTTACACTTCGAGTGCCGGACCGGATATATGTTTAAGCTATTTCTGAAATATCAGCCAAAGTTGATTAAGTCCAAAGATAAAGCATTATATCTATTTATATTTTATTATATATATTTTGTCATTAAGCTTTAAGTAACTTATATAAGCTCAAGGTCGATCGAAGTACTGCCTTGAGCCTAGCTAGTAAGTCAAGGGTCTATCTGTAAGGCATATGAATATTTATGGATCATCATTGAGAGGCGTAGCTGCTGCCCTAGGTGCTAGTCGTTAGCTGTGGCAGATATCATATATGTAGATGGAGTGTATGAGCCCAATATGCCCTTTTCAGTCTGCTTGAATGAGCATGAGAATTGCTTAAAAGAGATTTGCTCAAGAGATCAGTCTCAAAGAATCACTTTGAGTCTTATTCAAGATCTCAAGTTCATAGTTTGCTGCACTAAAATACAGCTGATAACAGTTATTTTTATACGTCATATATGCATATTCGTATCTACTTTTAGAGCTGCCTTGAACTCTCGCCGTGTATGCTTATCGCATGGGGAGCACCCTTGCTCTATATGCCGTACTCCCTGTATATAGTTATCATGTTTCCGCATTAATTGATGCACCGTTAGCTGGTGCTTCGCACAGCTGAACAATGCATTTGGCATAGAGCTTTTCCGTGTTTGGCTAATGAATGCGATTGACACGATTGACAGGTTGCTATTCATTTGCCGTAATGCTCGATATTAATTATGGAACTGTCTCAGCTTATCGACAGCTGTTAAGCAAATACTGCACTTAAATGAGCAATTGACGAGCTTGTCAAACGAATGTTTGTTATGTTTAGCAATTTGTCAGCTTTGTGCCGTGGCAAATGCGAGCAGCCAACACCTGTGCCGTTGTCAACCTCTTCACCTTTGGCAATCACAGCGCTTTGTTATACCCTATGTCTGTATGTGCTCGAAATGGGGTGAGCTGTGTGAGCTGTGCAGATGTTGAGATTCAGTCAGATCTGCAGATATCGCAGTCGGGTTAGCTGCCTCGGATAGCAGCAGCAAAGCAGAAATCTAGAAAGTAGTTTAAGAATCTGATATCTTTGAAATTATATATAATAGATATTATGTATATACCTTTATCTATATGTTATATATAAATTCAATTATCTTCTCTATGATATATATTCTATATCTATCTTATCTATCAATTATCTTCTCTATGATATATATTCTATATCTATCTTATCTATCACTTCTATAGCAGATCTCCGTAGACGGCTTCTCCAAGAGGGGCAGCTGAACATGTATTACAGGGCATCTTCTAGTCGTGCTTGGCGTGTATTTCCTCACATATGGTTTAAGAATCTTGGATCTTTGAAATTATACAAATATATATCATATATATATATATATGTATCTATATGTTATATATAAATTCAATTATCTATTCCATGATATATATTCTATATCTATCTTATCTATCACTTCTACAGCAGATCTCTTTAGACTGCCTCTCAAATAGGAGCAGCTAGCCATACATGTACATCAAATATGTAGTACAGGGCATCTTCTAGTCGTGCCTGGCCTGCCTTGCTTCACATATTGTTTGCGCAGCACACATGTGAAATAATTTGGTGGCAGCCCGAGTCAGCGAACCCGTCAAGTGTCTTTGAGAACTCGGTGCCTAGCTACCTCTCTCCCTGCCTCCCCTGCCTCCTCTTAGCTGGTGCAAACCGTTTAAACCACTTTGACTTTATCTCGCTTTGTTGCTGTTGCTGTATATATTTTATCGCAACAGCATTTACCTGCTGGCCCCCATTTTTGCTGCTGCTGCTGCTGCTGCTGCTGCTGCTGCTGCTGCTGTTGTTGTTGTCATTATTATTTTATAAGCATTGCTCTCCGCTTGGCAGATTTATGTCGTCAGCCTGCCTCCGTGCATTCCGCCGCTTGAAAGCTGTTTAAATTCTATTAAATTCTGCTGCCTCGCTTGGCCCCCCAATTTGCTTTGCTTCTTAAATGTTGCGCGCGCTGCGCCGCGCCGCGCCCACTGGCCTCATTGTTGGTGCTGCTGCTGCTGCCGTTGGCTGGCAAAGTTTGTCACGTTGGCTGTTACGTGCTGGTCCCCATGTCTCCGGAACATTCTCGAACGGTCTACGGGGCTCTAATGAGGCAACCGCATTGCCGGCGACCCACTTGCCAGCAAGGCTCCAGTGCCAGCGCCAGCGCCAGCTCCAGCGACAGCTCCAACTCCAACTCCAACTCCAGCGCCAGCCAACATAAAGGAGGAAATTGCGTGCCGCACATTTAATTGATTGCCCAACAACCGGACACTGCAGCAGCGGGCCAAGGCAAAGACCGAGTGCCCGGTTGGCTGAAGGATTCCAAGTCGTAGGAGTGAGCAGGTGAGGGCGAGCGGGGGAGAGGGGGAGCATTGTCACACAGTCAGCGTGCGCGTTTAAATTGTCAACAATTGTTGTATTTATACAGATTAGGGGCTGAGACAAACGGCAGAGCTCGGGCCCTAAACAACTCGGGGCGGATTAAGCCCTAAGCGAATATATTGCATGGCTAATTTAATACTTTGTTGTTCTATTCGAAATGGGCAATGAATAGAGCGGGCTGATTCTGGAGTTGGCTTTGCGAAATGCAGGATCTGGGGCTGTGGCTGGCTGAGTGTGCGTCTGTTGATCTTTGGGTGCCGCCTAATCTTTGGGACTACAAGAAATGTTCGAAATCTTGTCAGATATATATAGATATTTATATTACCCTGATACTATACTATATTAATTTATATACATGTTTATCTAAGTCCACAACTAACATCCAAATGGCGCAAGTGAGTGTGATCTAGTCGGGAGTGCCCAACTAGCAGATACTCCTACTGCTATCATTCCACGCTTCGCTTATGCTAATATATTAGTAATACCTATATAGTAAGTCTTAACTGAACTGCAGCTGAGTTGGCGTAGTAAATCAATGTATGATATATATGATGAATCGATCAACGACATCTGTATCGCAGTACACTAATACACTGCACTAATCCGAACTTTATTACTGAGTCCCTCCAGACTGGCTAAGATGGAGTGGCTCGGTCAGCCGATTCGCAGCTGATGTGGGACTGCATCGAGCCCGTTTCATTTGACTGCCGTTGTGTGGAGCACTTCATAAACTGCGGCCACATGGCAAATAAATCCAATTAAATTAGCAACAATCTTGAGTGGGAGCCGACTGCTGATGATGATACTGAAATTGCTCCCCAGTGTGGAGCTGAGGCAGAGCTTTAGTTACTTTCAGCAAATATTATTTTCAATTTGGCTTTGCTGTCAGCTCCACATATATATATATATATATATATATATATATATATATATATATTTATATAGCGGTTCGTCCGCTTTTCTTTTGCGCCTGCTCCATTCCCTTTGGTCATAAGTTTTTATTCGCAGTTTCCTTATGTTCTTCTCTGGTTTGTGCTGTTGTGTTGTTCAATAGAAAATTAGTTTGTTTGTCTGCCTGTCTGTTGGTTCATTCTTTAGTACACCCACACCCACACCCACTCACACACCCACTGTATACGCTCCGGTTATACAACAGGTACTTTCGTACGCTCGCTCATTCAATATTATTGGCCATCGCATTACACATTACGCATTACGCATTACGCACTACGCATTACGCATTCAGTTTCAATACCAAATCCACTTTCAATACCAATTCCAATCCCCCATTTGGTTGTAAGTTCCCCCTGCTCCCGCTTTCCCCATCAACAAATGGAAATTAGCCGCAGCTCCGGCGCAGCTGCGCCCAAAGGTATGCTACACGAGTGGAACCAACTGTTGCAGCCCTGATAAGCTGGCAATGCGAACCCTCGATTCGCATTCAATCGCATTATATAACGAATCTAATGCCATTCAATTATGTCTATTTATAGACTCCTTCCTACAGCGCTTTCGCCATAAAAATAGCAAAATAAAATGGAAAAAAACTCATCCCAGCTGCATTGCATGCGATACGATTCATCTGTCTGCGGAGGATGTACGATGGTCATGAATCTTCCTTATAATTGCGCTACAAATCATGCAACATATAGAGTTTGAATGTGAAGGAATATATGTGTGTATATAATATATATAAGCATATAATTTCCACTCAACAGTCTGGCTAGGCTACGGCCAAAGATCTGCTAGCTCCCAAACTAGAACTAGCAGAAGACCCAGAGGCCACCATTCTCAGGATCAACTGTTCCGAATCTTGACTTAATGTCTTTCATATATACCCTTTATCTGTCAATAACTCTATATCTTGCTGCCCCTAAGCTCAGCACATGCAGAGAGTCTAATCTAACAGCAGAAACTGTCTTCAGTTACAACTTCGATCATATATCATATATAGTCATACATCATATATAGTCATATATCATATATAGACTAGAAGTGAGCTATTGATATTAGGTGAATTCTTTGAAATAGAAAACCTCGGCTCATATTTGCCAGCCAAGTGAGTTGGGGCTGGCTGGCTGGCTAGCTGGCAGGGTCTTAACAAATGGTTATTATTCATGGCCAGCAGACGATACACAAATGCCACTTAACACATTAAACTTGTATCAAGTGTAAGCCGCGCGGAGTCTGTGCTCTGATTATATATATACTTTCATATAATGTGAATGGGAATTCAATGTTAATGGCAGTCGAGATGAATTGTCGGCTTCACATTTTTTATGCACGCTGCTGGCAACTGGCATCTGGCAAATGACAAGCAGATAAATGATCCTTCTCGCGCCTTAACGGCCAGCTGCCACTGGCAGTTGGCTATTGGCTATGACGCCAGGTGACAATGCAATCGGGCGCACCAAGTGGGCGTCAGAAGCTGAGTGAGGCGCCTGCAGCCTGCAGGCATCGAGTGTCCCACAGGCAAGCTGAGAGAGCCAGAGTCAGACTGGCTGACTAATGGACTTTTCGATAATAAGAAATTTGCACACGATTCCAGCATCATTTGCATTGAGACATTGAAAGCCACAAACTTACACTCCGCCCAATGAAAAAGCAAGACAAATAACAGACGAAGACGTCGCCAACGACACTCGAGAGAGTGGCCATTGCATCAAGTGATGCAGTCCTCTTTGGAGCTCGCTGTGAGCAGCTGCTGGACCTCAAGAGAGAAGGTCCTTCAGTGGAAGAAGACCATCAACTGTGTCAAGTTCTTATTTGCTCAAAAACTAAGGTAAACAATCGATATTTATCGATGTTCTGTCTGTCAAATAAATACAAATTTAAATAAGAGTCAGACTGAACAGCAAGAGAGAGAGAGAGAGAGAGAGAGAGAGAGAGAGAGAGAGATAGAGAGAGAACCCATAACAGGAACATATCCGCATATCAATAGTGTAGTTCGATGGCCAAAATCGATGGTAGACAATCGATATTTATCGGATTTCTGTCTGTTAAATAAATACAAATTTAAATAATATTCAGACTGGACGAGAGAGAGACAGAGATATAGAGAGAGAACCCTTACAATGAACATATCCGCATATCAATAGTGTAATTCGATAGCCAAACGCTAAGGTAGACAATCGATATATATCGGATTTCTGTCTGTACAATTAGAGACAGAGAGAAAGAGAGAGGGGGAGAGTCCTTGAAAGCAAGAGGTCCTCGTGCAAACACACATCAACTGTGTCAAGCTCTCATTTGGTGGTCAGAAACTAAGGCAGACAATCGATATTTATCGACTTTCTGTCTGTTGAATAAATAAATGTCTCGTCTTTATGGCCAGCCGACTGCAGGGTATTGTCCTGCCCGTTCACACTGCTTCGGCACACGCCAACGGCGCACAGCTATAAAAATAGTATATAGTTGTAAAAAACGGACGACAGGTAAAACATAATGGCAACAGCAACAAATGGCTATAGTAAACAGCAATCTGTCAAACCTGTCAAAGCAGCGATTATGCCAATTGTTTGTTCACAGCTCCAATGCGCTGTTACCTCTGACCCACCCACAGACAGACAAGGCTGGCAAGCAGCCATCTCTAACGCGTTCAAGCTTAACGCCCCATTTGCCAAGAGCGCAACAACAAGCCAGGCAGAAGTTGTAGACAAACATTGGAGTAGATGCGTTCTACCTGGCGTATGCGTGTTTTCCCTTTGCACACTTGAGCGGCTACAAGAACAACAACAACAGCCGAAGTAGCAGCGAGTAGACACAGCTGGCATGTGTGCTCATCACTTAAGCCGCCATTTGCAGCTGGGCGTGTGGGCATATTCCTCAAGCAGCCGCACCCCCACCCCCAGCCGAAGTCTCACCTGAAGCGGGGACAGGTTTATAGCTCATTATGCAACATAATTGTCGGCAACAGCAACGCTGATTGCCGAGAGAGTTTACCCTTTGGCCTGCTCACTCACTCATTCACTCGCTGACACATTTACCCACTGCCGATGGGCTGGATGCCTGGCAGGATCAGGACAACACGGCTCAGCGCAATCGGTGGCGACGTTGCGAAACTTTTAATTGGAAAACTTTTGCATACGCACAGATAAACTCGCCCAGCGCTTGACATCGCGATACACAGGCCCACTCCAAAACATATGCAAATTGTATGTAAATCTATGAAACTACACACACACACACACACACGCATACACACACGCATACACACACGCACACACGCACACATGCTCAGTCAGACGCGCACTTAGGCATTTCCATAAATGCTTTATGTTAATTTGCAGCTGGGAAGCTGGGCAAAAAATTAGAAAAAAATTTGCTAAGTGTTGCTGAATTACGCAGAGCCGAAAGCCAAAGTAAATAATAAGTGCATGACCTGGAAATACCCTGTAAAAGTTGTCAAGCGCTAATTTAGTTTGACTTGCAGATACTCCGTATATATGCATAGCTGAGTGATAAAGCCGTAGGAACAGTCTTATTCCCACCCAGTTTGTAGGCCAGCAGCTGTGCTGTGCTGTGCTGACTGCTGTAGTGGCTCTCTGAGAACACCCTCTATCCTACCCTATCCTATCTCCGATGAAGAACATTTCAAGACGAGACTATTGCTCGACATATTCGATTCCAAACAGAAGAGGACTCCGACGCCCCACCCTCAGCGCCCTCAACTGTGTCTTGATTTCGAAATCCGTCAAATAATCCCTTGAACTTTACCTGTGATAGTTACACCCTTAGCTCCCCTAAGCTGTGTTCGTAATCTCCAAAGCCCGCACAAGTGTGTTTAATTAATTTGTGTTTAGATTAAGTTACCCAAAAGTTAGCTGTTCATGAACTAAGAAAAAAAGTTACAAATTTGCAAAATTTGGCATGCTTTGAGGGCAGCTTTCCAATTAGACGAGCTGCGGAGCCATGAATACTTTCAGCAAGAGCATGCCTTAATGGCATTCGAGGGCTGATGCCAGTATTTGCGCTGCTCCTATTACGGCCGCTGTTTGCCAGTTAATTGCAACGGCCCATTATCGCGTGGCTCTACATAAGCTCAGTCGCAACGTCAAACTCATGAATTTCTCATGAGCAGCTGCTGCTGCTGCACTGGAAGCGAAAGGAGCAGCAGCAGCGGCTCACATAACAAATGCAAACTCGAGCCAACTTGAATATTATTTGACATCTTGCAACGGGACAAAGTGACAGCTATTGCCTAACACTCAAGCCCCGTATCCGGCCCTTAACATCCTCCCCCTACTCTGCCCTGTCATCTCATTCTATTCAGGGAGCAAGCAATATTTCAGCTACTCGACGTTTGCTTTATCGAGCGTCAGCTTCAGCCTTTCTATTCCATACATTTAGTCAATGTCCTTAAGAGTGGGTGAGGGAAGCAAGGATTGCTCGGATAGGATATACAGCAGTGCTCCTGATCGAGCTTAGCTAACTAACTGACTGCAGTTAGAGTGCTCTAGTCGACTGCCCGACTGGCAGATACCCTGGGGCCTCGGGGAGAGACACTCACGCAGGTGGACGAAGATGGGCTACAAACACTCAGGCGGGCGGATAGATAGCCGCTCAGCCTACCATCCCGATCAGGACTATACATACTATATGGCATCTCCTACATCCGCTTCCGCCTGTTACAAAATTGTAATTCAATTAGTCAATCAAATTGCCCGTCAATCACGTCAGCCAGAAGCTGTTAGGCTTTGACAATTGCAATTTGACGTCTTCATTAAAGTGTTCGGGGAAACAAAGCCATTCAGCGGCATTCAGCTCCGCTTCTGTCACTCTAGTCAAGCCATTGTGGTCGTTCTATGCGATTGTTGTGGCTTCTTCAGTTTGGCAAATAAAAGAACTTCAATTATCCGTATGCAACATATATTCTGTTTGGATCTATGTTGCTCTGTGTGCGCTCGCTTGACGGGGGCAGTGGTTGTGGCTGGATGGGTTGCATCTGTAGCATTGGCATTTCACAAGCGACAGCTCCATTGGGCACGGCTTGACCGCAAGGACATGCCGAAAACCCAATTCAACAAAGCCCCAACCCCCCATCCCTTCTTCGTGCGGCCAATTGCTGTGCTCCGTGGAGACTGAGCCAGTTGCTGCTTTTTGTTGCGTGGCATAGTTTATGATTACAATATTTTTCATAGCATACTTGCAGGCGACACGTAAACACCAACTGCCAACCGGCATTCCCATGTTCTACACAATTCTCTGATGCTGTTGTTGTTGTTGTTGTTGTTGCTGCTGTCATTCGTTTGTTTGGCTGTTGCCCTTTTGTTTGCTTGTCGCAACTTTAGTGCTGTGCCAGTTAACAGGCATTGACTGTAGCTGTGGCGGCTATCCCCACAGCTACTACAACGACCTAGCAATCGGCGGCCACCTCTAGAGAGCATATCGCATCCATGCCTGCCGCTGCTACCCTCTCCATGGGCATTTGACAGAGGCGCTGCTGGCCCGGGTGAGGGATGGCGCTTTATGGACGGTAAATATATAAGCGAGGTGTGCTCAGCAAGTATCGCGAATGTTGAATGATTACGCGAATTACGTGTTTATTGTGGATTGGTTCATTTGCCCAACTTAGCCAATTTGGCAGCTGATTGGCTGGGATGCGCCTTGACTCGTCTGCCATTTGGAGCTATGAATGTGTATCAAGTACTTGGCCAAAGGCAATAAACTAACTAGATCTGCACCCCGTGACTCTTTCCTGCTCCAGAAACTGTAAAGGGTCATGAAAGGATGAAGTTTCGTTCCGATTGAGGAGATAAAGATGTCAACGACCGTGTGATCTTAGCAAGATAACAAAAAATACCTCTTTAAGTATCTGATCGGCATTATCAAGAGGCTAAATCGATATTTTAGTTACTGGTTGTTTGCTCCATGATGATATCGATTCTGTCTTCTCCAGAGTTAATTGCATGTTCAGCTTCTTCTTTGTCCCCGTCTTTATCTCCTCAATTGTTACAAAGCTTCGGCCTGACAAGTACACCTTAATGAATTACTCTCCAAATATTTAGATAAACCAAACCTCATCTAGGTTTGCATAGATCGACTATGCCTCGTCATAATACAGCTTGAGGGAAGTGGGGATCTATGAACTTCAAGGACTTCAAGGACTTCACAGAATGTTCTTTCATAAAATATATATACAGATATGTCATATTCCCTTATATATATTACATACATAGTCTACAAGTCTTAGTCTTACTCTTTCTCTTCTCTTCGGCATGCCTAAGATTTGCCTTTGTTTCATTTTCATTTCTATTTCGGTGTCTTATTCGAACGTGTATTTATTTTTCATTTAGTTTATTGCAATCGAGACGCGTCGAGTCGCCAATTCGTTTACCTTCCACGACAGCTGCTCAACCAATGGGACTGGGCGAGAGAGAGAGAGAGAGAGAGAGGGTGGCATACAGAGAGAGAAAGAGAGAGGTGGTTAGGTTGTAGTTGTATCGCTAATGATTGAAGTGGCTGCTTTAGCAGCTTTTAATCACCTGCCGCCTGTCGCCATCATTAAAAACGCATCAATCAATGAAATCAATGCACAGGAAACAGAAACAATCAAACAAATTGACGAACCGGCGGAGCTAAGGCGTTAGTCTGCAGGATGAATTAGTGGCCTAATTACCACAAATCACGAACAACAACAATAGCCCGAAGAGCATCATCAACATCATTGCCCTAATCATAATAATCGTTAAACCTAATCGTTCCCATCATCCCAAAGGCTCCAATTTGCGCCTCGCTCGATGAGCGTCGATGAAATCCGCTCAAATGTGTTTAACAGAATATATCAATTAGGATTTGTATGTTTCAATTGATAACGGATTGAGACACAGCTCATAGAATTCTATTTTAACCTATATAACAGAAGATTGCGATGAGGAATGGAATATGCCTACGACGTCGTTTCATATATATCATTGCAGGATTGTTCGGATTGTTCCAGCTTGATGAGCTGACGAAAAATATGTATATAATATATAATATATATATAATAAAATAATACTAATATATATAATATATAATATATATATAATAAAATAATACTAATATATATAATATATAATATATATATAATAAAATAATACTAATATATATAATATATATACTATATATACTCTACTTCATCATGCCAAAATAAGCTCAACAATTTTGTATCTTTCAGTGCTACAAGACTAGTATGCTCTAGGCGAGAGTATCCGACTAGCACATACCCTGAACACTGCAGTGAACTGAATGTCTGAACTTAATACCATTTGAAAAATACTTATAATACATCATATATATACAACACATATCATATATATGTATAAATTAAAATCCAGATTATGTAATCATTAGAAAAGAGATTTGCTCAATTTTAAGGCAGATTTTAAGGCAAAACCTACATATCACTCGAATCTTATGGGCTTCAAGTAATGCTTAAAAATTAAAGTTGTGATGCTATGATCTGCCCCTTACGGCATGCAAGAACTTATATTTGAAGCTTTCAGTAAACTAGTTTCGGTACTATACGAGATCGAGCCATGAGCAGCGGCTGGAACTGGCTGTCGATAGACTAGGTGTGGCTACTCTTGTCTTATGTCTGCCATTGTCTTTCTATCCTACATTTTACACACTTTCAATAAGACGAGAACGAGCATTGCCGATTTCGATTGTGCGCTGCCTTTTGGCATTTCGTGCGAACTCCAGAGATTGGCGTGGAAAATCAGTTAGCTCAATATGGCTATCCCTTTGGCTCGCTTATCAACTAGTTGACGTACCATTGCCAATTTGCAATTTATCTGCACATTTTATTCGCTTTGCCATTCCCTTTCTTCGCGCCACTCGTCTGTGTACATCTGCTTCCATATGTGCAAATAGCTGAATAGCTGAAGAGCTGAATAGCTGAATAGCTGAATACTTGACGCCAGCAGCGACTGCTACTGTTCAGCTCTTGCTCTTGGGCAAGCCATGTCTGATTAAAGTTTTCATTTGTACTTTTCGGTAAAGTGGTTTTACTAATGCAAATTCGGATTCATGTGCTTAAGTATGATATTTGCTGATGCTCGTTGAGGTAGCGAAAAGAGAGTATATTGGTTTTATGAAATGTGTGTCCGTCTGTCCGCTAGAGAATTTAAATTTGGAATATATACAACTATAGGCAAGGTTAAAGATGTGTAGATATATCTAGATGTATAGAGATAAATCTGGTTGTATAGAGATATATCTATGCCCATTGGGGGCTTGGCAAAGCGAGTCCAGCTGTACCTCCCACAGTTCTAGAGTTCAAGTTACTTTTGACTTCTATTTTCTCTTGACGCCTGGCGAATCGGACTGAGCGAGTATCGTGCACTTGGTGGCCTCCTCCTTAAAAAAATTCTAGTCCCTCATTTTGTTTTTTCTTCTGTCACATAATCGCTGTACAACATGCATTTGCCCCCTACTCGCAGCCATCATAGAGCGAGGCAGCATTTAGCCCAGATTTAAGCTGGACTTCAGCTGTTCTGGTAGCAACTAATGGACTTTAGACCATGGTCAAGAGTTAGCAGGGCCACTCTAGGCTCTGCAAATTATAGTTTTCGAGAATGAGGAAAAAAACAAAAATTACATACTTTAGGCCAAGCGCATTTAGAGCTCTTCAAACCTCCCGGACCCGAGCGCTTTAGCGTACATAAATATTTACTGGACATCTCAAAATGGAGTCAAGTATTGGAATATTAGTCACTGCAAAGCTGCCCACAACTCTTCCCCTGCCATTTCCATTCATTTGCCAGAGTTGTCGACTCTGAGTGGGCAAACTTATCTCTGGCTGCGGCTCCGTTTTAATGAAAGGATTCGCACATATACTTTATAATATGCTCTAAACAGGCAACTGCCGCTTGACAAATTCCAGATGCTGGCTTATGGAATACGTGAATATGAGCGGAGCATCCTGCCTGAGTCTGTCTTGTTGGGTAATGCTTTGGCAAGCCATAATTGAAAGCATTTTGATTGTTATAAAGAGAGCTCACTACTCTTTGGCTGGAGCTGGAGCTGGAGCTGGCGCTTGACTGCTCCGTTGGTGCATGAAAATGTAAATTTGCTTAACAAGGGAATGCCAACAATGTGCGCATAACTGACCCGCCCAGTCGCCGCGCCGAGCGAGAGGCGAGCATGCCAAGCCCGCTAGCTCGGAGCCACCGCAAACATCCTGTGGACAGCCGCTGGTCGAGTGGGTCGCCCCGACTGGGACATGAGCATGGACATGCTTTGACCCACTTAAAACTAGTCCTGGGCGGTGGTGGGTGGTTTAGTGGTTTAGTGGATGGCGCGCAGGGCTCGCAATACGCTTCGCGTTTTACTGCATAAATCATGCGCCAAAAACGCAAAGTCCTGCCCCACAGGATGCCAGGATATGCGATGTGGGCCACACGGCGAGCCAAATGAATTTGTAAACAGGTGCAAATTAGGTCAATATTTGTAGCGCGAGTTTGCCAACAGCTGTTCGCCGGCAAAGCAAAAGGTGCCTGTGGCCGCTGGTCTCCATCTACTTTACATCCCTTTGCCCTCTCGCCTCCTCACTCTCTCACTCAAGAGAGTGCGTGAGTGTGTGTCCCATACATAAACATGAGATATGAGACGACGGCGACGGCGACGGCGACGTCACTGACCCAAAATTCAAATGTTTATGCGGGGCCAAAGAAAGACGCATTCAACATATTGTTCTTGTTGTTCTTGTTTTTGGTCTGTAGTTGAAAATATTCAGCTCCAACTTATCCAGCTTTAAATATTTGTTTCCGCATATATTTACAACATTTCGTTCAGAATTCTTTCAGTAAGTTAAAGTCTGAGGCAAAATTCTACTCCAAAGCTATCAAAGTAGTTTGAAATGAAATATAATCTTTAATAAACATGAACTTCATGATTCGGATAATTTTACTTAAACAAAAGTTTTAGTTTTCATATGATTCCCATGCCAAAGAGCAGAAATTTTCAAGAATTTCACGAATTTTAAAGTCAGAACTTCTTTGGGCAGCTACATTAAATTATATGTACATATACATCAATTTAATTTAATATATTATAAATATTTATTCATTTAATAAATATTTATCATTCCAAATTGGAACCCACAATGAATCTGCCAAGGAAAAGAAACAGAAATCTATGCAAGCTTCACCTTGGAAATTGAGAAATTTTTAATTGAAAAAAATATATTTTATTTTATTTTGTTGTGGTTATTACTTCAATTTGGATTTGTTTTATTATTTATTTATTTTATTTTTATTTATTTATTTTGTATTATTATTTAAACTGAATAAATACATATACATTTTCATCATCATCATCAATTTCTCAATCAACTACGTTAATAAATAAATTTATTAAAATGATTAGAATTATTATATAAAAAAAAAAAACGGAAGAGAAATTAATTTTAAGCTGATATTAATACCAAAACAATTTTTAAAAATTTACTTTAAAAATTTTAAGAAAATTAAAAAAAATTAATTTGCATAGAATTCTATTCATTTTAATTTAAATGTTTTGTACGACAATAAATTTTAAAAAATTATTTTGCGCATGGGAATATAGATATATGAAATCCCAATGAGATAAGATCAAATCTTATCAGGAACAACATTGATCAAATAATTAAGAGTTGTCTTAGCTCATCAACTAATAAAGAATAATCTAATAAGTAGAAACCATTAATGAATAGAGTTTTATATATTTAAAAAATGTTTTCTTAAATATATTACTTAAATAATTAAAGAAAATATATTCTCTTAATATATATAATACTTTAGATATTGGGTAAAAAGTTTATTTCTTAAATTTCAAAATTATCCAAAATTGAATTTGTCTAAATGGTTCTCAAGTCTCAAGTGTCAGTTGAGTCTCAGGTCTCAGGCCCAACTCTTTGGTATTACTATGTTGTCATATACCAGCACACACTCTTTGTATGTTTGTTTCAAAGTCTGAAACGTCAATTTAGCCATGAATCGCGTCTTAGTGGGCGCCAAAGAATTTGCTCGCAACTTAGATGAAATTTATTGCCAAACTTACCTCAGACATCTTGAGCTGTGTTGCGGGCAACTTTGTTCGCTTTTATTGTGGTTGTTGTTGTTGTTGTTGTTCTCGTTGTTGTTGTTGTTGTTGTTGATGCTGTTTAAATTAATTGTTGTAGTTGCTGCTGCTGCTGTTGCAATATAGATCGTTCAATTAGTCAGCGCGTCGTGGCCGCAAGCGGTGGCAGCTGCCGATGCTGTTGCAACATGCTACGGTGGCATCCTGGCGACACATGGCGTATGAGTAATATGCAGGATATTTGATGCGAGTTCGTTGCTGCTGCCGCTGCGCTGGCTGCATGGAAAGGGCATGCAACAAGTGGCACGGCATGCTCCCGGCTGCTGTCTGCCTCATCGCCGCCACATGGCTGTAAAACCGACAAAAAACAAAAAGTTCGCATCGAGAGATTAGTGAATGCACATGGCCCGCGTCGAGACATTAATCAAACAATCAGACAGCCAAAGCTCGCAAGAGGGACTAGGGGCACGGGATGGGGACAGGTGGCGCAAGGGGCAAGTCCGGGTGACAGGTAGCAGCTAGCAGGTAGCCGTTAGCCACGCCAAGTTGTCGACCTTACGGCCCGTCGAGTTCAAGAATCTTTTGGGTGATAAATTTCGCACGACGTCAACGTCGGCGTCAGCGTCGACAGCGACAGCGACGTCGCGTCCATGGCGGCGGCAGCTGGTCTGGTCGGTGCGGTTTGCGTGTGCCGCCGCGTAGCCCGCCCGCCGCCCCCTGGCCCACAGCTATTATGTGCTCTGATTCTGTGCTTTGCCCAGCATTTGGTACACGTGTACCAACGGTAATGGTACACTCGAATCGTAGCGGTGTACTAACTGGATCTACCTATGTTGTGAATCTGCATCTGTGTGGGCAATACGAGAAATAGCTCGTGTCTAGCTCCATAAAATACGATATATGACTAAGAGAAGACGACAATTAAAATGAAATCAATGATATAAAACTTTATTTCATTTAACAATAGAAATACTTTGGTACACAAACACATACATATATACAGAAACTCACTCATCGGAAATGTTTTAAAAATCAGACTGTTAACATTTGGGAACTATTCATAAAAATAGACTTGCTTACAGTACTAGGCTGTTACCGACTGCATTATACTCTTTCACGGTTGTATCTTAGTTTTTGGTCAGTTATAATATCCGGATATATGCGGCAAATTTCAAGTCTCGAGCATTGTAAAATAATATATATTCTGCTATACTGGATTTGGTACTTTCCGATTAGCAACGCCCCTATACAAACAGACGGACCTACAATATACCCTTGCCACGTCTTGACTGAGAATAATGGATGGATGGTCGCATAAATGCATGTTCAGAAGACAATTTGAATAACGGATCCGAGTGGCTGTAATATCTCGTACTTAGGAATTGCGCTCAATTTGCAAATTTCAGCTTAAATGACAAAATTATTTTCTCTCTGTTTTCATTTCTGCAAGCAGCGAATTCCGCTGAGAAATGATATAGTAAACAATGCGTGCCAGAAATAGGGGAGCGGCTGCCAGTGTGCGTGCGTGCGTGTGTGTGTGTGTGTGAGAGTATAACAGTGTAACATAATCAGCATAATAAGCATAGCAATGATAATCAGGGGCTATAATGTACATTAATAACATCATTGCCGTTGCGCTTCCGCCCGAAGTGAGACGCACAGCCGCAGACCACAGGCGTGCACACACAACATGCCAGACAGAGAGAGAGAGAGAGTGAGAGGGAGAGGCAGATGGGAGCCAGAGTGAAATTTAGGAATAGTCGTGCTTGGCAACGAGCAGAGATTGTGGTCGGGCAAGCATTAAACATTTTGAAATAGCAAACATATTCAAATCGAGTTGATTATCAGCTTTGAAGACGATAATAATGATGATGGCCAATAGCTAGCATGCATTTGCCACCAATCTTGACGCTACTGCTCCAATAGGCACATCAGTTGCACGCCATCAGACCGCAGCCCACACGGACAGCAGCCGCAGGAGCAGCTAATTGCAGCCAATTATGCTCATTATAATTGTAAGCTTAGCATTCCTGCAGTCATGGTCCTTGGTCAAGACTGTAACGAGCTGCCAGAGCTTAAGTCATTTGCAGTAAACCACATGCCAGGCAGATTGCATTAGCTCGTATATCTGCTACGATATTGGTTGTTGCGCATGCAACCGAACTGCATCCAGAGGTAAGAAATGCTGTCAGAGTTTAATTGAATTAGTCTGTATGCCAATCAGACTGCACTCTATATCTCTCTCTATCTAATGGCAGGCTTCAAGTTTACGATAAATGTTTTGTGTTTGCCGTAGACAGACCTAAATGCATTCAAAGCTAACTAATATGGCATAGATCTTAGATATGATGACCAGTACTTGAAAAGAGTTATGGACTATATACAGTTTAGAATACATTTACGATATTCAAATATACGATATTCGAACTTACGATATTCAAATATCGTAATTATATTTATACCCTGATATTATATTTATACTTGTTTAGAGATGAATTTAAGACTTTAATGACAAAACTTAGTATAGCTTGGCCATACCTACGATAAATAAAATGTACGATATACGATATTGCCAAAATGCAGACAAACAGAAACAAGTAAGAATGCTCTAGTCGAGACGCCTCGACTAGGAGATACCCTGAGCCCTGCGAAGTGCCGATACTTCAAATATTCTATACTTAGTTTACATACACATATATTGCAAGCAACACATACACACACACAGACGCATGCTCAAGCACACGCTCTGCCAACTGCGCAGTTGACGTAGCGACAGCGCTTGGGCTGCAAGAGGCTTATGTTGTAGAAATTAAATGTTTAATAACTTTTTTTGTAGAAGGACTTTTTTATTCAAACTTTCAGGGCATAATTATGTTATTCATATGTGTGTATGTGCCGAAGCACAAGTCTCTAGTATTTGAAATGCGTTTTTTGCAAATTTAGGGCGAAGGGGGCGTGGCATCCAAAAACCATAAATTACAAAATGTCTGCATTCACAACAGGAATCTATGTAGTGAATTTCAGGTCTCTAGCTCTTACGGTACGTAAAAGAGACGAAAAGTTATCGAAATTTATCGATAAAAAGAGAACGGGAAGAGTTATCGAATTTTTGAAAAAAACTCGTATAGCGTATGGTATTCAGGAGTATACATGTCAAATTTCAGCTCTCTAGCTTCTGTGGTTTACGAGATCGCTGCGTTCACACAGACGGACGGACGGACGGACGGACGGACGGACGGACGGACAGACGGACAGGGCTATTTCAACTCAGCTCATCGAGCTGATCAAGAATATATATACTTTGTATGGTCTGCGACGTCTCCTTCTGCCTGTTACATACATTTTCACAAAAACATTATACCCTGATTTCCCATTTTCAATGGGCTCAGGGTATAAAAACCATATCTAAAATGTAATTACAGTTATATCTGTGAAATTTACCCTTAAGATCTCTAATATGTAATCTAGCCGCTGGCCATACCCAGTAGGAAAATTTACGACATTCGCCTTTTCCCATAAGCAAAATGCTGACTCAGAGAAAAGCAATTACTAAAATGTAAGTACAAACATGGAATGCACTAAAAAGATCTCTCAAATATGCCGCCACAACTAAGGCCGCCCATGACTAATAGGGCACTTCGCATTTACGATATTCAATTACGCTCTCTCATAGAACTCTCACTGCAAATAGTGGAAACGCAGTCAATGCTAAGGGACGTGTTAAAGCGATTAAAGAGCAAATTGTTAATCTTTTTTTTTTAATTTCCCAGATTGAAGCTAATTTTGTTTGTCATTTGTGGAGTCTGAGAATGTCAAGATTGTGTTGAAATAAAACCTAAGTCTGTGTGAGCTACACACACACACACACACACACACACATAACGTACAAGTGTCGTTGGTGGTGGCTTAATGACGATTTTGACCAACTGTTTAGCATTCCAGAGTCGGCTGGGTCTCTTTCATCTCGCCGGTACCTGATGGGACGGAGCCAGCTCGTGCTCTGGTAATGAGCGTTTTCGTGTTAATTGTCTTAATCAAGTTGATGGTTCGGTTCGGTTCGGTTCGGTTCGGTTCTGTGTTGTGGAAGCTCGATTGTTAGTTAGATTTGGCCACTGGCATGGAAACCTGCTCTAACCTGCACGCTGTTGGCGGAATAAATTTGTTTGCCCAATTTGCGGGCAAGCGCAGTGCATTATGGGAATGCATTATGCATGGGCGCATGTGGCGAATGCGTGATATTCGCAATGCGCGCCATGTCAATAGCCAACGATTATTCGGAATTATTGGTGGGCAAACGCAGTTTCACAGCTCGAGCCCGTAATCAGCATATATTCGAGGGGCGCTGCGATTGTTCCCAAGAATTCTGAATTTTCTGCTTTCAGCTGTGAAATGATTCCGACTCGAAGCACGGGTCTTCATGCGGCTTGAAATTTGAATGTCGCCACATGCCAAAGAATTTGTGTCGATGTCACTTAGCGCTAAAAGCGACGAAATCCGAGCGAGCAACAAGCCAGCGACAACATCAGCGGAGCCCGGAGGGAAGCAAGCAGCAACAAGTCCGCACATTCCCAGCTCAATTTTTAGCTTTATTTATTTTATTTTTTACAATCTGACTGCAATTCTAGATCTCTGCGGCTATAAGACTAACATGCACAGCTGTCAAACGCCTAAGACTCAAGAAACCTGCTAATCTGGAGAGAATGAAACGTTATGCAGAGTGCAACAGTGATAACGACTATTAGAGCAGCAGGCTGACGTCTCAGCACCCTCACGATCTGCATTATATAATACATTAGATCGAACAAGGTTGCTCGTATATGGGTATATGCTTATATAGCTAAGTAGAGAGGGAAGCTAAATCGCAAAACTGATGAATAACAACTCCTTATGCTATCCATGACGTATTCATTCAAGTTTGATCAATATCTCCTAAAAAAAATCCTAATCCTATAAGAAGTTCTATATGAAATAGATATAGATATAGATATAGATATAGATATAGATATAGATACAGATATAGATATAGATATAGATATAGATATAGATATAGATATAGATATAGATATAGATATAGATATAGATATAGATATAGATATAGATATAGATATAGATATAGATATAGATATAGATATAGATATAGATATAGATATAGATATAGATATAGATATAGATATAGATATAGATATAGATATAGATATAGATATAGATATAGATATAGATATAGATATAGATATAGATATAGATATAGATATAGATATAGATATAGATATAGATATAGATATAGATATAGATATAGATATAGATATAGATATAGATATAGATATAGATATAGATATAGATATAGATATAGATATAGATATAGATATAGATATAGATCTAGATATAGATATAGATATAGATATAGATATAGATATAGATATAGATATAGATATAGATAGATAGATATAGATAGATATAGATATAGATATATATAAAGGCATAGAGTAGACGTCTGTAGACGGGCCTAGCTACTCTGTCTAGTGAAGCTCCTAGTCGAGTCAGCCTTGCATTTCCAATCAATCAATATTCCTTAAAATACTTTAAGGGAGAACTCAGTTCACAAGCGATCAGCAGTCGATGCTCCACACAATGCATTAAAGTGAGTCGACGCAGTTGGGGTGTCTTCAAGTCGGGCATTGCCGCACGCAATACGCTCACTTATGTTCGTTTTGAGAAGTATAATTTGGTTATTAAAGCAATTCGCGTAATTGCCCACTGCGATACAGGGAGACAATGACAATTATGAGCATATCTTGGCAGAAGTAATAGGATTTCCCATTGCATTCAGGTGAGTCGCTGTAGGTGCTCGCTGCCAACGCTTGCAAATTCCAATCGCAGCGACTGGCAACGGCTGCATAGCATTAACAGCGGGCACTTCCTTCCTGTCGATGTCTTTTTTTTTGCATTGTCATTGCAGAGACAGACGAAGCGCCGTCTGTCTGCGAGTCTGAGTCTTATGCATGTGCTATATAAATATATATACAGATATAGATAGGTATAGGTGTATATATATACATATATATAGCTGCAGTCCCATTTACCATTGCCGTATTTTTTATCTCGCCGCTGACGTCACTGAACTACAATATTATCATTATTATTTATTGCAACTTGTTCGAGCCCAACCAGAGCTTTAAGAAAATGAAAAAAAAAATGCTTTACTTCCTGTATAAACTGTGCATTGTTGTTGTTGTTGTTGTGGTTGCGGCTGCTGCAAGGCAGCTGCGCTCTCCAGATCTCAGACTCTAGAAGCGGCATCTCGAATTACACGGAGCACTTGAAGAGCTTCGTCTGCTGCGACTGCCACTGCGACTGCTGCTGCTGCTGTAGCCAATGTCAAGCGTAGCTGCTGCTGCTGCTGCTGCTCCCCACACGGCAGTCGACGTCGCTGTCGACGTCAGTGTCTGCGCTGCGTCTACGCCGCAATTAATTTGTATCAGTTGCGCGCTTGTCACGCCTACAGAGCGCACTCAATACTCAATGCTTCGACTGTGACTCTCTTGCCATATACCCCGTAGGCATGGCAAGCGGTGGGTATATGGGTTGTGCGGCAAAGGTCTACAAGGCGGGAAGGTTGAGTTCTTCTATAGCTCTGCTCTCGATGTGGCACGGTATATCTTTAGTTCATGTTTCATCCCATAGAGTTATGGTAAAGGCAGCTTAGCTCTGCACAGTAGCTCCTAGTCGGCTACTCCCGCCCACAGTGCACTCACTTGTTTTTCCTATTTTATTTTAACGCTCTTGTCACACTTTTCAAACAGCAGCAGCAACGGCAACGGCAACGGCAACGGCAGCCGCAGTAGTACTCGAACCCATATTGTTTGTACAATATTTATAGGGATTATGTCATTTGACAGAATGCATTTGCTGGGTGTTTCGCATGGCGTCTTGCGACGTGTCTCGCTGCCCACTGGCATGCCGACGATTATCGGGAAATGCAGCTACGGAGGAATCCCCGTTGAGTACACAGTGAAAGCCTAAGAATAACATAATTCCAATTGGATTATGGCACAATCTGGGATAGTTGGAGTGGGGCAGCATTGAAGGTGAGGCAGGTGAGAGCCTGACCTTGACCTAATTATTTTTGAGCAGCATTACCAAAAAGTGTACAGCTTAGCTATGGGATAAAATACATTTTGATGCCTTACACATGTTTCTTATATAATAATAAAGTTTACTTTTAAGCTTTAAAATATGTATGTATATGTATTTAAGCGGAATTTTGTCGACAAGCTCAGCATGGTGAAATTTCAAATAGATATTTGACGTATGTACTCTTATGATGGGAAGATGTATGCATTTTTTTTTTTTTTTTTTTTTTTTTTTTTTTTTTTTTTTGTATATATCTTCCAGTATTTTTTAGTCGAGCATACCCGACTAAAGTACTCTTAATTGTATTAATGTAGATATAACATATTGTTGCTAATGTATTGCATATCTTAACTAGATATGCTGCAATATGTTTAATGTTTCAAACAGCTATATCTCCGATATTGGACTGCATCTAATTTATATATGTCTATATTTTACAATTGTATTTGGGCAAACTGCACTGCAGTCTTACAGCCTCTGGCTTAGATTTTAGTATTAGATTTCTCATTTCCCTATACATACTATATAGATATGTCATATTCGTATATCTCCAAGCCATGCGTATAGCATCTCTTTAGTTAATTGCTTCGATAGCTGCTGTTGGCAGCCATTTTACAATGTCCTTTGCGGTTTGCTGGATGATTATGCATAAATTTGTTATTAATATTTAATGTGCGGCATTAGTCGGGGTCATTACTGTGGCCCAATGACAGAAGCAGAAGCTGAAGCACTAACCGAAACCCAAATGCGCATACGAAAATATCTGTATCTGTGCAGACAGTGTGTGTGTGTGTGTGTGTGTGTGTGTGTGTGTGTGTGTGTGTGTGTGTGTGTGTGTGTGTGTGTGTGTGTGTGTGTGTGTGGATTGTCGACTTTGTCGCTGAGCTGATTTTATTAGTATTATCGCATTGCAAACAGCCAGAGCCAGCAGCTACTGCTATAACAATACAATATAATTTATAAATATTTCAAATAATTTTCAGTTGACGACGACGCAAGCGCAGCATCAATTTCCCTCATTGTCTTTCGAGTGTGTGCGTGTGTGTGTGCTTTTGCATACGCATGTGCTAATCACGAGCTAAGCCAGCCAAAGCCAAGCAAACAGACTAAGAACAAAAGTCAACGCAGCTGCTGCTGCTGCTGCTGCTGCTGCCACAGACAAATACGACGACAACAATTGCTTTAATCTAAGCGTTAATTAGACGCCGCTGCGGCCAGGCACATCAACAGCAGCAACTTCACCTTCAGCTCCAGCGCCAGCTCATAATTATGCCTAATGGCGACTGCGAATTAGCTAAAACAATGAAAACTGCATTTAAAGAGAGCCTCGACCACGACTAATCCATGCAAAACAATAGCACTGACCACACCAGCAGCAGCAACAAGAACAATAGACAACTGCAGTTGGCTCCGCATTTAATTGAACAGAATTAATTATGTATAGATTTACGGAAAAGCACACTGCCCAAAGCCAACATTCTCTATAAACTATGCAAGTAGTAAATAAATAGCTGAAACAGGCGAGAGTGCTCTTGTGAGGAGTGCCTGAGTAGGGTATGCCAGGGCTCAGGGTAACTCATAGTCGGGCACTCCCCATAAGCATAAATACAAATGCACACACACACACACATGGGTTCTACTCTGGCCAACCAATTGCTGAATAACTTTTGTTCTCGTTAGACTCTCTTAATCAAATCAAGTCCGAACATGAATGACAATGCGACTATTTGGCAAAACACAAAGCTCTGCAATACAGAGTACGAAATCAAATTACCGATTATAACTGGACTATTGTTGAGTTATCGAAAAAGTACAGA
Organism: Drosophila peninsularis; assembly: GCA_035047485.1. Taxonomy (NCBI): domain Eukaryota; kingdom Metazoa; phylum Arthropoda; class Insecta; order Diptera; family Drosophilidae; genus Drosophila; species Drosophila peninsularis. Next base: position 9,412,353 of record JAWNPN010000028.1, read on the forward strand.
CTATTGGTGCATTTCCGATAACTCAATGCTGTATCAATAACTGGGCTGAGTTATCGATAAACTATATTAAAACTGTGCAATAACTACCTGATAACTTAATCTGTACTTTCTCGATAACGCAACCCATTATCGACACAGAAATCAGTTGAGTTATCGAAAAAGATATCGAAAAGTACAGACTATTAATGCCTTTTCAATAACTCTACAGATGAGCTATAAGGAACTGGCATTAGTTATCGATAAAGTACACACCATTAAAGCTTTTTTCGATAACTCAAACCAGTATCAATAACTGGGCTGAGTTATCGAAATGTATGTTAGAGCTGTGCAATACCCGCCTGATAACTTAATCTGTACTTTCTCGATAACGCAACCCATTATCGACACAGAAATCAGTTGAGTTATCAAAAAAGATATCGAAAAGTACAGACTATTAATGCCTTTTCGATAACTCTACAGCTTATCGATAAGGAACTGGATTAGTGATCGATAAAGTACAGACTAAGTCATCAGGCGGATATTGCACAGCTCCGATATACTCTTTTCACTCTCAGCATATAAAAATTTGATGAAGTCAAAGTGTTTATCTTTAACTTTGGAGCATTGCCTTTACGCCAAATACTGGCACTTCACACTAATCCTAATGTTAATGATTAATCATTAATATGGATTAACCCTATAAGCTAACCCAAACAGAACTTGTTTGAATTCCCCGATCCACAGATAAGAACACGCTGCTCAAGCGTGCTTTTTGCTGACTCAAGGCTAGAGCTCTACATAATACACACAATGATTCAGTGTTGGGCATGATTCAGTTGAATGGGACCAGCAGAAAACAAAATTGCAGATAGAAATACTCCCAGGTACCGTTCTTAAGTTTGCATAAAGAGTGAGCAGAGAGAGAGAGAGAGAGAGAGAGTGAGAGTGAGAGAGGGAAGTCGAATAAAATCAAATCAAAATGGCACGCAGATGTTTCAGCTAATGGCATAAACAATTGTCCGATATTTTGATGAGTTCCATGTAATCCAGCGAATAAATGTTTTTTAGTTATATCTGTTTATTAACCCCAACGGAAAGCTAATGTTATTTTTTATAGGCTCCATGATCGCGCCAGATGCTTCGCCTGCCAATTATGAGCATCGGCAGAGCGGAAAACTGCTTTAGCACCTTCGATAAAAAACAGCAGGAAACTAATCGAATAAAAATTTATATATTCGCTATAATGATATATATTTATTCATAATGATAAGTGCTGATAATTAATTAATTATGAGCGTTTTATTGGCAAATCATGTGAAGAGATTTGTAGTTGTGAGTGCTCAACTGGGATTTAGGACCTCTAGAATCTCTAGGATCTTCACTTAAGTATTTTCTATATAGAGCGCATACTAATACTTCAGGCTTATCAAACTTATCCACCTTTATATATATATACATATGTAGAACAGCAACGGTTCTACAGAAAGACCACAGCGAGCCCTCTGTTAAGTAACGCCTGTTGGTCCTTGACCTTGACCGGCTCAGGTTTAAATATTTTACTGTTGGCCATTCGGAGTCGATTTGCCTGAAGGCATTGCCACGGCGCCTTTGCCTTTGACTTTGCCGTTGCCTTTGGTCTTTGCTGTTTATGTTGTATCGTTGAATGAAAATTGAAAAATTCATTTTTAAACATTTGTTTACATCGCACCAGGTAAAGCACACAGTGGTGTAGCGGGCGGCGGCGGCACGCGTGCTCATGAACTTTAAGCACAAAGTCGAAAAGTTGAAAGATAAATAAGCGTTAACGTGTAAATAGACAACAACAACAACAACAGCAACAAGACCAACAGCAACAGCAACACCAGCAGACGCAAAAAGGCCAAAAATAAACACAAACAATGGCAAATGCAATTAGCAACAGTCTGAAACTGAAGGACCATTCAAATACCCTTACCGAAAACACAACACTGGACTCGAAATAAACACTGGCCAGCAAAACAGTTAAATGGAGTAAACTAAGCTTAGACGGAGCTTCTCTCAACAGTCGAAACTTAACTACCCCTATCACTATTGCTTATCGACAGAAAAACTATGCAAATGCGAAATATAATTCAACTAGACTCCAGGAAGAGTTTATACGTTTCCTTAAAATATTTTTATCGCTCGGAATAAGTGAATAGGTGAATTACTCTTGATCTCTCTAACTAACTCATTCTGTCTCTCCCACTATCTCTATCTCTCTATCTCTCTATCTCTCTATCTCTATCTCTCTATCTCTCTATCTCTATCTCTATCTCTATCTCTATCTCTATCTCTCTATCTCTATCTCTATCTCTCTATCTCTCTATCTCTCTATCTCTCTATCTCTCTATCTCTCTATCTCTCTATCTCTCTATCTCTCTATCTCTCTATCTCTCTATCTCTCTATCTCTCTATCTCTCTATCTCTCTATATCTCTATCTCTATCTCTATCTCTATCTCTATCTCTCTATCTCTATCTCTCTATCTCTCTATCTCTCTATCTCTCTATCTCTCTATCTCTCTATCTCTCTATCTCTCTATCTCTCTATCTCTCTATCTCTCTATCTCTCTATCTCTATCTCTCTATCTCTCTATCTCTATCTCTATCTCTATCTCTATCTCTATCTCTCTATCTCTATCTCTATCTCTCTATCTCTCTATCTCTCTATCTCTCTATCTCTCTATCTCTCTATCTCTCTATCTCTCTATCTCTCTATCTCTCTATCTCTCTATCTCTCTATCTCTCTATCTCTCTATCTCTCTATCTCTCTATCTCTCTATCTCTCTATATCTCTATCTCTATCTCTATCTCTATCTCTATCTCTATCTCTATCTCTATCTCTATCTCTATCTCTATCTCTATCTCTATCTCTATCTCTATCTCTATCTCTATCTCTATCTCTATCTCTATCTCTATCTCTATCTCTATCTCTATCTCTATCTCTATCTCTATCTCTATCTCTATCTCTATCTCTATCTCTATCCCTATGTCTATGTCTATCTCTATGTCTATCTCTATCTCTATCTCTATAGATATAGAATCTATCTCTCTATCTCCCTCTTTCTCCATCAGTATCTTCTGTCTGTCTCTTACAAAATCCTGTTGGCCTGTGTAAATGAATCTTAAATGACGTTTGAGTTTTGCATTATCAAGTTCCCAGCAAGTTTCAAGGGTTTCTCAGTGCACTAAACTAGTTCTGACCGGTTCTAGCATATATGATTTCTTTAGTAAACACAATTTATTGATATTTTCCCTAATATATCTGAATTCTGTCGGATCCCCTAACATCTTTAATCTCTAATTGAAGCAGTTAACATTTCTTTTATAATAAGTTTTCCAAATAGTTAATTTCAAATGCTCTATCAATGAACTGGTTCGTTTGATTGATCAAACTGACTCGAGCGATTTGGGAAACGGAAAACCCATTCATATACTTCTATATTATATATTATCGTGGCATTACCTAAACGCTCATGTAATGGGGATAATAGACTCGTAAATCTTTTACGACTCGGCGCCATTTATAACTCTATAAAATATGAAGTTATCTAAGTCGAGAAGCATTGCGGGTCTAGCCCAGTTAAGCTGCTTATCAAATGCATTTCGCTTTCGAACCAGTTTGATTTAGGAATGATTCGACTGGTGCGAGCTGAATGTAGTAGCTAAAGACAGCCAATATTATCTGAGATATATCTATATATCTATATACATTCCTTCACTATATATACAGCTGGATATCCATCAAAATCAGATGCCATTAACAGGCGTTAAAAAACAACGGCAAAGTTAGACAAATTGATTTCACGTATATATTTTTTAGATACCCGCTCACACAGTGCATGGGGTATATTAGTTTATGCAAAGTACTGGAGATTGGGAATTTCTATATGTTTTACGTGGATTCTAGACTGGTTCTCTCTAATTGATCTATTCTATAAATCACAGCGAGTATTGTGAGCGAGTATTGTGCAGTCAGTTAGCGTTTCACTTGCTTTTTTTTGCTGCTGCTGCTGCTGCCGTTGCGCAATGGCCGTGACGAGAACATTGTTAGTAATTGTTGTTGCTGTTCTTGCCGCTGTTAACAAAACATTTTCATTGTTGTTTATTTATATTCGGAATGCCAATCGGTAAATGCTACAGTTTTGGAGCTAATCTGTGTAAGTCTGAGATGCTGAGCTGTTGACAGCTGATGGCAAATGCCACAAAAAGATATATAGAGAGAGGGAGAGAGAAGGTGTCTGCAAAATGTTGCACGCACTGTGCCCTCCGTCTGTCCGTCTGTGTGTGAAACAGAAGCGACACGAAACAGAAGACGCTTCGGTAACCCGATATTATCATTAATACGCAAGCAGCTGACAGCGAGAGCAGCGACCACAACAATTTGATAAAGTATCTTCGAGAGCGCTGAGAAGTGGTTGTCGAGTGGTCCCAGTGGATGCCCGACGGCTGCCCAGTGGGCTGGGCGGGGAGCATTTTCGGCTATTTTTAGCTAATTATAATTTATTTTCAAACAAATCTCAAACAAACGGGAACAAACTTTTGCAGTTACATCGAACGGAATGCAGGCATATATATATAGTATATATATATGTATATATATATATTTACTTTCAATTATGGCCAATCATGCGCTGACAATGTCGAAATGGCCAGCCAGCCAGCCAGCCAGCCAGCTCCTGACAGCAGGATAAACTCCCCACTCAAAGTCAAAGCCAAAGCCAAAGTCAACTCAAATGGATGACCCACAAAGCGAAATTGTTTTTGCCAACGGCTCTTTGTGAATGATTTGTAATTGATACTTGATCTGTTGAAGCGTATAAAAGCCACTTTAGGCGTTGCCATTACGTCACCTTGGCTCAAAGTCGCAGTCGCAGTCGCAGTCGCAGTGACAGTCACAGATTTCAGTCAGTTCAGTTTCAGATACAATTCGAGCGGCGGTCCGGGCTTCAGCTCCGGGCAATTGGGTTAGAACAACAACAAGATAAAGCAAGAAAAACACAGAGAGAAAAACAACACTATCAAGTCTTAGTTAATATAACCAATTTCGTATGCTCTGCCTGCATATATATATATATCGACTTCTATATATATGCATATTTCTATGAAGTGTTAGGGCACCCGTGCTATTCGCATATATTTAACAGCTCTTTTCGAGTTCAATGATCTTTGTTTCTATATAAATTTGATATTTGCTATATTGGATTTCAATTATTCATGTTCGGAACGTAAACTTCACGTTACACGGGTCAGTTTTGGACCAACGTAACGTCACTGTGCCTGATAATCTCATGCGATCACTGAGAATTTGCATGCAGCCAAGGTCCAGAGAAGTTGCATCAAATGAATCTTTGATTATTTTACTTTACAGATCTCTCTCTCAGAGATCCAGCTCAAAATATATCGAAGATCACACCGATTGGCATGCCCGCTCTCATAGCTAGAGGACTTTCTGTTTTCTTAGAGTAGACTAAAAACAAAACTAAATCGCAAACTGAATCATACCAAAAAGCGACATCCAACTGGACAACTCGAAGCTGATCGAGAACGAGCAGCAGCAGCAGCAACAACAATAAACCCGCTTGACTTTGCCTCAAGTTCGTAGCGGAACAGCTGTTTTTGCAGTTGACGTCGCCGCCGCTGCCTCCGCTGCTGCTGCTGCTGCTGCTGTGACTGCTGTTGGTGTCGCTTCACGCTTCGGAAATTTTCGAGAGATTTTCAGCGTCAAGCTCGGAATCTGAAACTGGTCTTAAGCGCGTGCGTCTCTCAGTCTCCGACTGTCTCTCTGTGTGTATGTGTGTGTGTGTGTGTGTGTATAATGCGTATATAAATCATAAATTTTTATACGAGTAATTTAAAAGTTCAGCGGCAGCTACAACAACAGCAGCAAGAGAACATTAAATCGAAACGTAATATACATTTGGCCAATTAATTCTGCCGTTGACTTTAACTAATAAGTTGTTATTGCAAATCGTGGCCAACAGCTGAACTTATAAATAAATAAAAACTCAGCCAGAAGTCGGCGTTGTCACAAGCGATTCTCACTTCTGGGACGAACTTCGGCTGGCAAGGATCCAGCGCATGAAAATTCCCCAAATAAGTGTAGGAAAAACCGAAAGAAAAACAGTAATAAAATGCTGCTTGGTAAATCCCATGCGATGTTTTTCCAGCAGTCCTTTCCCTCTCTCTCTGTTATGTTATCATCTCACTTGCATTGCTGCATTAATACTGTCAAATTAAATGGCTTACAAGCCGGCCTTAGCCTGAGGGTATTTCCCCAAAGACTGCGGCCCTTCACTCGAGCACGGGGAACTCCCACACACAATTAACAGCGACGACAGGCAATAAAAATCAGAGGAAAAAACATGTCGCCTGACCAGGTCAATGCGCTTTTATCAAATCGTTTCAAATTGATAATTTAGCACTTATTCGACTATATTATTAAGATATCTCGCATGCATAGAGGAAATGAGCCAGCTGTTAACTGCCTTAAACTTAACATATCTATGTTATGTCTAGTTAACAGTTGGCTGCAAATGCTCTGTTAAGTTTCGATTATTTAAGCTTATCAATTTCCTGCCTTAGGAGTCGATAGAGCAATATTAAATTTGAAATTTATTTGTCTGGTTTTATTTAATAAATAGATAATACTCTAATCTAAATTTCTAAAAGATATACATATATATTGCTCGAGTTCTATAGTTCGACTTGGTTTGGCTTTGCTTACTTCTCTGCAACTGATTCTCCCTTTCCGCTGTCGATTTATGATATTTTTACTACATATTATTATTTAATTTATTATAAAGAAAATCGCTTACATTCCAAAAATACCCACATTTATCGGTACTTAGCGAACTTTGTGTTTCCCATACAATTTATGGGCCCATCTTTGGCGGAAAACACATAAATTATATTGAAAACAATTTATAGGTTTTCCTCGTTAGATAGACCTATAAATTATATGAAGGAAAAGCTATAAACTCTTCCCCAGTATGCACGAGTGTAAAAATAGTTGACAAAGTGCCTAAAACAGAAGCGAAAACAATAGAAATATTCAAAGCTAATTTGAAACCTGAGCCGGGAAGTGTTGGAGAATAGAATTTGAGCACTTTCTATTGTAGTGCTCGTGCCCGGGCACTAGAGCTGATGTCGTACGACTTACAGATAGAGAAGATCCACTCGTGGTTGCCACGCTGCAGTGCTCCTGGCCTCATAAATAGCTGAAGCGACATTGTTTGATATTGAGATATGCTTACGTAAGTTAACAGCTATGTGCTCCGCCATAAAGTGGATCCCAAGTGATGCCCGCCCCATCGGAACATGGCCCAGAAGTCCACCCACCTCGTACGCCTCAACGCTCGGATTGTCAAACGTCAAGCGTAGTCGTGGTATTGAAATTCTATACGATATTGCACATAACTGCAACTGCACTCACAAACCCGCTGCAAACCTACGTCAGCCAGTACACTGCGAGAACAAGTTGAGACCTACTTGAATTATCTAATAAGTCGTATGCATGTGTGTAAACTCCAAATGCGCCATAAAGCCCGAAAGCAATAGCTTTTCTATAGAAATGATTACAAAAAACTCACAAGTGCATGCGAATTTCTTTGGAATGACTGATGTGAAGCGAGGGAGTGGGGAGGGACCGACTAGAATATACTTTGAGCTGCGATTTTAGAGGTATTCAGGGCAGATCAGGGCAGTTCAGTGCAGGTCAGGCTTACGAAAACTCTTTATGTGTGTATAACAACTGTAGATAACCGATCTAAAGTGATCGATTTTTATCGAATTGGCATTTGCAACGGAAATAACAGGAAATTATATTAATACTGAAATTCAGTTTGACTTGAAACTCGATCAATTATATTAATTTAAATGTAATATTCAATTTGCGAATTTTTTCTTCCCTTTTAAATGCCAATTCGATAAAAATCGATATACATACTGAATAAGCAAAGCTTAACAAACTTTGATTTTTTGCTAAAAAGTTAAAGACTTCGGAATTCTTCTTAATTTTGATATTTTAACTATAGCTCAAATATAATATATATTATAAATTGATATATAGTATATAATAATTGATAATATTATAAGTATAGACACAATATTTGTAGTATAGACACAATAAAGTACTAAAACCTCCAACTACATCAAGCGAGCTTCATGGCACACGTTTCAGTGCACAGCAAATTTGGTTTAGGCCGCAATCTGATTTCCGTGCGTAGTTGCAATGGCGAATTACCGTTATTTGAATCATATTTTTATGTTTGCCATAAGGAGAGAAGACGTTGGGGGTATTACAGGCAGGCGACGCAGCAGACGCAGTGTCGCATCTGCCACACACAATTTCGATATTGGCATCGATGTTGTTGCCAACTTGCTGCAGGCGGTAAATTGCCTTGTGGCTTGTTGGTTTTGTGCTCTGGCCTGCTGGCCCGTTCGGCTAGTTTTCATGTTTTAATGGTCAAGTGTCTATAGCGCCACTAAAAACTGGGGCGGCGAAGGCGTGGCCAGGCATTGTTAACGACTTGCAACGCACGAGGCGGCCATAAAATGCATTTAATGCATTTGGCCAAAAGGAAATGTTTATGGCTAAGTGTCAGCACAGCACACTTGTGGGAGTCTGACTGCCCGAAGTGCAGCTTACGCAGCGCCGAGCGAGAGACCCAGCCGGAGAGATCACAAATGTGTCACTTCAAGATCGCAAAGCTTTCAAATTCAGCGAAGACTCCAAAGGAGCAGTAACTGACGAGCGAAGAACGTTGAGAGTGCGAAGCTGAAAGTGCCACAGTTGCCACATAATTCAGAAAAAGAAAATGTACCAAGAGTGGCAGATCACTTTTGGCAAGTGTACCACAAGCAGCAGATCAGTTCCGGCTACAAGACTGAATGAGCCAAACTCAAATGTAAATGTGATATTTGTGTTTAAGCCGATTTAGTAAAATTCCCTAAAATTTTAATTTTAAATTTTATATATACAATATACAGTTATTATAAAGTATATAATAGCATATAAAATATAATTGATATATTTATTTTAGCATATGTAAAATATATAAAACAAATTTTTGGGTTATTTTCGAATTTAAGTGAATTTTACTAAATTGGCTGCAACTGAAATTGCATATTTAAATTTGAATTTTCGTTTTCAATTAAATATTTGTGTGTCCATATATAAGCCTTTTAATACATAAATTAAAAAAAATATTAAATAATGCAAATTTTACGAGCCAAGAAGTTATATCTTTTACTTGAGTACAGAAGAGGCACATTTTCAACGAATTTGGTACATTTGGCTGTCCTCTTTGGTACAAGAGATTCCGCTTAAGTGGCAACTGTGGCTGAGAGCTGAGAGCAAGCCGCAAGGCAGCTAGCGATCGTCGCTTCGGCTGGCAGTTTATGCTGCTGCCACTGCGGCTGCTGCTGCAGTCGGCGTCGGGAACTGTAGAATGCAACAAAACAAAACAAAAACACAAACAGCGAGTGCAAAATGAGCAACATTTGTGTTGTTGTCGTTGTTGTTGTTTGCTTGTCGTTTGCTCCGCTTAGCAGTGAAGAACAGCAAACACGAACACAAACATAAACACAGAAACAAAAGCAAAAAGGTAAACATATCAACTCACCAATAACACAGAAAAAAAACAACAAAAACAAAGCGTGTCGCAGGTAAATTAATTAAGAGGTAAACACACAACACAGCACAACACAGCACAAGCACAGTAAAAAAATTGAACAAACAACACGAACAAATGCAATTATTATTACAATATTTGTTTATTACGATTATAATGCATAAGCTAAAATATAAATAGATTAATTACTTTGAAAACCACGTTTCTGGGGACTCCAAACTTTCAACGACGTCGCCGTCGCCGTCGCTAGCGCTGTCGCTGTCGCTGTTGACGCAGTTGCAGCGACGCTGACAAGAATGCAGCTAAAATAAAAACACACACACTTCTCTTGTGAGAGAAGTCGGCGAATTGTTATTGTTGTTGTTGCCGTTCTTATCGCACGTCCCTCAGCAGCCACGTTCAGTTTTAAGTTTTGATTGTTGTTTTTGATTTTGTTATTGTATTTGACTAAATAATATTCATATTTGTTTTAGATGCATTTAGTATTTACTTGAGTACAATTGCATTTAGAGGAAACAACGGGCAAACATCGTTTGTCAACACACATTCACTTGGCCATCAGCAACAAATGACAACACGAACTGAAACTGAAACACGCGCGCATTTTGCGGCACTGATGCAAAATGATGCGCGCGCGAGCGTCACACGTCCGCCTCATTCGGCTTCGTTTTTGTTTCTGAATTATCGATGGCATGCATTTGCTTCAAATGGCGCGTTGTTATCGATAACATTTCGGGCAGTTTAACAGCTCCAAATACGAAATCGTCACAATTCTGTACTCGGACAGTGCCATTCGGAGCTTAACAGCACGCTTTAATGTTAGCCACACAGGTTCAGTTAACATTCTGTTGGGTGTTACAATATTTAAACAAATTTTATGTGTTATGGAACATGTTTAAGTTATACATATTTTTGCTCGACTCTTTACAATTTGTACAATTTTTGAATGCATGTATATAAATATATATAAATACGTATTTTTGTTATCAACATTTTTACAAATTAATATTTTTGTGGCAAATAAAAATAATTTTTTCAGTCATCGAAGAACTCAGAAAATTAAGTTAATTATGTGCGGAGCTAGCCCAAAAAAATATATAGACAAAATGAATTTGATTGCCGAACGTGACCGCTGCCGAGGATGCTGCTAATTGGAATATGATTATGATGGCGATGATGATGGCGCTGGCTGATGATGATGGCAATCAGAAATTATAAACATAATTGCAAACAGAATTTGCTGGCCTTGATTAGTTGGGGCGAACCGCTAATTAAAATGCGCTTCTACTAATTAACTGTTGGTACGGAATCAAATCATATTAATTTTAATTAAAAAGGACACAAAGTTCAACTCACTGAAACTAACTTCCCAGCCAGCCAGCCATCCATCCACAGCCGCCCCACACAGCATTGCCGCATTGGGCAATTCATCAGCGTTTGTCAAGCCGGCAACGTTTATAAATCTTTGAAGCCGTCGAATTAAGTGCAGCCATTCATGGACACGAGCCGAGTTCACTGTACCGCCAGCGGGCGAGCGGGTGAGCGGGCTGGCTTCCAGGGCAATAATTCTTGGTGTGTACCGCTGTCAATTAGAAGTTGCTGCGGAGCCCAACTCGGCGGCGAGCACAGCTCCTAGAACGCTTCCCTTTTGCTTGACACATCAAACTCATTTTGCATCAAATTAAAAAGTTCTCTCTCAGCGGTTTCTGCGCCCCCTCTCAGCGGCCGAAGGCATGCCTGATCCTAAAGGCGACTGCAAACGGCAAGTATATGCATATGTGTGCGTATAACGTATATATATTATATATTATATTTTATATATTATATATTATATATTATATATTATATATTATATATTATATATTATATATTATATATTATATATTATATATTATATATTATATATTATATATTATATATTATATATTATATATTATATAGTGACATATGCATGCACGCACCCTCGCCAGATATCAATAACAAATAATTTTCACACGAATAAATATAAACAAATCTTATGAGTCAATGATGACAATAGCAATTCTAGCTTCCCATGAATTAACATAAACAAAAGCCCGAATTATGATTCCCCCCATTGGGGTTGATATAGCCGACGCGGCACAAACCAAGCTAGCACAGCCTAAATTTCTTGCGCTCCCAAAGAGCGATCGCACTGCCTCAACTTGCTTATAAAACTGTATTAGAACATATGCTTATATAAACTTTAACATTTTTATACCCTGAGCCCACTGAAAATGGGAAATCAGGGTATAATGTTTTTGTGAAAATGTAGGCAGGCAGAAGGAGACGTCGCAGACCGCACAAACTCTTGATCAGCTCGTTGAGCTGAGTTGATATAGCCCTGTCCGTCCGTCCGTCCGTCCGTCCGTCCGTCTGTGTGACCGCAGCGATCTCGTAAACCACAGAAGCTAGAGAGCTGAAATTTGACATGTAGACTCGTGAATACCATACGCAGAAGTTTTAAAAAAAATTCGATAACTCTTCCCGTTCTCTTTTTATCGATAAATTTCGATAACTTTTCGTCTCTTTTACGTACCTAAAGAGCTTGAGACATGAAATTCACTATGTAGATGCCTGTTATGAATACAAACAATTTGCAATTTTTGGATTTTGGATGCCACGCCCCCTTAAAATACTAGAGACTTGTGCTTCGGCACATACACACATATGAATAACATAATCATGCCCTGAAAGTTTAAATAAGAAAGGCATGCTAGAAAAAGAGTTATTAAACATTTAATTTCTACAACATAAGCCGCTTGCAGCCCAAGCGCAGTCGCTACTTCAACTGCGCAGTTGGCAGAGCGTGTGCTTGAGCGTGCGTCTGTATATGTTGCTTGCAATATATGTAAACTAAGCATAGAATATTTGAAGCACTTCGCAGGGCTCAGGGTATCTCCTAGTCGAGCCGTCTCGACTAGAGCATTACTTGTTTTAAATACTACACTTAAATTTCTTAAGAAAATGTAAAGTTACATTTTCAAAACACATCTGAAGATCGCCTATATATCTAAGAATATATATCTACTAAAGCTTAGCTTCTCAAGGGAAACTTCTTGTCAGATATTTATATGAATTCAATCAATAATCTAAAGAAGGCTGAAACATTTATGTTAAAAACTACAAAGCATGCAACAGTAGTCTAATCTATATATAAGCTCCTCAAATCAAATCAACTATACCTATGCTATTGACCGAGGCGATCGAGTTATATCCGACAATCTGTTTGGTCATCTGTATGGAAACTCAGAACTCAGGACAACTGCAAAAACATTTTATTAAACAAAACTTCTGCTAAGATTCTAAAGCTGAGTAACAGGCGTCATATATTTCATTCATTAATTCAGGGTATTTTCTAGCCATGCACTGCCGACCAAAGCACCCTCACCTGTTAGCTGTTAATACCAGCATTTGGCTTGAACACAGAGCTGAGCATTGCAATTGGGTCAAGCGCTCATTGCTGGTAAGTTTATTTGCAATATGCATTCAAGGAAAGGACAGTCAAAGCATACACTGAGAAAAAGAATGGAAACCAATCTGAATCCTAGAAATTACTGACTAGCCCAAAACTCTGTGAATGAGTGGCAGTTGAGTTGAGTAATTGCAATTGAATCTATCACCTGTAATTGGCAAAGCCCACTTAAGTTTCTCTCTGTGCAGCCGCAGAGCGTCACACGAAACCTTAATTACAGCTGCACGTTTGACAAATCTAAGAGTCTGAGAATTTGCTGCATCGCTTCATCAGAATGAGAAATGTCTGAAGCCTTTGAGCGTGCGTGTGTGTGTGCAACAGGTGTTGCCTCCGATTACATTTGGCCATAAAAGCTGGCGAGGCCAGGGGGAGGGGCCAAGCGGCGGTACGCACATGTTGCATGCTCGTATTGCACTGCACCGTTGATTGGGCTGACTAATTGGCGCTGCCGGGCTCCCCTTTGCCAGGCAGAATGCTGCGAATCGTAACTGAAGAATGCAGCTGAAAAGTGCAGTCGCAGCGCCTTAGAGCGTGCCCTGCAATCAGCATAGATTTCATATGGCTCTGCGCCTTACAGTTCCCAGTATTCGCCTCCTAATTGCGAGAGCTCTGATTACCTTTCGGGCAAGGCAAATTAGTGCGCGCTTTAAATTATTTGCCAATGAACTCAGCGCTGCTTAAATTCCATATTTGGTTATTTCAAATGCATTTTCAAAGTAAAATTTGCCTAAAATATTTATTGCTTTAAAAAAGTTAGCTTGAAAATAAAGGAAAACTAAGCCAGCTTTGAATCTATACACAGCCAGAGCTAATTGTACTATGATAAGCTAGATTGAGCTACTCGAAACACAAGTCGGGTACTACTGACTGCAGCATACTCATTGGCCAGCTCCCAGCTCCAGCCCGTTTTCAGATACATTATCCATAATAACTCATTGATTTTGAGTTGTATATATGTATCCACCATATCTTTCGGATCTTGGGTTGTCAACGCTAGTTAATACTGTTTTCGACATACCGGAAAATGCATTTTCCGACTTGCCACGGTCCAAACGGGCGTATAGGAAAAATGTGGTCATCAGACAAAGGTATAGAAGAGTATACCAAATTATAAGAGTATTTCACAAGTCTCTAGCTTTGATAGTGTTCAAACGGAAAGACGGACGGATGGACATTCGAACGGACGGACAAAAAAACGGAGATTGCACAAAAACCAATATACTCATTTCACTTTACCAAATGAGTATAACAACATAAACCGAATGAGATTTAAAGAGAGGTACAAAGAAAAGAGGCAGATCCGGATCTTTAAGGGATTTCCGCAGAAAGTATGTGCTAAAATTGATTATACTTAACTAAGACAAGATTTAAGTAGGAAAATATTTGAATAATTACCAGGGATTGTTAAGTCTTCTTCATGTTGTTGACGAAGCTGTTCAGTGTAAATCTCACTTAGATTTCAATTAAGGCTCTGCTGGCCACCCACAAAGAGTGCTTGCATATCATCTGTCATCGGCATCGTCTAAGCTTAGTCATGCTGCTGCTGCTGCCTCCCAGGTGACGATGAAATGCGTCAATAGCAGCAGCGGCAGCAGCAGCGGCAGCAGCGCCAGCTCAACATGTGGCCTGCTTGCAGCTACAGAAATAGACAGAAAGATTAACGCATCGAGGATATAATGTTGTGATGCTTGCTAGATGCTGTTACAAGGACGACAGTCCAACAGCGCCCACCCCCTCTCCCTCTCCCTCTCTGTTTCACTCTATAAATATATTTATATCTCTGTTGATTGGTTTGTCATCATGAAGACGCTTGTGCACTTTGAGCGCATTGAAATATTAAAGTCGTACATAAATTTAGCCATAAAGCTTCAAGCTGTTGCACTCACACACACACAGGCTGCAATTACATTTATGACTGGCGGGGCTATGCGGCGTATGCGTATTTATTATGCCGCGCGCATAAAAGTATGCTATAAAATTTTGTGAAATTTCGCAGTGTCACACGAGCATGTTCGAATTTGTTGCTCGAGATTCTGTAAACTTGGCCAACACATTGAGCCGCTCATTATGAACGTAAAGCTTTTGTAGCAGCAATTGAAAAACTGCGTAAAAATTGAGGCCACAGCGAATTTGCCATTATTTCGCGTGGATTATTCCGTATCAATGAACGACGTCGAATCAACATATTAAGAGCTGAGCGAGCCCCAAAAGCCTTACGAAATTTACCTGCGCTGAGGTGGCGTCTCACGACATGCGTGAATTCCATTTCATTTCATTCGTATGCAAATATTTCCCCCACTCAAACTCTCATTAGGCGCGTGTATGTGTGACGCCATTTTGTGCTGCATATTCGGCGTGCGTGTGTGTGTGTCGCACACTCACGCCTAATATTTGTCACTTCAAGCCTTAAAGTAATAAGGGGAAATCAAGTGGCACGCGTGGGGCCCAAGGTCGCCGCTTTAATTGGCTCACACAAATTGATAATTGAGTCAAACGATAGCATAGCCCCACCCAACTGTGCGGGCGGGCGTTCGTGCGGCACACGATTAACAAGAGCCATTGATAAACATGAAATGCGAGCTGCGGCCGAGCCAAAGCAGCGCCTTTCAAAGGCACCAAACAAAAGTTCCTTTCTCTTCCCTCACACACAAGGACGAACGCATGCATTCAATGCCAGCGGCAGTGCGGTGGGGCAGTGGGGCAGTGTGGCAGTGTGGCAGTGGGGCAGTGAGCAGCGGCCTGTTGACTATGGACGCTCTGCTGTGCCGTGAAATGAGTGTGTGTGGCCGTGTGAAAGTCGGTTGCCTGCAGCTTAACATTTAATATACAGCCTTCACATGGCACGCGGAGCCAGAGCTCCGTCTCCATTTCCATTTCCATTTCCATATTTTCAATCTTTATCACTCAGCAGAATTGTTTGGCTGGCTGAATGGTGGAGTGTGTGTTTCCACGAACGACTAAAGGCGGCTCTTTGTAAGAGTAAGCCAACAGCTTACTATAATGGGCTCAGAGAGTAACATCATTTTCGTGGGAGCATTGCATCGCTTGTACGACAATTTTATAGATTATTTCTGCTAAATTGGCAGACAAATGATAATTTATAATAAAATGGCAAATCTTATTAAAAAGTTTTCAATTTAAATCTGTTTAAGATTTTAAATAGTTAAGTTATTATAATTATTGCAAGTAGTATAGCTCTTGCTGTGTCACCCAACATAATCTCAGTCCATCGACTCCTTGAGAGATCAAATGAAAACCAGTTAACCAGATAGTTTTCAAGCTATTGCTTGAAATTAATAAATTAGCATTTCCAAAATACCTTAAATAGTTACTTCTTTCCAGTCGCAAAGCAAGCCAGTCAATCAGCTACAACTAAGTCGAAGGCGTAGAGAAATAGGGAGTTGGCCATAGACCATAGACCATCAATAAGCAATCAATTAGTCAACCCAAACTTGTAGATTGATCTAAATTGAGGACATCCAAAGGGAAGTTTCAGACACATTGAAGTTTACTAGCAATCAGCTGGTTGTTCAATTAATCAATCAATCAATCAGTTCAGTTCGATTCCACTTAAAGCTGAACTCATAGTTGAACTCTCTCTTTCCGACTTTCTCTCTTACCCTCTCTCTCTCTCTCTCTCTCTCTCACTCTCTCGCTCTCTCTGTGTCTCTCTCCCTCTGCCCCTCTCACTCCTACAGTCTCTCTACCTCTCACTATATTAGTTTTCCGTCTCTCCTGTAACTCTCCCTCCCCTCCCCCTTTCTCGCTCCACAGACATATTATTGTCCTCCTCTTCTTATACATCATTCCCGTGCACTCATCTGGCATCAGATACGAAATCAATTTTGCGAATATAAAGAACTTCGAGAACATCAAATCAAATTAATTTAACCACGCAATCAGAACGCAGCTAAAGAAATGCAGCCTTCGGCTGGCAGCTCGTGTTGCCCAGCCCACACGCATTCCCCGCCAGCTCGAGGTCAGTGCCAAGGGAGACAGCGGCATAGGCATTGTTATGACTACAAGAAGCCAAGCATACGTAGCTGAAATACATACGACAGGAATGGCATAATGCAGCCCAGGCCCAGGCCCAGGCTAAGCATGGAAATAGTTATCAAATAAATTCAATGTGCACAGAGGACACACACAGTGAAGAACGTTAAATGGGTTTGTGCCCCACACTCGGAAATCCCAACTAGCGTCAAGCGTCTGATACAAAGGTGCTACAGCAAATGCTCATAGAAGATAGATGGCATTAGACGTGGTTTCTCAATTGTGCCATGGAGAGATAGGTAAGAGTGTTTTAGTGCGCTGATATTCTGGAGTTGGAGTCATACCCAGAGTGGACTATTCATACTTTTAAAAAATTGAGCTAACCTAGTTTTTAAAATTATCGATAGACTCTCAAGTATATTAGAAATCGGTTTTTATCGATTTATGCTATCGATGACTTG
Organism: Drosophila peninsularis; assembly: GCA_035047485.1. Classification (NCBI taxonomy): domain Eukaryota; kingdom Metazoa; phylum Arthropoda; class Insecta; order Diptera; family Drosophilidae; genus Drosophila; species Drosophila peninsularis. Next base: position 9,429,933 of record JAWNPN010000028.1, read on the forward strand.
AAATAGAGTTAATATCCTTGTTTTCTAAGAGGAGCTACGAGATAAGTTCTTGGTTAGCAAACCGGTCAGACGCAACTTGGCTGTTAATGCTCATTGGGAATACGCCACGCCTACCTACGCCTACCTCCGTCTCTCAGCTACATTTGTCTTAAAGTCAGTCAGTCATAGCTATATACTACAGATATATATCTCTATTTATCAATCTATGCATTTAGTTGTAAGATTCAGAAGTGCATTTTATATTAGCCATGACTACATAATAAGTGCATATAAATTAAGCATTTTATATCTCATTTTGCGGAGTAGAAATAGCCCTCATTAATATTTACAATAGAGCCGGGCGGAGAGACAAAATGAGGAGCCGAGCTGAATGGGGGTTGAGCCCCAGACAACAAAGGGGGTTCACCGAGCAGAGTTTGACCAGGGCGGCCCACGCTTGACCAGTCAGTCGACCAGGGGCAATCGACGGAATAACAGCAACAGAAACAGAAACAAAAACAAAGCTAAGAAGCACATTAGAAGGGCAGTGTTTGATGTCGTCGTTCGCTGCTGGCTCGCGGCTAGGGACTGGCGAGACAGTCGTACAGCTGGATGAATGCGACGTGCGTTTAACTGAGAAATAGAGCGACATCCGGCAGGAGGTTTGCGGGCTTATAGAGACGTGCCTAGGCCCAACAGCAAACAGCCAACCGGTCATAAGAGCCCCAACTACAGGCACAATGAGAGTGTGTGCACGGGTTCGTTTGCCTGCCCGCTTTCCCAGCTGCCTCGCAGTTGCCTCACATCGTTTTTCTTCATTGCAATGGCCGAAAAAGAAAACAACGAACTGACCCAGAACCTAACAGCCCACTGGAGAGGTCGAGCGGTTCATATGGAGCACACGTGCCGCGCGCGTAAATTACAAAGAAAATTTGTGTAGCTGCAGCCCGGCTCGTTGGCCACTCAGTTGATGATGATTTGTACAGCTCCCTCGATGCCATTTAGCTAAGATCTACATCAGATGCGAACAAAGGGCTTACAAATCCTTGTGAAAATTAGGCATGACTGCCGGACTAATTGACTGACGGCTGACTGAGTGGGTGACTGATTGGATTACCTGCCTAATTCAGAAACTGAGCGAGTGACTGATTGACTGATTGAGTGACTGCCAGATTGACTAATTGACTGATTTTATGACTGACTGAGTGAATGAGTTATTGACTCTGATTGACTGACTGACTGATTGACTGACTGACTGCCAGATTGACTAATTGACTGACTTATTGAGTAATTGACTGATTGATTGACTGACTTATTGAGCGACCACCTGATTTGACTGACTGACTTACGAGTGATTGACTGACTGATTGACTGGCATTAAGACTGACTGATAGTGATTGACTATCTAATTGACTGATCAACTGATTGCCTAGCTTATAGAGTGTTTTCCTGATTGACTGACTGACTGACTGACTGATTGAGTGACTGATTAACTGACAGACTGATTGACTAACTGATTGACCGAATGGTTGATTGACTGTATTACCCGAGTAATTCACCGCCAGAGAGTAAATGATTGATTGTTTGACTGAGTGATTGACTGGATTAACCTTGACAAATTGACTGATTAATCAACGGATAGATTGATTGACAAACTGATTGATTGACTGGATTAGAGAGTGAATGATTGATTAAGTGATTGACTGATTGACAGCCTGAGTGATTGATTAAAAAACTCGTTTTTAATAAAAACCTAAGCGTGTATGAGAAATAGTTAGGTTTGAATATTTGCAATGTAAATTTGCACACATATGCACTATTGTGTGTGTGTGTGTGGCCTTCCGAGACATAAGCGTGAATCCAATTATTACCAGAATGGATACCAAATCAGAGGTAGCCCATGAGAGAAAGAGCGAGAGAGAGAGAGAGAGAGACCACAGAGACCACAGGGCCCACAGAGGTGGTCAGTAGTTAAAGCAGCTGTAAATGCTTCAACACCAAGCAAGAAGACGAGGAAGCAACTGAAGCAAAAAGAAACTGGAGCAAGATTAAGGGGCCACAAACGACATTTTGACTGTCAGCTGCGTGCGTGCTGCGATTTGTGGCAGACACGTACGGGGCATGGCCATTAAGTGAAAGTTGGTATCCGAGTAGATTAAAATTGAATTAGGCGACCAGCAGCAGGCGAAACTTAAATGTCCCCAGCATATGGAGGCCTCAAATGCTGACGTTCGACGAATGGACACCGAGATCTGCTTCAATAACAATGGGCTTCAACGGCCGGCAAAAAAAAGTTGACTGAACAAGGACAAAAGTTTGTCACTGAATAAGCTGGCTTTATATGCGAGTGTGTGTGTGTGTGTGTGTGTGTGTGTGTGTGTGTGCGTGTGTGTGTGTTAATTGCAATTCTCTTCATCATGGCAAAATGAAACGGTTTGTGGGTTGAGAAACTTGCTGCACGAAATGTGGCCAAAAAAAGCCTGGCCCGCTGTGATGAATGCAGCGCTATTTAAATACAAACAACGCCCATGCCACGCCCACTCTGGCTGTGTATGGTATTTCAAATTAAATTATAACGCACAATTTGATAAGTTTGAAAAGCGTAAAATTGGAAGAAAGGCGGGAGAAGGGAGGAGGGAGGAGGGTGGCGGTAACCAAGCGTCCCCAACAGCAGCAGCAGTAATAATCATGATTATTATGACTAAGATCATAATGATGCTGGAATTCAATTATTTGCTATTGGGCGAAAAGTTGAAACAATGCAGTCAAACTAAACACCCGGACTGAAGCAGCCACCCGCACCAGCCACTCTCGCTTGCCCACAATTGCCTGCGGTTTAGCTGCAAATTAATTTTTAAGTGACCAAAAACAAAACAAGCCAAAGGCAAAGGAAAAACCCGGAGCTAAAGTTGTCCACATAATGGAGAGAAATTGGGAACTTGCTCCAAACTCTGACAATTCAATTTGGCCAAGGACTTTTATAGCTGGAGCGTCGAGCAAGACTCAACAGACTCCAGGCCAAAGACACGCCGCACAAGAGTCTTTAAGTGCTTTTACTGCAGTGCAATGACCAGCTAAATTAATCAATAGTCTTGCCAGATAACTGGCGGAGGCGGAGGAGGAGGAGGGGCAGCGGCAGTGCCTAAAACAAAATAACTTTCTGGCTGACTTTACGACTCCGACAGATGATTGACGACAGCTGAAGTGGGCTTTAAGAGTTCTGAGCACCTCTACTTCAATGTGAATAAAGAGGTTATCTCAAAGGGCTTCGCTCCATCTGTTTCTGTATCTAGCTATAATGGCACGAGCTCTGAGAGGGGCTAAGCACACATTGTTCATGGCTTGGTCTGGTTAGAAATTGTCCAGAGTCTACCACGTGAGCGTTGGACAAATGACACAGAACGCAAATTGTGCCGCGAGGCCACAGTGGCCATTCCACGTCACAGGACGCGGATAAATCAGTTGGCAAACGACAGAAGACGGACAGTGGGCTAGGCAGCACAGGAAGGACTCCATGCCCGTGTGGCTCTCAATAAATGCGACGCGGACACCCAACACTGCTGACAGCATCAGCGCGGACAGCAAATTATCCGGTTTCCCTTTGATAAAGGCAGCACACTGTGGCATCAACACATTGGATGGCTGCTACCTGCCGCCACCCTGCCGCCCCGCCACCCTCTCCACCTATTTTCCTATTCAGGTTGCCGTCACAGACGCGAGCGAAGCTGACGCCATTGTTGGCATTGTTATTGTTGTTGCTGTTAACGCTGCCCCCCTTTGTTGGAGCCCAGTGACTGTTGACTAACGACTAAGCTGCAATTACCAATACCAATACCAATATCAATTGTCGCACGAGTCCTATCCATTAGAGGTCGGAGAAGTCCGTCAGCTTCCTGGCGCTGACACCTCAGCGCGGGACGTTCGAATTAATGAAGCACTCGGGCCACGTAAATGCCGACGAGCTCAAATAAATATGAATATAAATATGAACATTAGTGTGAATAGAAATAACTAAGCAAATATATGAATATGAATAGGAGTACTTCATATGAATAGGCATGAGTAAATAAATGTTTGCAATCAATAGCGACGAGTATAGAGATAGAGAGAGATAGAGAGTAAACGAATAAATAATTGTGGAGGGATACAATTATGAAACCCCTATGAATACAAATATGAGTATGAATAAGATTATGAGATACGTACGAATAACTATATGAATATGAATATCAACATCAATTGGAGGGTGATGATGCGAAGAGAAGTATTGTGAATGTGAGTGTGAATGTGAATATGACTGAAAACAAATATATAGAAATATATATGAATATGAATAGCTAAATGAATATGAATATCAACATCAAGTCGCGGCTGATTATGCGATGAGAAGTCTGCGAATGTGAATATGATCATAAATGCAAATATGAATATGGAAATTAATTTGAATATGAATGTGAATATGAATATTAATACGAGTGATGAATATGAACAAGAATAACATGAATATCAATATGGAAAAGCATGTAAATATTTAAATTAGTATGAATTTGAATTATATTCATTATATCAATTTGAATATGGAAATAAATATGAATATGAATACGAATATATTTATATGGAAATTTTTATATGGAAACTAATATGAATATGAATATGGAAATGAATATGAGTAAGAATATGGAAATAAATAGAATTTGAAAATGGAAATAAATATGAATATAAAATATGAAAAAATATGAATATGAATATGAATATGAATGAATAATGAATATGCAAATGAATATAAATGATTACGAATATATGATTATATGATTAATAATACAAATAGGAACAAATATCTTCAATAATCTGGATATGAATATAAAAATGTATACGAATACGATAATGAATATCAGCCTTAATTTGTGCAAAATATGTGGCAAATGGTTGAATGAAATATTGATTCGTTTATCATTGGGTTCACATGGCACCTATCTTCAATGATCTTTATGAAAATGTATTTAAGATAGATGGAAAATACGTAAGCTTGGAAAATGTGGATAAATTGAAGATGAATCCTTGTGAATATGAGCTGAATGCCTTCACTCTGTTTTGCACCTCAGCGCGTCATATAGTTGGCTTAATTCGAGTGTTTCTTAACGTAAACAAAAACAAGATATTTACATCTTATAAGGCTTTCGGGACACGCACGAACTCATTCAGCGTTGTTTATCGCCTGTGAATAGCATCAGGCGACGCCATGCTCTGGCCAAAAGACAAGTGGAATTGATTCCGCTGGATAATCAAAGCTGCTGGCTTAATAAGCCACAATTTGCTGCTGGATGGACGAGTGGCAGAGTGGGCGGGAGCGGGGCGGGCTTAACGAACGACATTGCGATGGAAGTCACGACCACAGCATGCGCTTTCCTAGAAGTAAATTGTTTACAGTAAATTGTTTACTTGCAAAGTGCGTCAAATTTCACGCCCAATTTAATTGATATCAAAGTGCGTCGCGGCTTTTCCAGCCATTGCGTGCTTGTGCTCTCTCAGCCCCTCGGAATTTGTAGCATTCAGTGTAAAGAGTTGAAGTGCCTAAAAGTTTATTAGAGGGCGTGCGCCAACAGTTTGCGACGCCTTGATTTATACTAATTCATCCATGGCCGCTGGGCTGGCTGGCAGAGTAGGCGAACAAGGCCAAAGGAAAGTCATTCAGAGAATAATACATATAGGAAAACTTGCCCGTATCAGAATAAACACATCAATAAACTCTATTATCTATTATCAATAATCTATAGCAGATTTTGCGTCTGTTTGGGACAAGCTCTGCATTCAGTCAAGCTTCAGTTTATCTCAGTTAAGGGCCGATCACCCCTATGGCTGCTTACACTGAGAGAAAAAACGAGTTATATTGCAAATATCGATAGGATTGTCATAAGGTAAGCTCATAGCTGTGCGCTGATCCTCAATTCAATTCAGTTGGTTCCTTATCCAACCCAGTCAGTATTTTGTTACAGTGTATCGCTTGCTGACCAATAAAATGCCATCAGACGCTTGCTGCGATGTCTGTCTCAGTGTGTGCGCTCCAAAGAAAAGGCACACAAACCATTTAGCCAACATGATTCCTTCGTTTTTTTTGTTTTGGCTTAAGGCAAGCGACACCAGTCGCCTGAGTGCTGACAAAAAGTTCAGAACTAGTTCAAAAGGTCGATTGCAAAGGGAACTACTCTCACAACTAATTGAAACACTTAACTAACTTTCTACTAATAGCTCTAATGGCTCTAATGGCTCTAATGGCTGCATCAATTAATGAAGCTATTCAAAAGAGCGTAAAATGAACTAGTTCAACTAGTTCAATACGGTTATCACTGCCAGCCGGAGGCACTCAATCATTTGCTTGGCAGCACTGCCCCTGAGTCTTTTGATGAAGCGTTCATTTTAATTGCTCATCATGAGTGAAGCAAAGTGGTTGCGGTGGTGCAAAGTGGTTGAAGGACTCACCCGCTGTGCTCCAACTTTTTCTCCCTACATATTTTTTTTTCTGGTCAACGAACTTTGACGTGTCACCCTGCGGCCCCAACTGTTTGAGCATTTCTCTTTTTTTTCGACTTTTTTCTAATACGAACGGCACACCAAGGTCATAATTATGCCGAGCCATTCCATTACACACGCCAACGCGCGCACACACACACATCCACACACTCTATCTTTGACATTTGTAATCTGCCATCATCGGACATGGAACACGATTATTGTGCGTTCATTTGAGGTTATGGCGTCGGCAACGTGTTTATGGGTTTTGTTTCCTTACACCCTGTGCACACACTTCTAATGACTAAATAAGGACATGATCTAGCTGAGAAAGCAACAGAAAAACAAATTCAAATACCCTAGAAAAGTTTACAAATTAGTGAGGGGAGCTATTCAACCAGATGTTATTTAACCCAGAACCTATTAATATTTTTTAATACTTAACTAAAACATAAATTAGAGAACTAGGAGCTCGTTAACGCAGCCGTCTAAAGAAATGACAAAAAATCGTTTTCTGTACTGCTAAAATATATTACGAACGTTAAAAAGTTATATAAAAATCCTAAACGCATTTCATAGATTTTTCAATCATGACTGAATTTACAGAGTATTGGCAAGTCAGGCAACTGTTCTGCACAGGCTGCTTCACTGGCGTTTGTTATGCTGGTGGAGCGTTAGCTGGCTAATATAATTGCTGAATATATCAATTAATCGAGCATTCTGTCGAATCATTCGTCCGACGCAACGTATCGACGGCAACACAGTCGATGTGCTGGTAATTTGGCAACGGGGTGGAGGAATCAATCAGTGGGCTGCAACTAGAAATATTGTATTAGTGTCAATTAAAATACATTTGCCATGTCTAAAATACACGTCATAGCAGCTAAATATATACTTACTCCAACTGGATCAATCGATTCAGCTGGCCCCGAAAGGGACAATCTGAATGGAGCGAAGAATCAAGCCAAGGTCGTTTTACTTAGCCTGAATCCATAGATAATGGGTACAATGGTCTCATGAAACTGCATGTAAGAGGAAATTGTTGGTCAGGATTTAGCATTGTTAGAGTGTCCCTCAGTTCGTATTATGAACAGATTGATCTATATAATTTGTAAATAAAAAGTTAGTTAATTAGCTAAAGATCAATCTTGTCGCACATAATCGATAACTTAATGTCAGTAAAATCAACAACAATAACAATAATAATAATAGTAATAATAATGATGATAATAATAATAAAAATAACAATAATACTAGCAATAATATTAATAATAATAGCAATAATAATAATAATAATAAAAAAAAAATAATATTAATAATAATAACAATAATAATAATCATAATAATAATTCTAATAATAATATTAATAATAATAACAAAATAATAATAATAATAATAATAATAATAATAATAATAATAATAATAATAATAATAATAATAACAATAATAATAATAATAATAATAATAATAATAATAATAATAATAATAATAATAATAATAATACTAATAATAATAATAATACTAATAATAATAACAATAATAATAATAATAATAATCATAATAATAATAATAATAACTTAAGTTATCAGAGCTAAATTGCCATCCGTTAAGAGTGACAATCATCGAATTTTACTTTAAGATTTTGCTAAATTAAACACGAATTTCGCTTCACCCAGATTGTGTAACAGTTGCTCGGCACGAGCTTCAGGGTATCGGCTAGTCAATCACTGCTCACTTGCTTGTTTTAGCACGCAATGAAAACTTTCGCCATGGGCCCGCTTCTGTGACAGAATTCGTGTTTTGCGTGCTCTTAACTATTTCAATTAATTTCTTGGCCAACAACAAGAAGCCTCGCAGTGGGCACTTGGCACAAATTGTGTTTACAACACTTTTTAGCGTATTTAGCTTTCACAGAACAAATCAGAATAAACAAACGAATCCACAAATTAATTATTTTCAGCCAAAAACCGAAACCAAATTGCGGAAAGCGAAAGACTCCGAATTGCCATGAACACAGTTCAGCTATTTCATTAGATTTAGTTATTTTTCAATACTTAACAGAACTTTGCGTATATAAACAATTAAAAGAGATCTGCCGCGCCCTATCGATAATATATTAATGTATTCATTAGAAACGTATTGCCATAACTTAGTAGAGCAGTCGGAAGGCATTAGTACTGAAATCGGTCTTCGCAATGATACTAACGAATGCTAAAATTATCAATAGACAAAAATTATATAAATTATAAATAAAATACTTTAAATAATAAACCACCAAACAAAGACAAATAAACAAATAAAATTTTCGTGTTAGTTTAATAGTATTCAAGAAAGGCAATCTGTCAACAATATATATATTTAAATCATTAGGGTATTATTTCATTTTAATTTTACTACAAACAAACAGGTTTGATATTTAAACTCAGAGAGCTCATATAAATCGACGAGCAGGGGTCCAGACATCTCATCGAGAATCACATTAAAAAACAAACGTCATCTAGAAAATATTGAACGGTGGTAAGGATTCGGTTGTAGTTGGCAGAGTAGACTGCTTGGTCGTTGTGCTTCGAACAGTTGGCTTAGCTGAGGATGGCTTTTGGCTAGTTGGCTTAGCTGTTGTGGTGCTTGGTCCAGTTGGCTTAACTGAGGATGGCTTTTGGGTACTTGGCTTAGCTGTTGTGGTGCTTGGTCCTGTTGGCTTAACTGAGGACGGCTTTTGGGTACTTGGCTTAGCTGTTGTGGTGCTTGGTCCAGTTGGCTTAACTGAGGATGGCTTTTGGGTACTTGGCTTAGCTGTTGTGGTGCTTGGTCCAGTTGGCCTAACTGAGGATGGCTTTTGGGTACTTGGCTTAGCTGTTGTGGTGCTTGGTCCTGTTGGCTTAACTGAGGACGGCTTTTGGGTACTTGGCTTAGCTGTTGTGGTGCTTGGTCTACTTGGCTTAACTGAGGATGGCTTTTGGGTACTTGGCTTAGCTGTTGTGGTGCTTGGTGCAGTTGGCTTTACTGAGGATGGCTTTTGGCTAGTTGGCTTAGCTGTTGTGGTGCTTGGTCTAGTTGGCTTTACTGAGGATGGCTTTTGAGTACTTGGCTTAGCTGTTGTGGTGCTTGGTCCAGTTGGCTTTACTGAGGATGGCTTTTGGCTAGTTGGCTTAGCTGTTGTGGTGCTTGGTCTAGTTGGCTTTACTGAGGATGGCTTTTGGCTAGTTGGCTTAGCTGTTGTGGTGCTTGGTCCAGTTGGCTTAACTGAGGATGGCTTTTGGCTAGTTGGCTTAGCTGTTGTGGTGCTTGGTCCAGTTGGCTTTACTGAGGATGGCTTTTGGCTAGTTGGCTTAGCTGTTGTGGTGCTTGGTCTAGTTGGCTTTACTGAGGATGGCTTTTGGCTAGTTGGCTTAGCTGTTGTGGTGCTTGGTCTAGTTGGCTTAACTGAGGATGGCTTTTGGCTAGTTGGCTTAGCTGTTGTGGTGCTTGGTCTAGTTGGCTTTACTGAGGATGGCTTTTGAGTACTTGGCTTAGCTGTTGTGGTGCTTGGTCCAGTTGGCTTTACTGAGGATGGCTTTTGGCTAGTTGGCTTAGCTGTTGTGGTGCTTGGTCTAGTTGGCTTTACTGAGGATGGCTTTTGGCTAGTTGGCTTAGCTGTTGTGGTGCTTGGTCTAGTTGGCTTAACTGAGGATGGCTTTTGGCTAGTTGGCTTAGCTGTTGTGGTGCTTGGTCCAGTTGGCTTTACTGAGGATGGCTTTTGGCTAGTTGGCTTAGCTGTTGTGGTGCTTGGTCTAGTTGGCTTTACTGAGGATGGCTTTTGGCTAGTTGGCTTAGCTGTTGTGGTGCTTGGTCCTGTTGGCTTTACTGAGGATGGCTTTTGGCTAGTTGGCTTAGCTGTTGTGGTGCTTGGTCCAGTTGGCTTTACTGAGGATGGCTTTTGGCTAGTTGGCTTAGCTGTTGTGGTGCTTGGTCTAGTTGGCTTTACTGAGGATGGCTTTTGGCTAGTTGGCTTAGCTGTTGTGGTGCTTGGTCCAGTTGGCTTTACTGAGGATGGCTTTTGGCTAGTTGGCTTAGCTGTTGTGGTGCTTGGTCTAGTTGGCTTTACTGAGGATGGCTTTTGGCTAGTTGGCTTAGCTGTTGTGGTGCTTGGTCTAGTTGGCTTAACTGAGGACGGCTCTTGAGTACTTGGCTTAGCTGTTGTGGTGCTTGGTCCAGTTGGCTTAACTGAGGATGGCTTTTGGGTACTTGGCTTAGCTGTTGTGGTGCTTGGTCTAGTTGGCTTAACTGAGGATGGCTTTTGGGTACTTGGCTTAGCTGTTGTGGTGCTTGGTCCAGTTGGCTTAACTGAGGATGGCTTTTGGGTACTTGGCTTAGCTGTTGTGGTGCTTGGTCCAGTTGGCTTAACTGAGGATGGCTTTTGGGTACTTGGCTTAGCTGTTGTGGTGCTTGGTCTAGTTGGCTTAACTGAGGATGGCTTTTGAGTACTTGGCTTAGCTGTTGTGGTGCTTGGTCTAGTTGGCTTAACTGAGGATGGCTTTTGGCTAGTTGGCTTAGCTGTTGTGGTGCTTGGTCTAGTTGGCTTAACTGAGGATGGCTTTTGGCTAGTTGGGTTAGCTGTTGTGGTGCTTGGTCCAGTTGGCTTAACTGAGGACGGCTTTTGAGTACTTGGCTTAGCTGTTGTGGTGCTTGGTCTAGTTGGCTTAACTGAGGATGGCTTTTGGGTACTTGGCTTAGCTGTTGTGGTGCTTGGTCCTGTTGGCTTTACTGAGGATGGCTTTTGGCTAGTTGGCTTAGCTGTTGTGGTGCTTGGTCCAGTTGGCTTAACTGAGGACGGCTTTTGAGTACTTGGCTTAGCTGTTGTGGTGCTTGGTCTAGTTGGCTTAACTGAGGATGGCTTTTGGCTAGTTGGCTTAGCTGTTGTGGTGCTTGGTCCAGTTGGCTTAACTGAGGACGGCTTTTGAGTACTTGGCTTAGCTGTTGTGGTGCTTGGTCCAGTTGGCTTTACTGAGGATGGCTTTTGGCTAGTTGGCTTAGCTGTTGTGGTGCTTGGTCCAGTTGGCTTAACTGAGGACGGATTTTGGGTACTTGGCTTAGCTGTTGTGGTGCTTGGTCTAGTTGGCTTAACTGAGGATGGCTTTTGAGTACTTGGCTTAGCTGTTGTGGTGCTTGGTCTAGTTGGCTTTACTGAGGATGGCTTTTGGCTAGTTGGCTTAGCTGTTGTGGTGCTTGGTCCTGTTGGCTTAACTGAGGATGGCTTTTGGCTAGTTGGCTTAGCTGTTGTGGTGCTTGGTCCAGTTGGCTTAACTGAGGATGGCTTTTGGCTAGTTGGCTTAGCTGTTGTGGTGCTTGGTCTAGTTGGCTTAACTGAGGATGGCTTTTGGCTAGTTGGCTTAGCTGTTGTGGTGCTTGGTCCTGTTGGCTTAACTGAGGATGGCTTTTGGCTAGTTGGCTTAGCTGTTGTGGTGCTTGGTCCAGTTGGCTTAACTGAGGACGGCTTTTGAGTACTTGGCTTAGCTGTTGTGGTGCTTGGTCTAGTTGGCTTAACTGAGGACGGCTTTTGAGTACTTGGCTTAGCTGTTGTGGTGCTTGGTCCAGTTGGCTTAACTGAGGACGGCTTTTGAGTACTTGGCTTAGCTGTTGTGGTGCTTGGTCTAGTTGGCTTAACTGAGGATGGCTTTTGGCTAGTTGGCTTAGCTGTTGTGGTGCTTGGTCCAGTTGGCTTTACTGAGGATGGCTTTTGGCTAGTTGGCTTAGCTGTTGTGGTGCTTGGTCCAGTTGGCTTAACTGAGGACGGCTTTTGAGTACTTGGCTTAGCTGTTGTGGTGCTTGGTCTAGTTGGCTTAACTGAGGATGGCTTTTGGCTAGTTGGCTTAGCTGTTGTGGTGCTTGGTCCAGTTGGCTTTACTGAGGATGGCTTTTGGCTAGTTGGCTTAGCTGTTGTGGTGCTTGGTCCAGTTGGCTTTACTGAGGATGGCTTTTGGCTAGTTGGCTTAGCTGTTGTGGTGCTTGGTCCAGTTGGCTTAACTGAGGACGGCTTTTGAGTACTTGGCTTAGCTGTTGTGGTGCTTGGTCTAGTTGGCTTAACTGAGGATGGCTTTTGGCTAGTTGGCTTAGCTGTTGTGGTGCTTGGTCCAGTTGGCTTAACTGAGGACGGCTTTTGAGTACTTGGCTTAGCTGTTGTGGTGCTTGGTCTAGTTGGCTTAACTGAGGATGGCTTTTGGCTAGTTGGCTTAGCTGTTGTGGTGCTTGGTCCAGTTGGCTTAACTGAGGATGGCTTTTGAGTACTTGGCTTAGCTGTTGTGGTGCTTGGTCTAGTTGGCTTAACTGAGGATGGCTTTTGGCTAGTTGGCTTAGCTGTTGTGGTGCTTGGTCCTGTTGGCTTAACTGAGGACGGCTTTTGGCTAGTTGGCTTAGCTGTTGTGGTGCTTGGTCCAGTTGGCTTTATTGAGGATGGCTTTTGGCTAGTTGGCTTAGCTGTTGTGGTGCTTGGTCCAGTTGGCTTAACTGAGGACGGCTTTTGAGTACTTGGCTTAGCTGTTGTGGTGCTTGGTCCAGTTGGCTTAACTGAGGATGGCTTTTGGCTAGTTGGCTTAGCTGTTGTGGTGCTTGGTCCTGTTGGCTTAACTGAGGACGGCTTTTGGCTAGTTGGCTTAGCTGTTGTGGTGCTTGGTCCAGTTGGCTTAACTGAGGACGGCTTTTGAGTACTTGGCTTAGCTGTTGTGGTGCTTGGTCTAGTTGGCTTAACTGAGGATGGCTTTTGGCTAGTTGGCTTAGCTGTTGTGGTGCTTGGTCCAGTTGGCTTAACTGAGGACGGCTTTTGGCTAGTTGGCTTAGCTGTTGTGGTGCTTGGTCCTGTTGGCTTAACTGAGGATGGCTTTTGGCTAGTTGGCTTAGCTGTTGTGGTGCTTGGTCCAGTTGGCTTTACTGAGGATGGCTTTTGGCTAGTTGGCTTAGCTGTTGTGGTGCTTGGTCCAGTTGGCTTAACTGAGGATGGCTTTTGGCTAGTTGGCTTAGCTGTTGTGGTGCTTGGTCCAGTTGGCTTTATTGAGGATGGCTTTTGGCTAGTTGGCTTAGCTGTTGTGGTGCTCGGTCCAGTTGGCTTAACAGAGGATGGCTTTTGGCTAGTTGGCTTAGCTGTTGTGGTGCTTGGTCCTGTTGGCTTTATTGAGGATGGCTTTTGGCTAGTTGGCTTAGCTGTTGTGGTGCTCGGTCCAGTTGGCTTAACTGAGGACGGCTTTTGGCTAGTTGGCTTAGCTGTTGTGGTGCTTGGTCCTGTTGGCTTAACTGAGGATGGCTTTTGGCTAGTTGGCTTAGCTGTTGTGGTGCTTGGTCCAGTTGGCTTTATTGAGGATGGCTTTTGGCTAGTTGGCTTAGCTGTTGTGGTGCTCGGTCCAGTTGGCTTAACTGAGGACGGCTTTTGGCTAGTTGGCTTAGCTGTTGTGGTGCTTGGTCCTGTTGGCTTAACTGAGGATGGCTTTTGGCTAGTTGGCTTAGCTGTTGTGGTGCTTGGTCTAGTTGGCTTTACTGAGGATGGCTTTTGGCTAGTTGGCTTAGCTGTTGTGGTGCTTGGTCCAGTTGGCTTTACTGAGGATGGCTTTTGACTAGTTGGCTTAGCTGTTGTGGTGCTTGGTCCAGTTGGCTTAACTGAGGATGGCTTTTGGCTAGTTGGCTTAGCTGTTGTGGTGCTTGGTCCTGTTGGCTTTACTGAGGATGGCTTTTGGCTAGTTGGCTTAGCTGTTGTGGTGCTTGGTCCAGTTGGCTTAACTGAGGACGGCTTTTGAGTACTTGGCTTAGCTGTTGTGGTGCTTGGTCCAGTTGGCTTTACTGAGGATGGCTTTTGGCTAGTTGGCTTAGCTGTTGTGGTGCTTGGTCCAGTTGGCTTAACTGAGGACGGATTTTGGGTACTTGGCTTAGCTGTTGTGGTGCTTGGTCCAGTTGGCTTAACTGAGGATGGCTTTTGAGTACTTGGCTTAGCTGTTGTGGTGCTTGGTCCTGTTGGCTTAACTGAGGATGGCTTTTGGGTACTTGGCTTAGCTGTTGTGGTGCTTGGTCCAGTTGGCTTAACTGAGGATGGCTTTTGGGTACTTGGCTTAGCTGTTGTGGTGCTTGGTTCAGTTGGCTTAACTGAGGATGGCTTTTGGGTACTTGGCTTAGCTGTTGTGGTGCTTGGTCCTGTTGGCTTAACTGAGGATGGCTTTTGGCTAGTTGGCTTAGCTGTTGTGGTGCTCGGTCCAGTTGGCTTAACAGAGGATGGCTTTTGGCTAGTTGGCTTTGCTGTTGTGGTGCTTGGTCCAGTTGGCTTAACTGAGGACGGCTTTTGGCTAGTTGGCTTAGCTGTTGTGGTGCTCGGTCCAGTTGGCTTAACAGAGGATGACTTTTGGGTACTTGGCTTAGCTGTTGTGGTGCTTGGTCTAGTTGGCTTTACTGAGGATGGCTTTTGGCTAGTTGGCTTAGCTGTTGTGGTGCTTGGTCCTGTTGGCTTAACTGAGGACGGCTTTTGGCTAGTTGGCTTAGCTGTTGTGGTGCTTGGTTTAGTTGGCTTTATTGAGGATGGCTTTTGGCTAGTTGGCTTAGCTGTTGTGGTGCTTGGTCCAGTTGGCTTTATTGAGGACGGCTTTTGAGTACTTGGCTTAGCTGTTGTGGTGCTTGGTCCTGTTGGCTTAACTGAGGACGGCTTTTGGCTAGTTGGCTTAGCTGTTGTGGTGCTTGGTCCTGTTGGCTTAACTGAGGATGGCTTTTGGCTAGTTGGCTTAGCTGTTGTGGTGCTTGGTCTAGTTGGCTTTACTGAGGATGGCTTTTGGCTAGTTGGCTTAGCTGTTGTGGTGCTTGGTCTAGTTGGCTTTACTGAGGATGGCTTTTGGCTAGTTGGCTTAGCTGTTGTGGTGCTTGGTCCAGTTGGCTTAACTGAGGATGGCTTTTGGCTAGTTGGCTTAGCTGTTGTGGTGCTTGGTCTAGTTGGCTTTATTGAGGATGGCTTTTGGCTAGTTGGCTTAGCTGTTGTGGTGCTTGGTCTAGTTGGCTTTACTGAGGATGGCTTTTGGCTAGTTGGCTTAGCTGTTGTGGTGCTTGGTCTAGTTGGCTTTACTGAGGATGGCTTTTGGCTAGTTGGCTTAGCTGTTGTGGTGCTCGGTCCAGTTGGCTTAACTGAGGATGGCTTTTGGGTACTTGGCTTAGCTGTTGTGGTGCTTGGTCCAGTTGGCTTAACTGAGGATGGCTTTTGAGTACTTGGCTTAGCTGTTGTGGTGCTTGGTCCTGTTGGCTTAACTGAGGATGGCTTTTGGCTAGTTGGCTTAGCTGTTGTGGTGCTTGGTCCAGTTGGCTTAACTGAGGATGGCTTTTGGCTAGTTGGCTTAGCTGTTGTGGTGCTTGGTCCAGTTGGCTTAACTGAGGATGGCTTTTGGCTAGTTGGCTTAGCTGTTGTGGTGCTTGGTCCTGTTGGCTTAACTGAGGATGGCTTTTGGCTAGTTGGCTTAGCTGTTGTGGTGCTCGGTCCAGTTGGCTTAACTGAGGATGGCTTTTGGGTACTTGGCTTAGCTGTTGTGGTGCTTGGTCCAGTTGGCTTAACTGAGGATGGCTTTTGAGTACTTGGCTTAGCTGTTGTGGTGCTTGGTCCAGTTGGCTTAACTGAGGATGGCTTTTGGCTAGTTGGCTTAGCTGTTGTGGTGCTTGGTCCAGTTGGCTTTACTGAGGATGGCTTTTGGCTAGTTGGCTTAGCTGTTGTGGTGCTTGGTCCAGTTGGCTTAACTGAGGATGGCTTTTGGCTAGTTGGCTTAGCTGTTGTGGTGCTTGGTCCAGTTGGCTTTACTGAGGATGGCTTTTGGCTAGTTGGCTTAGCTGTTGTGGTGCTTGGTCCAGTTGGCTTAACTGAGGATGGCTTTTGAGTACTTGGCTTAGCTGTTGTGGTGCTTGGTCCTGTTGGCTTAACTGAGGATGGCTTTTGGGTACTTGGCTTAGCTGTTGTGGTGCTTGGTCCTGTTGGCTTAACTGAGGATGGCTTTTGGCTAGTTGGCTTAGCTGTTGTGGTGCTTGGTCCAGTTGGCTTTACTGAGGATGGCTTTTGGCTAGTTGGCTTAGCTGTTGTGGTGCTTGGTCCAGTTGGCTTTACTGAGGATGGCTTTTGGCTAGTTGGCTTAGCTGTTGTGGTGCTTGGTCCAGTTGGCTTAACTGAGGATGGCTTTTGGCTAGTTGGCTTAGCTGTTGTGGTGCTTGGTCCAGTTGGCTTTATTGAGGATGGCTTTTGGCTAGTTGGCTTAGCTGTTGTGGTGCTCGGTCCAGTTGGCTTAACAGAGGATGGCTTTTGGGTACTTGGCTTAGCTGTTGTGGTGCTTGGTCCTGTTGGCTTAACTGAGGACGGCTTTTGGCTAGTTGGCTTAGCTGTTGTGGTGCTTGGTTTAGTTGGCTTTATTGAGGATGGCTTTTGGCTAGTTGGCTTAGCTGTTGTGGTGCTCGGTCCAGTTGGCTTAACTGAGGATGGCTTTTGGCTAGTTGGCTTTGATGTTGTGGTGCTTGGTCCTGTTGGCTTAACTGAGGATGGCTTTTGGCTAGTTGGCTTAGCTGTTGTGGTGCTTGGTCCTGTTGGCTTAACTGAGGATGGCTTTTGGGTACTTGGCTTAGCTGTTGTGGTGCTTGGTCCAGTTGGCTTAACTGAGGATGGCTTTTGGGTACTTGGCTTAGCTGTTGTGGTGCTTGGTCCTGTTGGCTTAACTGAGGACGGCTTTTGGCTAGTTGGCTTAGCTGTTGTGGTGCTTGGTCCTGTTGGCTTAACTGAGGACGGCTTTTGGCTAGTTGGCTTAGCTGTTGTGGTGCTCGGTCCAGTTGGCTTAACAGAGGATGGCTTTTGGGTACTTGGATTTGCTGTTGTGGTGCTTGGTCCAGTTGGCTTAACTGAGGATGGCTTTTGACTAGTTGGCTTAGCTGTTGTGGTGCTTGGTGCAGTTGTAGTAGTGCTGAGAGTCGTTTTATAGGTAGGTTTGATTGTGGTGGCTTTTGAAGTGTATGGAGTGGGACTAGTAACATGATGTTCACAATTTGGTGTTGTGGGATGGTACTTGCATGGCGTTGGCGGTGGTCTTAAAGTAGTGTAGCTCGTTTTGTTGTTGCATGGATTGCGAAAATGCAATATTATTTCGTTCGCTTTCTGGCCGGGAGCAATGCGTATATTTGGTCCAAACAGAGTGAACGCTGCGCCTGTAGCGACTAACAAGCAAATGATAAGAAGTCTCATGGTATCAGAAGTGATAGTCTGCCTTCTCCTTTAAGTAGGTCCTGTCGGGTCGAACAGCGTGCGAGCAGCTTGATGACCCCCTGGATACTAACTTAAACGGGCCTTAATGCTTAGTATTTAAGTTATCATCAAATTTGCGTTACCCTACAGGTATTGCAAAAATTGGCATTTTGGTGTCTAAAATTATATTCCCTATACAAAAAGTATGTATTACGGATGCATATGCTATTTTAAAGCACGCGCTTGCTCTAGTGAACTCTGATCTGGCTTGCATAACACGCAATTAATCATAAGCGCAGGTCAGTGACGGGCTTTCGTTATTCCGACTATGAAAGGGCTAGCACGTAGCCATGTGAGCCCGTGTGAATTAACTGTTGCCGGCACGAACCTAACTAAATGATCTTAAACGTTCTGAGAATGTATACATTGCAATGCTACTCTGTGGATTTGTATGGCTGAAACTCACTGAGCTTGGGAAATCAGGGTATACTGTTTGACCTAAAGTGTATGTAACAGGCAGATAGAAGCGATCTATCTTCGAATAAGTATATATATTCTTGATCAGGAATTAAGCTGGATCAATTTCGCCCACCATTCAGCTAGTCGTCGGTGCTTAAGCATAAGCTAGAGACTTGATAATGTACATGTATATTCACATTTAACGACCGCAGATCACGTTTTATATATCCTGATCCCATTGAAAATGGAAAATCAGAGTTTTCTTACTTGTTTTAATTTACCAAACTCATCCTATTGATTATCGATAGCAACTTGATTTCAAACTTACTGCATAGGTTTATCTGCTGAGTACTCAGATTGATTGCACTTTTCGGATTTCTATTCTATCTATCTATTAAACATTTAGACGGTTATCCCCTGCTCATAAATTGGAATAAACTTATCAGAGACATTTGCCTAGGCAAATATATAAATTATTATTAGGGCTTAGGGTAACTGCGAGTCGTGTACTACCGGCTGCAGCAATCTGGCCTTGATGATGATGGCTTACTGTTATATTAGCTCAGCAATGAATTCAATTGAGGTTTTGGAAGTTGTCGTCACCGTTGTTGCCTTTGCTTGAGGCCTGATGAGCCGACACACGTCGAGCGTTTGCGCGTGCCTATTGGTGTAAACGCTAAGGTGATAATCTATAGCTACGAAAGAGAACTATTATATACCTTCTTCCCAATCGGAGTCAGCTTGAGGCCTCTGGGCAAAATGGAAGCATGCACGAGCTAAGGCTTCTAAGCCGCTGTATTGTGAACTGCATTACGTATGTTGTAGCCCTAATCTGTATACCCTATCAGCAAGCTATAGCAATTACTGCTGCTATTCTTAACTGTCTTGCTTATACTCGATAAGTTTCAGTTCCTTAAGGAATGATTGGCTCTGCTGTACAATGTATCCAATGTTTGTCCAAGATAACATTCCAGACATATCTAAAAAATCTTAAATCTCGATAAACTAACGATGCCAACAAGTATCTAGCCTCAGCGGCGGATTGACTTCCATTAATATGGATAGAGCTGATGAGACAACGGAGAGCAAGATGGACAAATCTATTATCTCTCCACTCGGTATTCCAGATTTTGTATTCGAAAAGTGAAGTGTTATTATATTTTAATACTGTTTTTACTTATATACCTAGACATACTAAAAGTATGCAATACTTGATAGCTTTATATTAAGATGAGTAGCATACTTAATCTGTACTTACATCTGCACTATATACTGAAATATATTAACTGAGTAACCCAGTTTTAATGGGCTCACGGTATAACAAATAACCGTTAAATGAAGCCCATTTGACTAGTTAGGAGGATCTTAAAAGTAGCTATATTCTGATATATCGCAATTTTTCGATTTATCTTTTGTCATTTGGTCTAAAAACTTGATCTGAAACTGTGCTAAATATAGTTTTTCCCAGTTACCTCGCCCTAAATGAGGATATTCAAAGAGCTTTATAAGACATGGAGTATATATTCCAAATTAAAAGCTACGAAATGGTGATATTTCGAAATTTTTCGATTTATATGGTTTAAAAAACTTGATTATTCCAGATCTAAAACTATGCTAAATATAGTTTTTCCCAAGTACCTCGCCCCAATTGAGGATATTCATAGAGGTAAGACAAGGAGTATATATCCAAAATTGAAAGCTTCAAATTTAGACCGTTATAGAGAGAGGTACGGTTAGCCAGGCAGTCTCCAAAAGTAGATTTTCTGTTAGTTGTCAACCACTAAAAACAAATAGATTAACGAGTACTAAAGATGTTTCAATAATATATATATTTAATTTAGTTTTCGAGCAGATAACAGATATACGCCATATCCCGAGGCTGGCTGGACTAGGCCGCTCTCATCCCGCTATTTATTAATACAAATTATTGGCATACATGCATATAACTATATATATATATATATATATATATATATATATATATATATATATATATATATATATATATATGCATATGTATGTGTGGACTTAAACATTTAATTAAAGAAATACGTCTAATCGAGAGTAACTACTTACAGAGGTACGTAAGCAACAACAAACAAAGACTAAAGCCTACACACATATATAGAACACGTTGTGCGTACGTCCGATTCGCAAAAGAGCGCGGCAATATTTACATTCGTAAGAATAAATATATCATGTTCTCTAGGCCACTAGTTTTTCAAATGTCAATTTGAACAGGCGACAAATCATTCGTTTGGAATAAGGCTCTAAATCAAATGTAATTGGCTGAGGCTCCTCCTCCGCCTCCTTGCTACACCTCGTCGTCACTGGCCTGGGAGCAGAGGACCTGCTCCTGCCACCAGTCGTGCACCTCATAGACAGCGTTGGCCTGATTGTTGAACGGCAGCAGCTTTCCGCTGCCTCCGATCAACTGGCTTATCATTGCCGACGGACTGCTGAGCGGTCCGTGGTGATGCTGATGGTGATCTCCGTAGCCGTGCAGCGCAGCCGCTGTGGCTGCAGTCGCGTTAATGGCCGGATAGTGAAACTGCCCGATCTCGCTATTTAATTGAGAGAAGAAGCTTGACGCCTTGTTGGCGTCGCGCTGTTTGCCCAACTGGCCCAGCTGGGCAGCATGCGGCAAGGTGGTCATCGAGTTCTTCTTGCGCTGCTGACTGCTGATGTGCAGTCGCTCCTTGTCGCTCAGCGTGGATCGCTGCTGTGGATCGCTTGAGGTGGGCGCCAAGAACTTGCGACCCGCCGAACTGCCCGTCGAGTCGCTGCGATTGAGAGCGTAAGCCCGCTTGCCGACGGCCATAACATAGCGGGCGCTAGAGACGTGCGGATCCGGGTGGGGCAGAACCACGGCGCTACTGCTGCCGTCCTTCTCGTCATTCTCCGTCGAGCTCAAGGTCGGCGAGAAAGCGTCGCTAGTGGGCGGGCAGGTGCCAGCCACCGCACCACTTATTGTGCTTATAGCGGACTTGTCTATGCCGCCGGGCGCTTTGTCCTCCTGCACATTGGCGCGCATCACTATCTGCTCGTTGGTGGCCCGTAGTCCCGCAATTAGGGAGTTTTGCTGCTTCTGTTGTCGAAGAAATATAATAGTAAATCATGTTGTGAAGCTGTTATCAATTGAGACTTACGCTAGCATTTTGGGCTCGTATTTTCTTAAGGCAACCCTCCAGCCAGGTGCGTATTGTCATCTTGGCCACCTCCTCCTCGACCAGGTATTCAAATTCCTCACGTGCCAGCAGCTCTTCCAACTGCAGCGCCTTCCGTATGTCCACAGAGCGATAGGACAACATACTAAAGCACATAAGTTTGTTAATTATAGTCCATGGGTCTCCACTGACTCTTGACTCACTTGATGACATCGTGAAAGGTTACGTCCTCGCCATTGTGCAGCTTGTCCAGCTCGTAGCACATGTACTTGAAGAGCAACCGATCCTTTTGCGGATCACACTCCAGCCGGCCCTTCAACAGCCTTAAAATGAATTTGACCCTTCGCACAGGTATGACACCGCGCTGGTGTATGTCCACAATGTTCCAGGTGTTCTGGAAGTTGCGGATGTCCGCGTAGGAGAGCAAGGCATCCTCCTCGTTCGAGTAGAACAGCGAAAAGTTCTCCATGATAATAGCTGCAAGAGACCTCTCATAAGTGGCCGTATGATACGATATAGTTGGCTGTACCCACCCACAAGCAGATTGAGCACGATGTACGTAATTATGACGTAGAATGTGCAAAAATAAATCAAGCTGGCCGTAAAGTTGCCGCAGTCCGTCTCCCAGTAGTTCTCGCCTCGCGTGCAGTACGGCGGCTGTACCATGCAGTCGTGCATGATCTTGTTCCAGTCTTCGCCTGTGACAATGCGAAACAGCATTGCAACGCCCGTCACTGGCGAGCCGAAGTTAGCTCGTCGCCCAATGCCCTCGCCGTATTTGACAGTACCTGAAGCAAGCGATAAACAAAGGGGATAAGTATATATTCACAGGTCGGAAGTATGGCAACTTACCAAACAGAATGGTGCCGGCGAGTGCATAGAAGAAGACCAGCAGAAACATTCCAAAGATGATGAAGAAAGACTTGCAGACGGACACACCAACCGTCAGCATCAGCATCTTCAGCGTGGTGTGCTTTCCAGTGATGGTAAAGAAGCGCAGGATAACTACCATGAATCCAAAGAAGTACGACAAATCGTTCTGAAAAAAAAATATTAAATATATATCGCAGACAAATAAAAATAATACACGGAAAATAATAAATTTCTCTCTAGGACCTAGGTCTACGGAAATCCATTCTTGAACAACTTTCATATATGTTAAGAAAAACTAATTAAATTTTGTCATTCTAGTTCTTAAGAAAGAGAGCTATGTTCAGATAGCTGCAGTTTGCTATCGATTTTTATCGATTTCATAAAAGCAGTTAACTTGGAAGTATGAGAGTTGTCCTTAGGGTCAAACCACGCCCTTTTGAGCCTATTAGATTCGTTTACAAAATTCAAACTTGAATGCAATTCAACTCTAATTTGCCACATGTTTCCAAGTGCAGCTCTTACCCTAAGAATAGTTTGCAGTATAATCCAGATAACACCAGCGACGGTTACGAGCAAATCGTATCTATTACGCCTGGACTGCCAGTATCCACGTGGAGTAAAGGCAATGTTCTTCATAACGACTTCGATGACAAACACGAAGGTGAGGACAGCACTCACAATGACCAGGCGTTCCGTGTGCACTTCGCCTTTGATCCACTGCAAGTGGAGGGGAGGTTAGACTATGCAAGCCGTTATCCAATTTTTCAATTTTATATTACCGTTATGGAGAGCAACATGCTGTTAATGAGCACCACCACAGCAATGACCCGCTTGAAGATAATGTGCTGCGTTATATCGTAAGTGAAGGCACGAATCTTGCGTCCATCCGGACGTGGGGGCAAATGCAGCGGCTGAGCGATCTTGAGACGCTTCTTTAGGTCGCACCAGCGCCGCTGATCGACGGTGAGCAGTGCCGTGCCCTTATTCTCCGAATAGTTGGCAATGACCACACCCACAAACAGAGTCAGTCCGATCATGCAGCCCAAGAATATGTAGATATGGATGTAAATGGCATGAATCTGAAATGGAGTGAGTAGCATTAGAAGGGGCGAACTGAGTCATGAGTCGGCCCTACCGGTCCAACAGCTTTGATGAGGACATCACGCACATCCAGCCAGCCTTTAAAGGACAGCACCTCGAAGAGCGTGAGCATAGCATCGCCAATGTTATCGAAGTTGAAGCGGCGGGGATTGGCCCAAACTCGCGGCACCAGCATCGCCGGATAGGACTCGTCCGGACCGGGCGTCAGCTTCATTTTCGTGACAAACACGCGTCGCATAAAGACGCCAACACAGTCCTCCCGCCGCAGTATTGTCGGATCGTTGCAGCGGGCCAAGCGCCCACCATACAGCTGCACGCCGTAGCTGGCAAAGATGAACATGAGCAGAATCAGCAGCGTGGATACCAACAAGATTTCCTTGAAGCCTCGGCACAGCTCATAGACCACTTTTCGCATGTGCGGCACCAAAGTAAAGATTCTCAACGGGCGCACGCAGCGCAGGATCATCAGCAGCTGGGCCGCCGAATTGGTGGGAATGTTATGCGGCATCCAGCACAGGAACGACGTCGAGACAACGTAGATGAACACGTCCAGCGCGGCAGCCACGTCCTTGATGTAGGCCTTGGGCGTGAAGAACAGGCCATCGGCCAGGATTTTCATGGCCAGCTCCAGGCTCATGAAGATAACGAAGCCGTATTCAGCGATCTGCAGTGTGGGATGATCCATCAGGCGATAGCTGGGCGTCTCGAACATCATAGAGATGCAGGAGAGCGTGGTGGCAAAGATCATGACCCAGTCCAGATAGGTGACGAGACCCAGGAAGTTGCTATTGGTATGCGAATAATAATATATATATTAAGACTGACAGGAGAGCACCGTGAAGGACTACGTACTGCAAGCTCTTGTACTGCACTTTGCGCTCCTTGCCAGTTAGGGGATCCTTCAGACGCGCATCGTAGCGGGCGTGCACGATCTTTTGGCAAATCTTGCGGAAGCGGCTCTCGCGGGGCACCAGAAAGAGGGGAGTGTCGAAGAATGGATGATTCTCGCGCAGATCTTCCTCGCGCTGATTGCGGCGCATTTCAGCCTGCTGTCGCTTCGCTTGCAGCAGCTTAATGTCCAGGTCGTGAGGCCTGGCCCGGCCGGAATTGGCCCGGGGTGCGGCTGCAATGTCGCCGTTCTCCATCAGATGCTCATAGGTCTGCTTCAGCTTGATCGAGCCAGAACGCACGCTGCGACGTATCGAACGGGACCCGAATCTGCGAATTGGTAGCGTACACCCATCAAACGAATCGTGCCGCCTACGGGCAAAGTTCACTTACTTTTTCTGGTCCACCCGCCAAGGCTTCGAGTGCGTGATCGTGCCCTGGGACTTGAGGCCGCCTTTCGTGCCCACCACTGGCAACATGGCTGAGTCGCCCAGCATCAGACGTTGATTATTGCTGTCGCTGTGGTCGAGGAACAGTCAATACCGTTAACTTATCTCAGACACCCATAAAACTTACTTTATAATGTGAGTGATTGCCAGCTTCCTCAGACTACTTCCGGCTGCCCGCACTTTGGCGGTCTTGTTCATAATGCGCACCGGCTTCTGCTTGCGGAATACTACATTGGACTCCCAGCACTCGGACATGGGACGCTTACAGTTCTCGACGAGCGACGGGTCGTCCGTTTCCAACTCAATGACAAAATGCTTCATGAAACTCTCGCGCACTTTGGGTAGTATGAAGTCGTTGGGAATTCGATGCAGAATGGTCATTTGTGGTGAGTCCGGAAATTTCTCAAAAATCCTCAAGCGAAACGGCAAGGTTTCTTTAATTTCCGCACTTTGTTCGCGGAACTTGAGCTGCTTCAGCTTCTTGATGTCCTCGTCGAGCTCCAAATTGTCCAAGATGACCGCCACGAAAAGACTGAGCACGATGAGCGTCACGAACAGATGGTAAAGTATGAAGTAGACGGCTACTAGCGGCGTCAGCGTCTTGCTAGTGCGTATCATGGTCTCGTCCATGACCTCCACCCAGGCCTCCTGGGTCAGAATCTGGAACATGCTCATGAACGCTTCCGGAAAGGACTCGAACTTGGTGAAATCGCATAGGAAACAAAACAGCTGCATCGAAATGCTGGAGCTGATGATGAGCAAGCACATGGTGAAGATGATGAGGGAGCCAAGCTTCTTGCCGGGTCCGAAAATCTTGTACACAAAGCCCTCAAGCATGGGCGACGCCTTTATGAGGCGCACCACCCGCAGCACTTGAAAGTATGTCAGTCCGGATAGATAGAAGATGGGAACTATATGCAGTGTGGTGCCCGCTGCCAGCAGCAGCTCAAACTTGTGTATGGAGTGCTTGTAGTAGCCGCGCCAGCCCAGGCAGTAGATCTTAAACAGGGTCTCGAGATCGAGCAGGCACGTGAATATCACCTCAATGTAGTAATACCTCTCATAGAAGACATGACGGGGTCGGCCATCATGCTTGAATGCCATCGTCGCTGTCACAATGCCATTCGCCAGGATCACCGTCATGACCAGCATTCGGAAATAGGGAGAGCGCAGAATGGCATGGCATGTCTCGGGAGCCAAGCCGCCGTGCTTATTGTCATCGATCGTGACCAGTCGCCAGCCCGAGTCATTGCCGCTGAGGATCTGGGAGGCAGCCGTCTTTTGTATGTGCCCTCTGGCGCCCCACATCTGTTGGAACTGGACCCGTATCTCGTTGAAAGTTTCCGTTATGACAGCAATGAACACGTTCTTGACCAGCCAGGCCAGGAAAAATATCATGGTGCTGAAGTAGAACGCGGCACGCCACGCCGGCAGGGAATCGATCGCGCGGTACATAATGAAGACCCATCCCTCCTGCGAGGCGGCCTGGTATACCGTGAAAATGCTGGTCGCAATGTCCTCGAAGCCATTGAAGCCAATGACGTAGCTGCTTAGGAAGTCCATCTTCATGCAACGCATCCCGGGCGAGCACTGGTAGCCGGAGTCGGGATCCATGGAGCAGAAAGTATCGGGTATAGCCAGCGAGTTGATAGTGAGAACTCTGACGAGAGAGAAGACAATGATGAGAAGAGCTCTGGCATTGATCCTAGGTGTACTTACGGCCTGCCAAGGAGATCATAGTTTGTGTTGTTCATAACACAATGATTTTTCAGCTCTCCGAAGAACTGTACGCCGAGCAGTCCATATAAAGACATGAAGAATAAGAAGAAGAGCGTCACATTGTAGATTTGCTGACTCGAGCGTCTGAAAAGAGAAGGTTCGAGCTGTACATTACCTGACTCCAAAGGCAAAGCTCTCACTTACTTGAAAATTTGATTAATCCGACTCTTGGGCATGCTAAACTTGAGGAAAACTCGAAGGAAACGTATCATAATAAGCGGACGTGGAGCGCGCATAATAGACAGATACGAGAATCTGAAAGAAGATGCAAAAAATATATAGAATTTGATTCAGTGAGCTGCCGCATGGGCTACTTACTTTGGCACTATTTCCAGCACCTCGAATATCTGGAGTATGATCGAGACCCAGAGAAAGCTCACCATGGAGGCGTCAAACTGGCACCAGTGGTCCTTCAAATAAGGCACCTCGCCCTGAAAACATTCGATGTACTCTCGATTGGAATGGACCTTAGCCTCAACAGTAGGCTAACTTACGTTTAGAACTCCACGGATGTGCATTTTGGCAATCATTTCGGCCGTAAAGAGCACCGTCACCGCCGTGTCGGACACGAAGGTGATGTACTGCAGCGAGGGATGGCGCTCGAAGGTCTTGGGCGTGTTCAGCGAAACGGAGGCCAGTGAGACCAAGGCGCAGAGCCGCATCAGGCGTCGCACCCACAGCTTGTTCACCCACTCAATGTCTGCGCTCTCGTTCAGCGACTCCTCCGGCCCGTAGTCAGCGAGAAAGGGTTCGCCGCCCTTGAGGCTTTGCTTCCTGCCGAGCATGATCTTGTTGCCAATGCCAGTGGCGATGCCCAATCCGATCGGCGGCACACCCGTAATGGCGGCGCTGCCCACAGTGCTGCTGATGCCACCGCAGATGCCCATGCCCGCTGCAGCGGCGCCGCCGCCCAAGCCGCCAATCCCGCCCAGCAGATTGAGCCCGCCGCCAACACCGCCCACGGGGCAAACCGGGGCTCCGGCTCCATTGTTGTGGGCATTGCTCGTGGACTGGCCGCCAATGACCGTTGTCGCGCCCGCGACCGCAGCTGTTGACAAGCCGCCGGACTGCGGCTGCATGCCGTAGGCAGTGCTGCTGCCGCTGCCCGAGTTCACAATTGTGGTCGGACTGTTGAGCACGCTGGATGCATCTTGACGAGTGCCCAATCCGTTGCAAGGACTACTGCCCGGCGATGGATTAAAGTTCAAGTGGCTGACTTGCTGCTGGGAGCTGCGCAGATGCGAGTGCGGATGCGGATGCTGGTGCGGATGCTGGTGCTGATGCTGGTGCTGGTGCTGGTGCTGATGCTGGTGCGGGTGCGGGTGTGGCTGGTGTTGCTGAGGTGTCAAGCTGTTGCCGCTGGAGGAACTGGTGCTGGCCGTCGCTGGCGTTGTAATGCCGCTGGCGGAATGAAAGCTGCCGCTGCCTCCCGTGCGTTTATTTCGAGCAGCTGCACCCAAGCGACGAATTTGTAAGCGGTCAATCATTCAAGCAGCGCATCGTGCTCCCGCCTGGGCCCGGGTGTATTTACTTATAATGTCCTACCGCCAAGACTCTGGCGCAAATGTCCTCAGCTTGTCAGCGTTCCTCTGTGTGTGAGCGAAGGCATCAATTAGTCACAGTTCCGTCTGTCAATATGCAGATATATGCACAGCCCCAACCCTTGTGGCGCTTTCAACCCCCATAAGCGAGGCAAGAGAGCGTCCTCCCTCCCTCCACACGCAGCCATATGTATACATACTTGTATTGTTTACCACGCACATACACATACACATACACATACACACCTCCTGCCTAAGTCGATGCCATTTTTCTTATCAAGTCCTTGCTTACGTACCTTTGTTTGCAGTCGGAGTTTGCGCTTTTTTGCCAGAAGCCGCCATCTCAGAGGCGCTCCATGTGCAGCCAGTTGCTGTAGTCTCCAGCCGTACTATGGAATGTCGACTTCTTTTCAAACAAACCCAAAAATAAAATTAAATTATGAAAATTAAACTTGGAACTGCAATGTGGGGCTCGCTCCGGACAGCAAACGGTTAGTGCAAGGACGTACACAGATGCAGACTGCTCGGTGGGACAGAGTCTCGGTCAGTTGACATCCTGCCAAATACAGAGATTGTACGCTCCGGTCCGGCGCCTGCGCAGTGGCAGCGCCAGAAACGGGTCGATGACAACAGAATAGAATTGCCAGAGTGAAGTGGAGAGCGCCGCGGCTGTGGCATAAACTGCATAAACTCCATTAGCTGCTTTAACTGAACATGGGCGGAGCGTCGTCGTCGCGTAACAAATCACCTGCCGTGGGCTATCCGGAGCACGATGATCCGGCGTATCGCAAGTGCCAGGAGCTGAAGGCAAGTTCAATTATCTAATCTAAGCGGGTCAGTCGTAGCCTCTAATGAAGTCACTGCAGATGGAGCGCTGGATCCAGATGCACTACCAGATCAAGCAGCGGGAGCAGGCGCTGGCTATTGCCCAGCACCGGGAGCTCTTCTACTGGCTCAGCGGCTTCTACTTAAGCGCCTTGTACGGCTGCGCCAGCTATTACCAGCGGGTGAAGCGCGCCTCGGCACTGGCGCCGCTGCTGCCGCTCACCTTCGTCATGGGCTACTACACGGACTGGGCCTACGGCAGCAAGCTGCATCGCATTCAAGGTAAATCATGATCAGACATCGCCAATGGGCTCATATAATTCGTGTGCCTTTCCAACAGCCGAGGCGAATATAATCATGGAGCATGAGCAGGACCTGCTGCACTGGCCGGGCGGACTGCCAACTGTCGCTGGCATCGATGAGGCCCGGGTCGAAGTGCACATGGAGAAGAAAATGCATCCGCACCACATGTAGACAACTCTCCAGCATCCAATCTACTTGCCCAACTCTTTTGCTCACAGTTATTACTCAATCGTACGTCATCTATACATCGATAGTGCATAGTACACATATGCATGTACGTATGTACATGTTTACATCAGCTATTCATAAGCTCTTTGTCTGCTCCATACTCTATATATAGTATATATATATATATATTTACCCATATATGTGCATATGTATGCATCTCGTCACGTCTAAGCTCCCGCAGCTGCTCAATGTATGTATGTATGCAAATGTATGTGCATTGATGTACGTTTGTATGTAAATATGCGTCCAGGCTAGGTTTCACTTTTCAAAAAACTCCAATTACAATGAAATAAATTTTATTACTTCTTAAAAACTTTATTGAATTTCTAATATACTAAAATTTATTTCATTCAAATCGGAGTTTTGTATGATGAGTTAAGGCCTATCAATCTGTTGAAAAAGTCACCCGCGATGCTCATAGACAGCAGGAAGAGCAGAGCTGATGTATTATATATATATATACATATACTCGTATATCCATACTCAACGTGGACATCGGCCATGCATAGCTGGCGGAGCAGATCTGATCCCATACACATGCACATATATGAGCGCTCTTTTTATGTATATTTATTCATTTACATACATATATGCTAAAAGAAATTCACACATTCACATCGTCAAATTCCTTAGAAATCACGGCCCGATAAGCATATATTGATGGCGGCGTATATGCGTCGGTGCGCTTTAGGCTCTGATGTTTTACGACAATACTTCTTATACGATACGTTTAGGTAATTATTGTTACACTAATGTATACCAAGCTAGAGCTAGCCCTAGCTTAGAGAGCATCTAATAAAGTGTGTGAGTGTGCGTGTGTTTATAGTAACGGTACCAAACCAAGAACCCGATCTCCATGTCATTCATGCCGCACATTATTCCCATTAGTAGTGGATGTGTCCATCCTCGAGCAGACCGTCCTCGATGAGCGCCCGGTTGTCCTTCTTGTAGTGGGAGTCACAGAACTCGGCGATGCGCACGCAAGCCTCCTCGATCATCGTGTTGGGCACCGTGAGCACAATCCGTATATAGCCCGGGTAGGAGAAACAGCTGCCGGGCAGGCAGAAGACGCTCTGCTCGTTGACCAGCTCCTGCACAAATTGCGTGTCGTCCTTGAAGGCCAGGAAGCGCTCAATGCAGACGCCAATCATCATGTACATGGCGCCGTTGGGCATGATGGGCTTCAGGCCGGGCACCGGCTTCAGCATCTTGTAAGCCAGCTGGGCATTGCTCTACGTTGCACATAGAAAGGGAAATTAGTTGGGTATTCAGCTCAAGCAGCCTCTTCACTCACGTGCAGCACGTCGATGACGCCGTCGAAGTAGCTCTGCGGCGTCTTGGTCAGTATGTCCGGCAGCGCGCCCTGGATGATCGTGTTCGTGCCGAGAATGCGGCCACACATGTTCTTGAGGCCGTTGACTGCGGTGCCCAGCCGCTTGTGGTAGTCGTGCACGATGATCCAGCCCATGCGCCAGCCGGGCACCAGGAAGCGCTTGGTGAGGCCGCCACAGGACAGCACAGGCACCTCGCGGGTCAGGCTGCTGACCGCCACGTGACGCGAGCCTGGGAACACAAAGTGCTCATAGATCTGAGGAACAATGAAAATTTGATCAACGGATCATCGATCGGCTCCATGGGCACTCACCTCATCGGCGATTATGGGCAGATAGTGGCGCTCGCAGATGGCAATCAGATCCAGCAAGTGCGCCTCGTCGTAGACGCTGCCGCAGGGATTGCTCGGATTGTTGACGAGCAGCGCGGCTGTGTTCGCGTCGATCAGACTCTCCAGCTGCTGGAGGTCGGCGCGCCACTGCTGCTCCGGCAGCAGATCATAGTAGCGCACCTCAATGTCCAAGCCCTCGGCCAGTGTGTGGTAGAGGCAGAAGCCCGGCCTCGGCACCAGGATGTTCTGGCCGCGCTCGGCCAACGCCAATATGCAGTACTCCAGGGCCGAGGAGCAGCCGCTGCAGAGCACCACCTCACTGGGATCGATGGTGCCGCCCGGGCGCTGATGTGCACTGTACTGGGCCACCGCCAGGCGCGACGCCTCATGGCCCTGCGTGTGGGCGTAGCCATTGAACTTGCCGCTCTCCAGCGAGCGGAGCACAGCCTTCATAGTCTCATCGGCCGCCTTCAGGTTGCCGAACGTCGTGGGATCCCCTGCGAACGGAATGAGCACACGGTGTCTAGAAAATCGGAATCAACCCAAGCCCAGCCTCTTAATGGGTCCTAACTCATTTTCCCCGGTCCGGCCTAAAACCCGTTTAACGTATTTTTGCATGTTTCCGCCTTGTCGCGAGTCCCATGCGGGACACAGCTCAATAATATTCCACCTTCTAAGCGAATTCGATTCTTGATCTCGCTTCTTGATTCTCGAAACAGGTGAAACTACATTTTATGCAAATGCATCGAAAACGCGCGCGCGCGCGATTAAAAATAAATACATATAGGCGAGGGGAATAAGATAATGATAATAATAATAATAATGTGTAACAGAGCTCGAGTTGTGGCCGTGGAGGGAGCAGCCCTATCTGGTAATTAAGAATAAATTAAGAGGCGAAACGCAATACGAGAGCGAGCTGAAGAAAGTTCCACAAGTGGAAAGATCTTGGCATCGATATATATATTATATTATTATATAATATATAAAATATATATATGTATATATTGAACGGAAAGAAATTTATTCAGCTCGAGTGTTTCAAGAAACAAGTTTCAGCTTGGCAGAAAATAATACGATTTAATAACGAAATGAGCTCGGAAGATCGGAGCCGTGGCTCGAAAGGGCCCCGCAGCCAGCAGCCAGCAGCCAGCAGCCAGATTTGGCACAGCCAAACATATATAATTAATTCAAATATATGCCTGTAATTTTATAGCGCATAAAGTCGGTGTTAAAGTATTCTAAGACTCACCTATGGACAGGGGTATCATGGGCTTCTGCGGGTTGGGCTTGATCTGCAGGGCCTCGACAATGTTCCGGATTCGGTTGTGTGTGTTGAGGGACAGGGCGGAGCCCTTGATCTGCCAGTCGGTGCGGGGCTGTGGCTGGCCATCGTCGTCTATTTTCTGCGAGTGCAGCACCTGGGCGAGCGTCCTCTCGTCGGCGTCTCCGCCGCTGGGAGTGGTTGCCGGGGAGCCGACGGGGCTGCTGCTGCAGCTGCTTTCAAACTTGTAGTCTTTGCTGGCAGCACTGCTAGGCATTATCACCAGGCAGAGTGTGGACAATTGTATGCACAGAAAAACCAAAAAAAAAAAAAAAAATGAACTAAAGAAAGTCGTGCAAAAAAACACTGAGGCAGTTGCCGGCGCGCTTGGGGCTTCTCGGAGTTCAGTGCTCAAATGAAGGTAAAGTTGGAATCCTGATTTTCATTCCACACAAGCATTAGTGATGCAATCTGGATGGAGCTGAGGCTGGGTTGCGTTGGGCGTGTTGTATTAGGTCGGTGCGAATTCTGGGCTAAATCAAAACTGATTTACTCGGCTGATCTCTTGGTGCTTTTATCGGCTCTGGCTGCGCCGCTTGGCCGCTTTAATATATGTATACGCGATATATATACGATTTTCTAAGACATACATATACCTGCCTGGCTGCGACACGGCGCCACGCGCGCTTCGGCCGGACCCGAGCCGGAGAGCAGCAACAGCGACTGCAGCTTCGGCCTCAGCTCGGGCCAATCACTGATTTGAATACTGTTGTCGGTCGCTCGACGGAGACAAAAATAAGTAAATAAATATACATACGAACATACTTTTGCATATAAACAATATGTAGATTTTGTACAAAGCCTGATTCGACTTGGGACAAGATTTTTTAGTTTAAAAAACAAAACAACAACAACAACAGCAACAACAACGACGACGGCGGCATCAATGCTTCATTTGCAAAACGCCCAAGTTATCGGCTGATAACCAGAAGCCGTTTGATTCCATTATCATTCAGCATCTAGCCAGACACAACTCAATTTGAAATCACAAGCAATTCGAGCACGAGATGCGCGAATTGTTCTTTATTTCATAGATATAGTATTTCGATCCCGAGTCAGCTAAAGCGCAGTTCGTTAATCAGGCTACGGATATTCGCATAAATGCATATGCATGCGGGCTATTAGGCGCTGTCACGCCCGCTGCCAGTGGGAAATGGAAATCGCGAAGTCGACGCAATATCTGTGGGCTCAAACAAACTGTTTACGGCTAGCCATTACGGCTAAAAAGAAAGAGGGTGTGGGGGGGAGGGAGAGCAAGAGCAAAGTCAACCTGGACCACTATTCCGGTATTTTCTGTAACTTACATATTCGATTTGTTGTTGCTTGCACTTGGCTTAGTCACAGCTACTAACCATATGCTAAATTATGTCAGCGGGCCAGGCCAGGCCAGGCCAGACCAAGCCGTAAACAAATTAAATACTGGTTCGACTCCGCTGCGAGCGAGCCTCCTGTTTGCCTTCTTCTGCGCAGCTCGAAACTCGTTTCGTTTTCGGCGTCCTAAAAAGCCGCTCTATGGCCCAGCCGCAGGCCAAATCTGTAAATGCCAGTGGATCCATAGATTTATCACCATCTAAATAAACTTCACTTTTATCATAAATATCATAATAAATTTGACTTTTTATTTCGAGAATATGCAAATCATAATTTTTATTAGAAAATGTCTTAAAGTGTCTTGAGCGCATCGTCCATCTAACTGCCGTCTCCCTATTTGAGGCGCAGAACCATCCAAATTCAGCTTGAAATGTTAGTGCATGCTAAAGGCAAAGCCAGACGCGTATATAATTCAATACGTTATATAATAGTCGATAAATGTTAGATATATATTAGATTAGACAGCAGAAGGCGAGCTATTTAGTTTAGTAAAGATATATAATAGATATATAAGGTATAACAGTTGATATATAACATAGCAGATATATAAAGTATATAATATATCGTAGGTATATAATAGTCAATAGGCGTGAGATTAGATTAGATATATAGAATTCGAGCTGTTAAGTTCAGTTAAGATACAGTTCTTACATAGAATTTTATATCTTAATAGAGATATATATATATATATAATCAAATATAATGTAATATATTACATAATTAGTTACATTTAAACTAGTATTTAAATGTTAATTAATATGAGTTATTGATATTTGTTTCACCTATCTGCTGATCTCAAACCATTTGTTGCATAAAAAGATCAATTGAAATTTCGCCTTAACGCATCATTCGTTTCGGCTAACACACACACGCACGTGAATATATTCATATATGTACGGCAAATATATTGTTGTTCATCCATAGTTCATTAACATGTTTTATATTTTTACATAATACAATATAGTATATATATAAGTACTCTTAACATAGAACGTGTTAGCTTGACTGACCAAAAAAAAAACATTTAATGACATTGTAGTAGTTCAGACTTATTTTACAAATAATTGACTTAAGCTACATATATAAGAGCGAGAGAGCAAAAAAAAAAGACTTTTGCAGCACTTTTCAGTTGGCTGGCAATTAACATTTAAACTGTACAAAAAAGGACCATGGCAGGATCAGCTCATCGAATGTCTATATATGCATAGGCCATAGCAGAGTTAGTTCATCGGGTATCTATATATGTATATTGCAGTTAAACGCATCTACTTGCGTTTGAACATGTTGCTGAGCCGTCGCTTGGGTGGCGAGTTCTGTAAAGGAACAACGGAAGTTTCTTGTATTAAACATAATTTGATTAGAGTCTTCAATATTGGTATAAAGTCGCCTGTTGCCTGTTGCCTGCTGCCTTCTGCCATCTGCCTGCTGTCTGCTGCATCCTCACTTATTATTAGAGTAGCAACAGCACCAAGCCCACGACTGCTGTGGCCATGAGGTAACTACAAAACGGCACCAGAAATATGAACAAGACAATGCCGAACCCCAAAGCCTTTTTCAAGCCGATGCCGCGCCGTTGGCGGCGCCACAGACGCATCAATATATTGGCGTGCTTGCGACTGGGTAAGTTCTTCAAGTCGCTCAGCCGGTCCATGGTGGTCACGTTGATCTGCGGCAGGCGATGAGTTCGTATGTGGCTCAGCGAGTAGGTCGTCCACGATTGCAGCGACGAAGAGCAGCTGACGGTCGAGTTGTTCTCAGTGATGTTGGATGCGCTGTGCGGCTTCTTGTGCTGCACACTTTCCGCTAATCCGGGACTGTATTCCAGTGGATGGAGTTCGAATGGCGCTGTGGACGCTGTCTGGCGGCAGAGTTCTTCGAAGTGGATGTCATGACTGAAATTTCTGGAGGCGGCGTCGCTAGTGCTAGCGCCTTCACTCAGCCAAGAGCACATGTGATCCTCCTCGAATTGCTGTAACGCCGCCAAGTTTAAGTCGAGGCCGCAATCGTATTTGGCGACCAGCGCCTGCAATAAAGCTGGCTGCGCCTCATCCCAATTGGAAAAGGAGTCATTAGCAGCTGTCCGGTCCAAGCTGAACGTAACTGCTTCATCAGCACTTCCCTCCAGCCCAGATTCCGGCTTGATACTCATGCTATGCCACGTTTGCTTCTCCAACAGCCTCGTGGCACCCATCACCAGCGACGAATCGTTGCGATTGAGCACACAGTAATTGTTGTTATCTTTAGGATCATCGAGCGCATACGTTCCATTGCCAGTCTGTAAAGTTTCCTTAGCATCTTCTTCCTCTGGGGTATCTATATCAGCATCTTCTTCTGGGGTATCCATGTCAGCAGCAAGCAGCTGCCTGCCCCGATCAAAGCATCCAATGCGCTGATCTCTTAACCTGCTTCGCTGCTGCATGCGCTTGTAGCTCATCTGTGCCGTCGAGGACACTCTGGCGCGTGACCTGCCTCTGTTGCCATACAAGTGAATAGATTTGCGTGAAATGGACTGGCGCTGACGTCCACTCGAGGCGGATGCAAGACTACTGCTCGAACTCGAAGCTATTAAGCGGCGACGACAGATGCTCGGCCTTTCGCCCTGATCACTAGACATGGCCACATTCAACCCAGCATCGGGTAGATGTGGTGTGAGCTCCTGCTCTTGCTTTGGCAGCTCTTGGCCAGCTGGTGGTCCATCGCAGTGGACAATTTGCTGCCGCTGGTTATAGAAGGAGCGGCTGCTGCGAGGTGTCGATGTACAAAATTCTGTTTGCAATCGCCGCCGATGCATAATGCCCTTCAACAGACTCTGTTTACGATGACGCCGCCTCTGTGAAGGAGCACAATATTTCTTTGAATGGGCCGTCGCGGTATCAACGACACAAATTCACGAGGACGAAAGAGCACCACACCAGGCAGTAAAGACAGGCTATAACAAGGCTAAAAACAAGGCACCACATAAAACACAAAATGTTCTTCGATTGCTTCTTACCTCGTCACGTGGCAGACATTGTCCTCCTCCTCCTCCTCCACCGATGCCACTGCTGCCTATGCTGAAGCGAGATGCGAAGATCTTGAAGCGGGCTGGGGTCTTGGCAGTGCCGTTGTCACACGTCTCACGTAATATTTCCCGGGGCGGCTCCGAGCCGCCAAACGAGAGACGCCCACCATTTTTACTGGGCGTCGGTGGACCCGGCCGCTTGTAGTGCGTGCCCATGGACTTCTTGCGCGTACCTATGCCATTGCCATCCGTAGTGCTCAACAAGGCACTCATGCTGTCGTCCAGGCTGTGTGGACCGTCCTGTCGGAGATGAAATGCATTTTAAAACACATTAGCACAATTTACAACTAACGCAGTTCAACCAACCATGCGACAAGCCCTCAACACTCCC
The DNA here is from genome assembly GCA_035047485.1 of Drosophila peninsularis. Taxonomy (NCBI): domain Eukaryota; kingdom Metazoa; phylum Arthropoda; class Insecta; order Diptera; family Drosophilidae; genus Drosophila; species Drosophila peninsularis. The sequence goes on from JAWNPN010000028.1 coordinate 9,466,982, forward strand.
TTCATCTGGCTCACTATGGTTTTTGAATGCTTACTTTGATATCGTCCTCCTGACTGCCCAAGTCGTACTGCGCCGCATAGGCGCTCTTCAAGTGCGGCGGTTGCAACGAATTCCGATATTGCAGCTCCTCGGCGCTTTATTGAGAAAAGAATATATAAGTAAGGCGATGTTTGCTCATTCTGAGTAATTAACGTACGTCATGTTTGGCGCCGTGCCCAGCTTGAGATCCGTCAGGTAGGTGTTATTGAAAACCTCGCCCTCTTCATCTTCCATTGCCAGATTAGTGCCTAGATTGGCAGATGGCGCGCTTGGCCGCTTGAACGGCTGCCAATCCTCTCCAGTCGCCAGCGCGGTCTTCGCCTGTTCGGCTTCCTGTAGGTGCCGCAGCTTCGTACTCAGAATGGTCTGCTTCTTCTGTTCCTCCAACAGGTTTTCATTGAGGCGCACAATCTGATTAGACAGCTTCCGCGTATGCTCCTCATACTTGGTGACCTAACAGTTATGGGAAATCAAGAGCGGATTCATTAGACGGCATTCAGGCTTAAAGAGGTTAGAGATTAATGTCTATACGACCTAGATATAGATCTACATGCAGATAGCCATTAAGCCCCGAGTTTCCATGTTCAATGTCCCGGACATTCATCAGCCCGTTAGTCAGTCACACACATAGGTATACATCAACAACAGAATGCAGGCTTACCTGAACATTGAGCTTTTCCAGTTCAGCCTTGTGGTTGGCCGTGTCGCGCTCCTGTTTCTCCTTGATGCGGCTCACCTCCGTCGTGTACAAGGTGCGCTTTAGTTGTCAGATTGTGTAGTTTTTGTGGGGGTTAATGGTGGGTGGTGGGACGTGGTGGTGAGAAATGAGTGTGCGACAGGTAGGCAATAGGAAAGGGGGGGAAGCAAGTTTGAAAGCAAACGAAAAAGACAAATATATATAGACACATAATATGATTAGATTAGTTTTTCAGTTCGCAGTCGATCGATAATTTATCGATCGATAATTTATTATCTAGTTTACATTGAGTTAATCTAATATCAGACTCGATGTCAGTAAAAACATTTATATTAAACTTAAAATTCTGGAGGATTTTTCGATTTCAGAGAAACAGCGACGTCGTTGTATTTGAGTAAGTAGTATACTCCTGCTCCAACACAGAACATCAACATAAATAAGTCGACATTAGAAGTAATGTCGTTCAGCATCCATGGTGTTTGTGTGACTTTCTCCGCTGTTTCCTGCTCTATCCAAATTCTATCAAGATCAGCACCCTTGTTTGTGAATGGACGTATTTGAGCATGAGAGTGGTGAGTAGTAAGTGTGGTGAGTAGTAAATGTGGTGAGTGTTACGTGTTAGGGGGAGATATTAAGTATGGTGGTCGGTGGAGCAGGAAGAGAAGAGGAAACAAAGAAAATTAATTTAAGTACCATGTGATTGACAAGCGAATTAAACTACTTGAGTTTGCTGTGGGTTATAGGTTTGATAAATGGCAAATTTAAGCAACAGCTGGTTGAATCGTCTCTCCCTCGATGATTGCTATAAATGTTTAATCCGTCCCAACCATCAACACTTACAGAAAACTACAAGGGAACAAATGTGGAGGCCTTATAGAACTAATATTAGGTTCTCACATTTACATACTGAATTCGAGTAAGCTCACAGGGCGCTGACAACAAGTGTAATTAGTCTAAACCAGAGTACTCTAGTCGGCAGTGCCCGACTAAGAAATATCTAGAATCCTGCGCAGAGATGGTTATTCGAAATCTGAAATATATTTCGAATTTGCGTATTGATTTCAAGAACCATGAAAAAACTAAATCAAATCATCGACTATAATCTATAATCAGTAAATAAAAAAATAAACTTGTACTGCGGTTGGAGTATTCATTCGGACGGCCAGACGAAAAGTCGGACAAATGCCTCAGCTCAACGTCCTGATCAAGAATAGCTATACTTTATGGGATCTACAACGTCTCGTTCTGTGCCTCAATTCGCACTGTTGCCGGTGAGCGGCCCACGCTTGATTAGATTAAAGCATAGAGAGCGTAAACGCGTTTCCGAGTCTGAGCACGTTATGAGCTAACGAGAAACCGTGTGTAGGAGGAAAAGGTGTTAAGAAGCAAAAATAGTTAAGGCGAGCACATTAAACAAAAGGAGGATTACGTGATCAATATGAATAACACCTCGGGGGTTCACTTACCATTTTGTTCTTCATCTTTTCCAACTTCCCTTCCATTTCGATACGCTGATCCTTCAGCTTCTGATCACAGCGAGCTAGTTTCTCTTTGATATCGCGATACTTTGAGTGGTATGCCTCGCACTCACGCTGACGTTTGTGTAATTCAATACGCTGCGCTTCTAATTTTTTCTGCATTTCGAGCAATCCGGCCGAGCAATGCTGCTCCTTTGCTAATGCTTCTAATAGAGTCTCATGGTTATTGCGCGCCTCAACAATCTCGTCATTGCACCTTTCCAGCTTATCGTTCAGTGTAAGCAGTTTGTGTTGATAAAGAGCTTCGCGATCGTTCCACTCGCTGCGCTCCATTTGAAGCTCCTTCATCTTATCATCAACGTCGCACTGTGTGGATTCGTGTAATTGCTTCAATCCTTCAAGTTCCTGTCGTGCCTCTGCCAGCTGTGAGCGCACCTTCTCCAAATTCGAGCGATCCCTTGCTGCCTGCTCAGCGTTAATCTCGCCTTCAGCAATGAGGTCACCCATTTTCTTATTGGTTAACTGGAGTTCGCTGTTCAGCTCTGCAATTAATTTCCGCTGCGTCGCAATCTCTGAATTGAGGCCGCCAACTTCATGGACCAGATCCATTTTCTCATTCTCGAGCACTTTCATGTGGTGCTGCAGAGAGCGAGCTGTGCAGTTCACCTTCTTGAAATCCCTATCATGCTTGACCATCTGCTCACGGGCTGCCGCACGATCTGCGCCTGCCAACACACGTTGTTGCTCCAAGATGGCCAACTTCTCCTCCAAACGGCCAGCTCGCTCCTTGCTCTTGCGCAAATCCAAATGCAAGCCCTCCCTCTCAGTTTGTAAAATTGCAATCATCTCGTGCTGTTTGGTCTGCTCGACTTTCGCCTGAGCCAATTCCCGCTGTGTTTTAGACAAAACTGCCTGCTGTTCGCCAAGCTTGACGGCTATTTTCTCCAAGCGCTTGGTGCTCGCTTCCAGCTGTGCCTTGCTCTTCTCTAGTTCGTCCTCTTTCTTTGCGAGCAAGCTCTGGCTGACACCCAGCTGGTTTTCCATAAGCCGCCTCTGCTCAATTTGTTGCAAATGCTCGCGTTCCAAACTTAAGTTTTTATGCTGTTCGGCCTTCATTAAGTCTTCCAACTTATGAACTTGCTTTACAAGAGATTCTTGGCTTTGCAGCGTCATTTGCAACTGCTGTTGAGCCACCAACATTTGTTGCTGCGAATCATTACGCTCGCCTTCTGCCTTCTCAAACTGACGCATGCGCACTACGATCTCCTCCTGCAGCGCCTGGATCGTCGACTCGCTCTTTTGCACGAGATCCGCTTTGTCCTCCAGCTCCTTCTCCAATTGCTTCTGCTTCTCATTGGCAGCCTCCAATTCCTCTTTGACATGCGAAAGCTCTTCAGTGTTTTGACACTGTACGGTATTCATCTCACTTCCATCAAGATCCGATCCTACTTCAGTTATAGAATCAAGCTCGCGCTCCAACTGCGATCGACGCAAAGTTTCACTCAGCTGCGACTTCAGCTCATCGTCAAGCAAGTCTTCAAGGCTGTCTGAGTCCTCATTAGTCGTAGTAACACCATTACTATAAGGCCTGACTATCAAATCAGTATGCAACTGGAGCTCATGATTTAATTCATCGCACTCTGCATTTTTCAGCTGCAGTTCCTTAACGACTTTATCACGTTGCATTTCCAAATCTCCTAATTTGCTTGTCAGTTTCCTAATATTGTCGTTGTACTCCCTTTGCAGTGCGCCGTGTTCTTGTTTCTTAACTTCCAACGACTGTACTAAACTACGATCTAAAATCTTGCATTTTTGGTTCAAATTTTCATATTTGCTGACCAACTCTGATAGCTGATTGTTCACGTATTTGACTTTCAATGGCAAGGCTTCGGTATTAACATTATTTGTCGAGGGATTTGTATATGGATTCAGTGTGCTTAGCATGTCCATAGCGATGAGGTCAATAGCAGTGAGGTGTCTAGTTTTTTCAAATATCTCAGATTCCGCCTTGCTCAACTGCTTGTTCATAGCGTCCATTCTAGATATTAACATCTTTTCCACTTGTTCCAGGCTATCACCTTTGACACTTCCCAAAGCTAGCTGCAGGTTGAAACGAGCGCTAATCGTGTTGATGAAGCACAGCAGCTGCTTGTCAGTTGGTCCATCTTTAGCTGTTTGTTCTTGAGACTGAAGACGCATTTCAAGTGCTTTTATTTCCTGGCAACGTCTCAATGAGCACTGCTTTTCTTCGCTAATACGCGCCTCTAAAGCGGCGTTTCTACTGGCAAGATCCGTTAGTTCGGTGTCCAATTGCTCTATTTCCGCATTCTTGTTTTGTAAAGCACTTGTCATTTTAACTATTTCATTTTCGCTCATCTTCAACTTTTTAGTGCTTTCCAGCAGACCCAACTGACATTCTGCAAATGCCTGATCCACATTGTCTTCTTGCCCTGGAATAGGCTCTTCTGGCTCTGCAGTAAGTTCTTCCTCTGGAATAGGTATAAGTACTGGAATAAGTACTTTCTCCTCTGGAATAACCTCTTCTGCCTCTGGAATAAGTTCTTCTGCCTCTGGAATAAGTTCTTCTGCCTCTGAAATAAGTTCTTCTGCCTCTGGAATAAGTTTTTCTGCCTCTGGAATAAGTTCCGATTCCTCTGGAATAAGTTCTTCCGTCTCTGGAATAAGTTCTGATTCGTCTGGAATAAGCTCTTTCGGCTGAGAAATAACCTCTTCCTCCACAGAAACAAGCTCTTCCTCCTCTGGAACAAGCTCTTCCTCCTCTGGAATAACCTCTTTCGGCTCTGGAATAACATTTTTCGGCTCAAGCTCTTCATCCGTTGGAGTAAGCTCATCCTCCTCCTGACTAGGCTCATCCTCCTCTGGACTAAGCACTTCCTCCTCTGGACTAAGCACTTCCTCCTCTGGACTAAGCTCTTTCGGCACTGGAATAAGCTCTTCGTCAGTTGGTGTGAGCTCTTCGTCAGTTGGAGTGAGCTCTTCGTCAGTTGGAGTAAGCTCTTCGTCTGTTGTAGTAAACTCTTCTTCCTCTAGAGCAAGGTCTGTGTCCTCTGGTATAAGCTCTTCGGCCTCTGGAGCAAGCTCGGCCTCTGGAGCAAGCTCGGCTTCTGGAGTAAACTCGTCCACTGGTGTAAGCTCATCCTCTTGAATAAGCTTATCCTCTTGAATAAGCTTATCCTCTTCTGGAGTAGCCTCATCCTTCTCTGGAGCAGGCTCATCCTTCTCTGGTGTAAGCTCGTCCTGTGGTGTAAGCTCGTCCTGTGGTGTAAGCTCGTCCTCTGGTGTAAGCTCGTCCTCTGGTGCAAGCTCGTCCTCTGGAGCAAGCTCGTCCTCTGGAGTAAGCTCGTCCATCTCTGGAGTAAGCTTGTCCGCCTCTGGAATACGCTCAACCTCCTCTGGAATAGGCTCATCCTTCTCCGGTGTAAGCTCATCCTCTAGACTAAGCTCATCCGGCTGTGGACTAAGAACTTCCCGCTTTGGAGTAAGCTTCTCCTGCTTAGAAACAACCTCTTCCTGCTTAGGACTAACCTCATGCTGCTCTAGACTAAGCTCTTCCTGCTTTGGAATAAGCTTATCCTTCTCTAAAATAAGCTCTTCCTCGCCTGAAATATTCTCTGCCTGCTTTGGAATAAGATCTACTTTCTGAGTATTTTGCTGTTGTAACTGAGCCTGCAGTTGTCTGACATGTTTCTTCTCCAACTTATAGCTAGTCGACAAATCGTACAAAGTGCGCTCAAGGAGCTTAAGAATCTGAGGACAGGTGGTATCCGGGGGCATATCTAGCTGAAAAGGAGCGATAATAGTTAACAAGCTTTGCAGCAAACTGTTTCGCTCCCGGCCCAACTTGTCCAATCTATTACGCAGTTCTTCATTTTCCAGCTCCTGTTCACGCAATTGTTTATCGATGACAGAAGACGCTAAGGTTTCCGGAGTGGTATTCATACTACCAGTCGACTGTGAAGTGTTTAGCAAATCTGATGAAGCATTCAGGACCTCGCGGCCACTCTGCAACTCAGCGCGTGCCTCTTGCAGGCATTCCTGCAGCTCCAACTTGTCACGCTTCAGGCAAGCGAGTTCGCCGTCCTTTACTGACAGCAACTGCGTCGTGCTCTCCACGCGCGATTCCAATTCGCTTATTTTTTCCATGCACACGTGCACCTGAGATTCGGTTAGTTTAAGCTGAGGATAGATAATGAATCATTTGATAAGGTATTAAACATTGTGAACAACAAGCACTGTCAAATATTCAAGGTAAACGACAACAGACCATACCATATCCAGAATACCCAAAATGAGTATCGACTTATAGATAAAATAGAAAAAATATTACATTATTTTACATAGATCTATTCTATTATTGTCCACTTACGAGACGAAAAGATGACTGCGTGATTAAGTGCCTCGCTGTGAGGCAACTATAGAACTATAGTCTGAAAACTTAAAAATGTTTCGCTTCTACTTCCTAGCCTTGCCTCTGCTATAGAGATAGTATCTTGTTGAAATAAAATCATAGATAATAATTGAATACAATTTTGTTATTAGAGAAGAAACCCACTAAATCCACCAGGCAAAATATATATATATAGAGAGAGAGAGGAGAGATAGAGAGAGAGAGAAAGAGATAGAGAGAGATAACTTCCATGCACATGCATTCCAGGCTAAGTAATCAGCATGCGTGTTTAAGATTAAAGAGCTCTGTATATATGTCATACCTTATCCGATACTTTATCATGAACAATCTTTAGTTGTTGCAATTCTTCTTTGCTCTCAGCAATGGTAGTTTCCTTTTTGCTAATCTCTTTAAGCAACTGTCTTTTTACCTGAGAGGAACAGATATTAATAAACATGACTCAGGTAAGGGGAGGCGGCGGCGGCGTCGGTTACCCGAGACTCGTTCAGGGCAAGGGTCAACTTACAGTCTCAAATTCGTTGGGTATAACGCAATGTATATTAGACTCGGCGTGTTCAAGTTCCCTTGAAGCCGCCAGCTTAGCCAGCTGTTGCTTCTTTACTTTGTTCTCTGTATAGTAATAAAATAAAATTAAATGAGTGGATTGAGGACGGCCATATGTTTTAGGTCCATACCTTTGCTGAGAGTACTGATAAGTTCCTCATTCTCCAAAATCTGGTCCTCTAAAACATTCTTCTCATAACGTTCGGTTTCCAACTGAGCCTTCAAAGGTATCAAATAAATGGAATATCAAAGTTGCTAAACTTTTAAAAGTGTCTTACACGAAGTCCGTAAACCTCACGCGTACGCTGATCCAGCAGAGTTGTTTTAGGTGTTGAAGGAATCTGAGTTGGACTTTCATCCGGCAAGCCATTTAGATGCTTTGCATTGGGTGTTGAAGTCACATCAGTGTCGATCGAAGTCGAATCCTTGTTGGTGCCATCTGACACAGAAGAGTTATTGCTATTGCCATTGGCATTGCCATTGCTGGTGGAGAGGGCGCCACCTAACTGGGCTGGAGCCGACTGCTCAATAACAACCCTGTTCGCAATCTCATTGATAGTATTAATGGTGTCGCGCAAGAGGCTGCGAGTCAAATCTGGGAATTTAAGAATCCGTTCAAAAAACGTCGCAATGTACTGTTGCGTGACGTCCGGCAAGGTTTGACAAATGTTCTGGAAAAAGTCACACGGCTTCTGAACGCAGCCATAGTGCATAAAAAGTGTGTAAACATAAACGAAATCTGTCGGCATCAAACGACCAGCTCTCCCCAAAAGCGGCTTAAAAGCCGGATAAGCATCTATAAAGAAAAAGCATTCAGTTAGTCACTTTCATAAGCTGTCAAATGTTTGTCACGTTCGAATATTTACCTTTTAGGAAATTCTGTATAGGTCCCCGAGCAAATGGGCCCAACGAGGACATTGGCGGCACCGTAATCTGTGCAACTTTTGCATATCGCTTGAAAAACTCCTCAATATCGAGTTCTTCAAGACAATCCATTTCCGGAACAAAACGACATTTGTGCACCTAGTAATATTGGTGAAACAAAATATTATTGAGCGTACGTAAAATTAATCTGCGTTGACCCTGAGACACTTACCCATTGCAAGAGATAGTCTCTCCATGTACGAATTTCCATATTTATATCACAAACAAAAAATCAAAACAAAAAAAAAACAAACGGTTGAAAATTCAAGACGAATTAAGAATGCACGCTTGCACGCCGGTTGTCTGCGAATTCAACAAAAAAAAAGACACTGTTCAACTTTAGTACATGCCACGGCATACAATTGTCACTATTATAATCATTATAATATTAAATTGCACTTTTCCTAGAACTTACACGTGTCTTAACGACAATCTCGCAAAAATTGACGCTTCTTTTCAATGTCTCGCGAAACAACTTAAGACGCTAACAAAATGGGCGCGCTTGCAGCGAATTGCGATACTTTTACCGATCAAACAATTTACGATAAGTCGCGATTATTCACTTTTTAAACAGGGTTGATATTTTCAAATAGAATAAATTTTCGAAAAACAAATAAAAATAATAACAAATATAATTTCAATTTTGAGCGCAGAAGTTTTTTTCAGATGTTTAGAGCAGGACAATTTGCCTACGACTGAAAAATTTGTACTACAGAGAGCTTAGGTAGGTTTCAGGGTCGAATGAAAATCAAGGATGACTCGATCCGGTTTTAGAGCAACAACCAGAGTGTTTTAACCAGCCTGCTTTATATTGCAATTTTCTAAAACAGATGTGAATACTTTTATATGTCTTCCAAATCAACACGTATGAATCATAGCAAGCAATATTTTTAGTTCCGCTTCAAGAATTTGAATTAAATTTGTGTTGGCGGCTGCCTATCGATTTTTCATAGCCAATGCCCGTCAATGTTGTACTCATTATGGCACTGTTTGCTAACAATAATATATCATTTTATTCAAATTTAAACAAATAAGCAAAACAATTATATTTCGACAACTATTTAATTATATATTTAACCTAACCAATTACCAATGCATATTGTATGCTAACAGTGCCAAAATGAGTAATATATCGATAAGAATTATGGTGCGAGTACCATAACGATAGTCGATATACCACCCACCAACATAAATTAAATTCAAATTCTGTTAACGCATAGAAATTTCGTAATTATAATAAGATAATATAAACAATATTCTAAAGAACATATGTACTTGTACAACAAAATATAAATGTCTTATCTTTCATTCCATACTATGAACGATCTTATCATTTTTTGTCGATATGAACTCATATTTCCTAAATTTTTATCAGAATCTCGTTGTAAGATCTACAGATATGAAATTCTCGTAGCACATGCACACAAATTAGTTATTTCAAGAACATCGCAAATAAAATTCCACAAAAACTGATTTTAAATAGGAGCGCCTTCGACTCAGGTACATAAATATAAACAGAAGTACATCATGTAGATGCCCTGAAAAGTATAAGAATCGGACATTGAAAACAACATTTATTTTATAAATGAAACATGTGTGCATTTGTTTGTGTGCAAATGAATAGATATGTTTGAACCCAAGGCACAACGTGTACAAGAGCTCTTCGGCACGGGGTTCTGGCCATCTCCTGCCCGGCCACTTCCGACTACAGCAGCCCTACTAATTTAACACGTAAGCATGCTCTAATCGGGTGTGTGCACGACTAGCAGATACCCTAACAGCTGCGCAGAGCAGTTGTTTCAATCATTCTTATTTTATTTTATTTATTATTATTATTTTATTATTATTATTATTATTATTATTATTATTATTTTATTATTATTATTATTATTATTATTATTATTATTATTTTATTATATAATTTATGGTGTCTGCCACGCCTCCGTCTACGTATTACTTACATATTGTTTACTTTATAGTTCTCATATCATCAATGGGTGTGCCACTCGGACACTGATGTATACGACTAGAGATCTATTCTAAATCTTCAAACTATAAACCGCAAATGGGCGAAAGTGTATTTAAGCTTCGGCCCTACGACTGCTCAGATAGATATATACATATATAGACTATATGTATGTACATATGTATACACTTGCCATGTGCTCACAGTTTTGATGTATGTATGTACGAACGTATGTATGTATGTATGTAGATTCGCACATATTCGGAATCATTTACTGTAATGTAAATAAACAAACAGTAAATATTGTGTGTGCTGCTGGCTTCGATACATACTTAAAAACAAATGCTCGGCCACAAAAATGTTCGAACCGAAATTTCGTGCGGATGGAGAGCTAAAGAGCCGGAGAGCTGAGGAGCTGGAGAGCTGAAACTAAAGGCAACAATAACATTAAACGATGTCCAGAGATCGCTTTGATTTTCATCAGATCGGTTCGGTAGGCATTGTCGATTGTTCAACGTTCCGGGCCGTATGTAATTCTCCAGTTAGCTGGCATCTGCCATAGCCGTAACCGCAAACTTACCCATATCCACACCCACAACCGTAACCAGTGACAGTCAAGCAGTGCAACGGAGCTGACAATGGCAACTGCCCCTCATCCGTCCCATCATCATCCGGTGCGCAGCGCCGCCGCAGCCGCAGCGCTGGCCATGCAAATACCCAACGTGACGACGGATACGCTGGAGCGCGGCAAGAGCAGGACGAGCATCACGTCCATGTCGGAAGAGGATATCATACAACAGAATCTCAAGGAAATACTGGACATCAAGTCGCGAGTAAGCTAATGTCCTGTTATCAATGGGTTGCACCTGGCCCCAACCAGAAACTGATTCATCTTGGGGTTTAGCGGGGCTGCCATCTGTGTGTGTGTGTGTGTGTGTGTGCAACGTGCCTGGTGCAGAAACCATATGAACGGCGCCATCAAATTGTTCATTCACATACAAAGTCAGACACACACACACCTATATACACATATATATACACATATATATCTCGACCGATCTGCATGCCTCTGTATGCATAAACACACATTTGCAGATGATGAGGTCTTGTGCGAACGTGAGATTATAAACAATGTAAACACACATACATACATATGTATATGTGTACATATGTGCATATACATATACATACATACATATATATGCTTATCGACTCATTCGCACCCTGACTATTACAGCTTAGTACCATACATACATACATATATCATAGACTTTTCCTTACAGTCTCAAAGCGCATTGCCATAAACTGCAACAAAGCATATGCAGCTGCATATATATATATCTTTATATATACATATACATATGTATACATACATACATATACATATATGCCTACATACACTGTCATTGTTTCAGAAACGTCATTAATTCGTTTACAAAGTACACAGGGTATATTGGTTCTATGCATTCTACTTCAAGCTTCAAACTCCGCTCAGCTAATGTGCTCCTAGATGGGAGCGCACGACTAGCACATACCCTGAGCTCTGTTTCCGCTCAACTATTAACACACCCACAAACATCCGCTTACTGCGCAGTTTAGGCCTTGGGAGCTTTACTAACAGAAATTCTTGAACAACTTTTGTTCTTCATATGCAAATAAGTCAAGTTAAGTATATTCTGATCCATTACTAAGCCATCTTTCCCTTGCAGGAAGAACGCAAAGCCAATGGACGACTTGTGGCCGTAATTGTTGCCTTTCTAGGTAAGAAGATTCAGATAAGCTAAGAAACTAATTATACATATGTATTGGGTAAGTAAGCAAGCAAAACTATTCCTTTGATGGCTCTTAGACAAATTATTGATGTATATTTAAGCTAGGCAGACTCCATAATCCTGATCAGAGCTATCCGTCAGTCAAGAAAATTCAACTAGAAGAAAACTTAGCATTACTGAAACACTCGACTAGAGCAAAGTATGAGGTATTATAGCTATATGGCAATACCCATATATATTTCAAGCTTCAAGTCGCTAGTAGTAGTCTATATAGTAGTAATTCCCGATATGCAACGCGCTTTATAAGACAAACTTCCGTAGGAGCATTGCGAATCTCTAATTTCAACAGCATTGTGGTCAGGCGGGCAGACATTAGAGAGGAAGACGGACGGACTAAGGAGCGGGCGGATGGACGGACAAACTGGCGGACGTTTGAATCGATAATGGAGTGACCTACGGACAAACGGCTGGACGGCTGGATACATGAACGGCTGGACGGACGGACTATAACAAAATCGATTTACTCCACATCGAGGCGCATTTTGCCGATGTAAAGAATTAGCTTTCATGCAGAAGGAAGATCCGTAATTCCGGTCAATCCACGCAAGCATATCAGGAGTTCGTTCTACGTATCGACATAAGAAAGAGGAACTTTTCCTATCCAATTTAATCATTTAATTAACGCAAATAATTGGAGCACTTTTCCTTTGCAGTGATCTTCATGGCCGTGTATCACGCCTGGATACGGAAGACAGCTGCACTGGCCGGAATGCTGGTGCCGGCTGGCATAATGCTGTCGTACGGCGCCTGGGTGGTGGTGCTGGCCAAGCGCGATAAGCACAAGCGCGCCATGTTTGTAGGTGCCACAGCTTGTAAATTGAACTAAGCTTGAACCTTGATCCTAAATGGTGCTTTCTACGCTTTGCAGGAGCGGCATATCGAGGAGGTGGCTCTGAAGAACAAGTGCGAGCTGGAGGAGAAGCATTCCCGAATGAAGCATGCCAAGGCAGGCAGTCAGAGCGGCAGCAGCAGTCCCTCATCCACCCTGCAGTACACCAATGAGCTGGCGCCGGGAGGCAAGCACCGGAATAGGCAGCGACGTCACAGGCAGCGGCAACGGGAGTGCGAGGTGAACCTGACGGAATTGGGTCTGTCGGCCGACGTCAAGGTGCACCGGATAGAGGCCAAAAGGCCAAGCCTGAGACACAAGCTCTTCGGCCAAACAATCGCTCATGTCAAACTATTGGAGATGCAGTGCGACAATGCTGACCTGGCGAAGCCAACTGATTCCAAGTTGTCAAGAGCCCCTAAGTTGGGTGGGAAAAAGGATAATGAACGAACATCTTGACACGTTGCCACGCGCCGCAAGTGAAACTCACGGGCCCCAAGCCAAAAGCTCCGACAAGGCCAAAGCGTCATCCCGGATTTCTTATTCTTAAGGCTTTATCTGCGACATAAAGTGAATAAATGTATCGATGAAATAATAAAAACATTCAATTCTTTTGATAATTTGATGTGTCAACATTTTTAAACGACAGTACCACATATTTCTATAATATTGGCAAATATATTGCAAATTTCACTTTAATAATTTTAATTTCATTTCCGTTGACAATAACATTTAAATATTTGAGTGCGATAGTTGTTGCAAGAATGGAAGATATATCGATATCAAGCAATTATGAATTTATCGGTATAAGCGCACGCACCAATGTAAACAAATTCAAGTGATAGAAATTGCCCGCTAAAATTTAAATCAAACGGATATTTATATCAATAGCAGTCCTTAACATGATATGAATATATTTTGTATATTAATGTTTGTTATCAATAAGCAACCCGGAATGTTCACAATATTAACAGCACATTTATAAGAAATTACTCATTTGGTACTGTTCCTTTCGGAACACTGTTTAATTACCTCCAGGAAATTTAAACTTACTTTTAGTTTAATTATCTACGCTGAGTAAACAAAACAGTCACAAGGAAAATATTATTTTTGTATATCTGCCCTACCATTTTGCAAATCTTGCCTAAAATCGTATTAAAATTGATTTACCTAAATAGTTGAGCTCAGCTTGCAGTTTAATTATGCGTATTGAAATCAAGTAAATGGTGGGATTGCAATAATATCGATTGCTGAAAGAAATCCGTGCTATCGATGTTTCTCCAGCCATATCGCCACAGCTATAAGACGCTCAGTTCTAAGAAATTACTCATTTGGAACTGTAAGGCGATATTTATTTATGAAATATTTAAATAAATGAGCTATAAAACTTGTTTCTAACAATGCGAATCGAATACGCGAACAAAACGAATTCGATTTAGCCAGAAGTCAGGCTAATTTCGACCTGTTCATTATCGACGGGAACAATTAGCGCTCTGAGTCGTTGTCGACTCTCGCATTTACCAAATATACGTGTTGATATTAGATATGTATGTATTTATTTCTGGTGTTTTTTGATTAAGAAGGCAATAAACAAACTATTGTGTTACTAAAAGTGATTAGCGGCCGCTCTGGGTAAGCATAATGCATAATTGAAGACGTGCATATCCGTGTGCTGTGCTGTGAGCGCTGCGTTCTACAGGTAAGTTGAGAGCGGCTCTTGAGTGCACGTCATCAACTCCGCTTCCAGTTGCCAGTGAAAAGAAAGAAAGAAAGCAAACACCAGTTGAGGCAGTGCTAATTGCGTCTCAAGTGCCGTCTGGTTGTGCATAACGAAAGAAAACCCAAATACAAAATATCGCGGAGTGCAACAAGTGTTTCCGATCTCGATCCCCCAGTCACGGTCGCATCTAATCGCAAAGAGTGAGAGGCGCGCGCGCCTGCGCCTACGCTTTTTATTTATCTTTTTTGTTTACGGTGCTTACGTGTCGCGTCGCAAAATGTACGCCTGTGTTTACGTAGTCGTGCTCGCATTTACGTGTCTTGCCGCCGCCAGTCCCGTTACCCCAAGCATCGCGCAGGTCGAGGTGATTGAGCAGGCCGACAGCTTCGTCGATAATGCGCATTACCTAAACAATGAGCAGATCGGCGAGCTCTTCGCCCGGCTCAGCCGCGACTATCCCACCCTGGCCCAGACCTACTCCATAGGTCGCTCCACACAGGGCCGCGAGCTGCATGCCCTGGCCTTGAATGCGCCCGCGCCGGATGGCAATGGCGACGATCTGCTCCGGCCCATGGTCAAGCTGGTGGCCAACATCCGGGGCGACGAGGCACTGGGCCGCCAGATCGTCCTCTACATGGCCGAATACCTAGCCAGCAGCTACCAGCTGGACACCCAGGTGCAAAGCCTCCTCAACACAACCGAAATACACTTTCTGCCCAGCTGCAATCCGGATGGCTTCGCGGCCGCTAAGGTGAGTCAGATGTTGTATTATTAACGCGAACAATGAGTAATATAGTATAGGTAGAAATATCCATTCACTTGGAAATACATATGTTCGTAGAGAGGTGACAGATGTTTGCCTGAAATAGCCTCCGAGTTACGGAAAACGTAACAATATACGTAGTACTTAAATGTATGTTACGTCTACTTACGTTAACATTCTAATGCTTAAGGTATGGCGCGGGTATATAAGATTGTGTATACCCTGTACTCACAGATGGGCTCATTTTCAAAATTTTCAAAAATCTCATAAAGTATATATATTCTTGATCAGGTTGCTGAGCTGATTGGATCTACTCCTATGCAGCTATGCGGGGATTTGTGTTTACCATACGCAGCCCGAACATATCAGGGTATCTGCAAGTCAGGCACACACGACTAGGCTTTATACAAAATGAACAGAATATAAAAAATTAATCTATGATTCATATTCATGGTGTAAAAATTTACCTCTGAAAGAAAACAATTGAAGCGCAGCAACAAAAGCGAAAGAGAAAGAGTATGTGTGTAGCTTATATCCCCTGCTGGGCTGCTCGGACTCACAGCTTATTAGAATTGGCTGTGGCGTGTACAGAAACCAGTGTTGAATAGATTTGCTCCGACTTTCGTTGCCCTCAATGCAGATTGTTTTGTGTTTGCATTCCTTTCGAGCACTGATCGCCCGCTCTCCCAGTGGGAAAGCTGCGCTCGCTCCCTTTCACAGCTCAATCAAAACTGAAACACTTCAAGTCGGATCTGAGTCGGTGTCTGGCCCAGTTTCTGGCTTTTCGTTTGTTTGCTTGAACTTGTGTGAGGTCGATTCAGCATGAGTCGTTAATTAGCATCTGCAGATGCCTAAGTGGCTAAGTGCTTGTGTACATACACATGCTTATGCGGCGGTCGCCAAGTACGAGTCCACTTGAGTGGAGATCTTTTCTTCGCTCTATTATCCGATATCCGAGATGAATGCTTGAGATTGTTCAATGTTTGCAATGTTAAAAGTGTGTTAAATATGGCTGAAAGGGTGTCTAATAGAATCTTAAGAGGAATTAACTTTTCATAAGTTACTGTGCTAGTTTATCGATAACATTTCAATGATTAGAGTAGAGTTGTATTAGTGCTAGAAGGCAATAGGAGTTACCTATCGGTTAGTTACTTTGTTAATTAATCGATAACTATAAAAGACTTTCATCTCTTAAGCTGCGCGTTGCTATACTGAGTAAGAGAATACTATTTAAATAGAAGTTACCTATCAGGAGTTACTTTATTAATTAATCGATAACCTATCGATAGCTATACTAGTTGTTATATGTACCGTTATCTCATATAATTAGTTATATAATAATATTTTAGAGTTACCTATCAGGAGTTACTTTTTAAATTAATCGATAACATATCGATAACCATAATACATCTTTATCTCTTCAGCTGTGCGTGTATTAATGAATAATAATAATGCTATTCAACTAGAACTTAACTTTTAGCTACTTTCTGTGACATGTTATCGATAACATATCGATTTCAATTATGAGGAACAATGCACGAATTGAATTTCTATGGATAATGATAATCTCCGAGAATTTAGGCTTTACGATTGCTGTGCTGAATGTGAGGACTGCAAATAAAAGTCTTCGAAAAGGCAAAAATATAAAAGCGATATTTATCGACTTTATGTTATTACAGATGATATCGCTGTAGCAGAATAAACTAAACAAATTCATTATTTATATTGAATCTAAATGTGCTTAACCACATCATAACTATATGTATGAAAATCGATACAAATCTGATCAATATAGATTACATTTGCTTAAGTATGAATATGCCCACGTAATGTGCATGTGGAACTCAATTACACAGCTCGCATTTCAATTAAATTCATTCCAGATATTTAATCTTTCCGCATTTTGCATGAATTTTACGATTGAATAACCAAACACTGAGCAACAAAGTTCAAGTTCATAGTAATATATATAAAATGTGATTAATCATATAAGTTGAAGTATTATAGAGCAATATAATATTGATATACCCATTTGCTAGAGTATTACGAAAAGCCAATCTAAATTGCGATAAGGCCCGCGGGCTAAGCGATAAATCTGTGAATGAAGCGGAATATGCGAAAGTTAGTGATAACCAAAAAAATTATATATTCATATATGTACATGCATATATATATTATATATGCATAGAGAGAGAGAGAGAGAGAGAAATATGCTGAGCTCTGCTAATCCGTATGGATTATATACATATATCTTGGAATGATTAAATTCCGTTGAACTTGAACAAATTTATTTACAGTTTGGAATAAATGAGTAATATAATATATATACAGACTAGATTATTTGTATATATATTATTATTTCGATATATTATATTATTGTTTAGTTTGTATATATTTTTTTTACAATTTTTTTAAAATTTCAAAATATTTAAACTCAAACATATCTCGAAAGAGCATTTTAACTTCGTTATTTTAACTAGTATCTCCTTGATGTTTCTATATATATATATATTAGACCACTATTTGTATAGTCTCTTATCGCTCGCTTGACGGAGCGGTATTAATGGGGCCATTAACGCTTTGGGGTGACTTTGAAATCTTATCGCAATATCGACAGTGTAATTGGATGAAGCTTAACGGGAATTGTGAGTGTCATGTCTGCCATATGCCACATGCCACATGCCACATGCCGACACCTGTTGCGGGCAGAGACTTTCACCACGCTGTCAGATCCATGCGGGTTCCTTCACTGCTGATCTCCTTTCTGACAGTCAGTTCTATAAATAACAGCATTACGGATTAACTGTGCTTTTAGCGGCGGATGACGTCACGAGTTGCAACTGCAACGACGGCAAGAAACCCGTTTAGAAGGGGCAGCAGCAGCAACGTCAACGATGACGATGCCGACTCTAGGCAAATCCGGCGACAAACTCTTGCCAAGTCGCCGACTTTAACCGGTTTGCCGTTAGCACTGTTGCAATTGTTGTTGCTAAAGTATCCAGTTAGCTTGGCTAAAGTCGACTCGGTGAACAGACTACGAAATACCCTGTTACCCCCATTTCATTAAAATAAGTATGGATTATCATATAAAATTATGTATAATAATATAAAACAGTAAGCACACATGGGTTATACTTGAGAGGGAAGTCACCAAGACAATCCCAAAGGGTGCTCTAGGTGGAAAGTAGAAGGGCTCGACTAGCAGATACCCTGAATTCCAATCAAATGGGCTGTACTGGATAGGGAAGTTACCAAAGCAATTCTAAAGAGAGCTCCTAGTGGAAGTGCTCGACAGATACCCTGAACTGCAATCTGTTATACATAGAAATGCACCAGAAAGACATGGACACATACTAACACACACACACCCAAGTGCTAAAGTGCATTCCCTAAAACGGAAGTCTATACACGTTTTGTAATAATTTTGGGGAAATGAGGGAGGTATCCAGCGTCCAAAAAATATAGAAAAATCTCTGTATCTAAAAAGTGAAAGCTTCCATCTTTTGTGGTATTCAAGTTGGTATTCCCACTGAAACAAAGTGTTTCTAACACTGATATAATTATCGATAGAATCTCTATTCCAATACTATTCGAATTTCAAGTTGGCTTAGGATTGGGTATATATGTATATACCTTATAAAGTCTCTAGTCTCTTCTGCCTGTTACATAGCTTCTGACCACACCATTATACCCCAACTGCAGGGTATATATAAGAAATAAATTACAAATAATTGCATTTATGAGGATGCAAAAACTATGAATAATAGAGGTATACCTAGTCTTATATACTTTTTCTCTCGAATTACTACGTCTGCATTGGTCGTTAGCTTTGTAATCTCAACACTTTATCGGACGAGTGTGTGCTCGTAGCATATTTATGGTGCTTGGAAGAAATATGCTAAGAGATCATAAAGCATCTGCTGACAGAACAGTTTTAAAAGCCAGTTACTATCCGAGGCAATTTCATTTTAGAGTGCATTCAGAACAAAACAAAAACTAGGGTATTTTCTAGTTGGTTTTTCTTGCTACACTCAGCCCTAAGAACTCGCAGGCATTTTCCACTCTAAACATGGTTTTTCTTTGGCTGACATCTATGTCAAAACTGCTTTGTTGTAAAGGTCATATTACGCTGATTTTTGATCAACTTTGATATTTGTAAAGCCATCTGGAAAAGTCAACAACTGTGTGAAAAAGAAAGGTTGCTGAAAGGAAAACCGTTTGTTTATTAATGAGCCGAGATGAGCTTTGGGGGGAAACTCCCTGCGGCTATCGGAGCTTTGATTTGATTTCGAAATTTGCTACGTGTCGACCGGCGTCAGCAGCGGCAGCGGTTGTGGCTGCGACAGCGCTCTGATAAGAACACAACACCCGATCACACATTCTCTAGTCGCGCGGCGTGCGTGCGTACGTGATTCGCCCACGCAAAACCCTTCAAATGTATGTAAACTGTAAGCTGTGACGTCACTGGGTTAAAGCTATCGATTTTTTGTGTTTGTTTAAGCAAGGCAGAAATATTTATATCCTTTCAATTACGGTTCCGTGCGTTGGCGTTGCCGTTGCTGGCGCCGAACATGACGTCCACAGCGCTGCCAGCGTCAATGTGCTGCCTCTCTCCAACGCACACACAGAGAGTCTGACGCTCTCTCTGTCGCTCTCGTTGACTAACTTGCGCAGGCGCCTGCCTTGCATCTGGCAACGCCGCCCTCACTCCGCACTAAGCAAACAGCTGTGCGAAAAAAAAAACAATAAAGGAAGCAAATGAAGTAAGAAAAAATTGAAAGAGACGAAACAAGAAACAAGAAAAATGTAATACAATCTAACTGAAAACTATTAATTTGTGTTTAAACGCAATGTGCGGCAACGACAACAACAACAACAATACGT
The DNA here is from genome assembly GCA_035047485.1 of Drosophila peninsularis. Lineage (NCBI taxonomy): Eukaryota > Metazoa > Arthropoda > Insecta > Diptera > Drosophilidae > Drosophila > Drosophila peninsularis. The sequence goes on from JAWNPN010000028.1 coordinate 9,487,086, forward strand.
GCGGAGACAACAACACAACTCGTGACCGACTAGCGCAAAGCTCCGACGCGCTCTCTGCCGTGTAATTTCCCTACAATTATCGCACATCGTCGCTCTCCAACCAGAAGTGGCCGCAGCGGTGGCGACGTCGACAGCGGCAGCGACAGCGGCAGCGACAGCGGTGGGACAGCGGGCAGGCAGCACGGGCTTAAGGCCAATCAACGCAGCAAATTTTCAAACAGTACATTTTTTGAAGCTGAGCCGAACCGAGTGGAACTGCTGCATAATAACAACAACAACAACTTTGACCGAAGCACGCGGGCTTCGAGCTGTATCTAAAGCGGGCCGCTTCAATTTACAAGCCAGTGATAACTAGCAGCGAGCAGAGGCAGGCTGAGTCAGTCCGCATCCATTAACAGTTAACAGCGCAACATATTTGGCCAAAATGCAGTGGATATTGCTGATTGCATTAATACCGCTAGCCGCCCGTGGCTTCATAACCAGGGAGGACGAGAGCTTCCTGCAGCCGGCCCAGTACACCAGCCAGGAGCAGCTGGAGGATATGTTCGCCCGCTTGGAAAAGGCGTATCCGGAGCAGGCGCGCGTCCACAGTCTCGGCCGTTCGCTGGAGGGCCGCAATCTCTTGGCCCTGCAAATCTCGCGCAGCACACGCCAGCGACCGCTGCTGACACCGCCCGTCAAATACGTCGCCAACATGCACGGAGACGAGACGGTGGGCCGACAGCTGCTGGTCTACTTGGCCCAGTATCTGTTGGGAAACTACGAGCGCAGCCTGGAGGTTGGCCAACTGGTGAACTCGACAGACATATACCTGGTGCCCACCATGAATCCCGACGGCTATGCCCTGTCCCAGGTATGTCAGCAGCTAAACTAAAGACAGCAAGTTCATTCGCATTGTGGAAAAATCAATATTCGTAAACTGTTATACGGAATAGCGTTAGCGGCGTTTGCAGATTTTTTTTTACGCGTCCCGGTGCCTGCGTTGCCATCGCGACGCAACGCGTCGCTGCTGTTGCGCACTTACGTTTCGATTGCGTTAGGGCACAATTCTCTCTCGCACTCTCAATTGTTGTTGACATATTGCGAAAGCTTGTTGCTACGTTGTTGTTTGTTTATAATAAAACGTTGGGTGGTTAGGCTCTAGTAAACACGCATACACCAACACATATAGAAATAGACTACTGCCTGTGTGTAAGCATATTGCGTTAGCTTTGCTATCGATATTCATTCTCTAATTGTGCTCATGCACAGAGTAATTGATAATGGCAGCGACGTCATTCCACGACATTTGCCATCATAATCTCTGCCAATATGTGCACCCACGTACATACATATGTGGCATGGCATACGTGATTGCTTTCTCGCTATCGATATTCATTTCAATTTATTATTTCCCTAGAATTACCCCTTCTCCCACTCATCACAGAATCTGCGAAAATTTCCCTCACTCCGATTCCGCTCTAAATGGTGTTGATTGCCAGCTGCGCAGCATTGTGAATGCAAAAAATAAAATTCCCCCACCATCCATAGCAGGGATTTTTTGCGTTGTTTTTCACTTCTGTTTCTTTTTTTCGGGTGGGGGCAGAGTTAGTTCGCCATTTGAGTGCGGTACTTAGCGTGATCGACCATTGTGACTAACCTACATATGTAAATATATATTTATATGTAATGAGCCTATACATATGTGTATGCATGTGTACATATTTTATATTCTATCTGTACTCTTGTTATTCGTTTGCTTATTAATGCAATCCGGCTGCGCCAATTATCTCTACCCGTCTCGCTCGCTCGCTCATAGGTTAGCTGTGCTGCGGCTGGCACACTCGCTCCAATTAAAAGCTGCGTTAATGCGCTTCTGATTGGAGGATACAGTTGTTTTTGTTTTACGTTATCGTAACCTGATTTCTTACGTACGCACACTCTCTCTCGTTCGCTCTCACTGCCACTAATTGAGCTTTTATTATGGCATATGTTGCAAGATCATTTGCGATCGCCTGACTGTCATATTAAAGACTAGTTTGGTCAACTCTTTGCGCTTTGAATGCCAAATTCGGCGCATGCCTGTATAAGCACAGCCAGCAGTCGAGGCAGGTGCAAGACATAATGAACAAATTAATTAGGCAATATGCTGTCTCACTCTCTCACCCATTATCTCCCTCTCCCTCGCTCTCTTGCAGGAGGGCAACTGCGAATCACTGCCAAATTATGTGGGACGCGGCAATGCTGCCGGCGTCGATTTGAACCGCGACTTTCCCGATCGCTTGGACCAACACCATATCAATCAGCTGCGCACCCAGTCCCGCCAGCCGGAAACGGCCGCCTTGGCCGAATGGATACTGAAAAACCCATTTGTGCTCTCCGCCAATTTCCACGGAGGCGCCGTCGTCGCCAGCTATCCCTATGACAACTCTATGTAAGTATATAATATCCATCCATATATCTATATAGCTTATAACCCACTGACGTACTTAGCGCCCACAACGATTGCTGCGAGGAGAGCCTTACGCCGGACGATCGCGTGTTCAAGCAGCTGGCGCACAGCTATTCGGACAACCACCCGATAATGAAGCGTGGCAATAACTGCAACGACAGCTTCGCCGGCGGCATTACCAACGGCGCAAACTGGTACGAGCTGTCCGGCGGGATGCAGGACTTTAACTATGCCTTCACCAACTGCTTTGAGCTGACCATTGAGTTATCCTGCTGCAAGTATCCTGCAGCGAGCAGCCTGCCCGAGGAGTGGCACCGCAACAAGCGTGCGTTGCTCCAACTGCTGAAGCAGGCACACATCGGCGTCAAGGGTCTGGTGCAGGACACCAGCGGCTATCCCATACCAGACGCCACCATTGTAGTCTCCGGCCTTGAGGACAAGCCCATACGCACCTCGAAGCGTGGCGAATACTGGCGCCTGCTCACCCCTGGCATCTACAGCGTCTATGCGGCAGCCTTTGGGTAAGTACCCCCCCTCTCTATCTCCCTCCCAATTGAGCTGAGCCTTAACGACTTCTGTATACCCTCAGCTATCAATCGAGTGTGCCGCAGCAGGTGCACGTGACAAACGACAATGCTGAAGCGCTGCGACTGGACTTCAAGCTGACGCCCGTTGAGAGCAACTTTGATGGTATTAGCAGTTATTACAATCCATACTTTTTTAGGCATTAAAATGGGTGCCCAACTGCAACTGCAAGGCAACAACCAACTGCAACTGCAACTGCAACAGCAACCAAACAACCAACCAGCCAACAACCTACAACAACAAGAACAACTTAATGATACCACCAAATTGCACTGCACCAAACTGCATCGGGGTCTATTGCCTAATACTTAATTGAAAGCATTGTTAACACTAACATTTGTAAAGTGCCCAAGCAAGTGTACGCTTGCCACGCCCACTCACTCACACACACACACACCCACGCCCACCCATACACACGCACACGCACAGATATTTTCGTTTTGTATATTTTTGCTGCATTGTCATAAAGTATATGTTGTTGCTTCTCCCTTTTTCTCAAATCCATTATCTCATGTCTTAGGCACGCTCTCTCTCACTCACTCACTCTCTGCCTCTGTCTCTATATATATATATACCATATATACACAGATCAGAATCGCCTGCCCACAGTGCGTGATATAGTTACAAAAAAAACCCAGCCCAATCGAGCCATACAATGGCCTAGATGAAATTTAAAATATCCTACTTCTCTCTTTCTCTCTCTCTCTCTATATCTCTTTCTCACTCTATCTCTTTCTCTTTATTATACAAATATATATATACATATATACACCTATATTACTTAGCCGCTTTTAGATGCAAGTGAATATGAATATGAATCCAATTATGTAACCGAATTAACCTTATGCATATATATAATGACGATATATATATAACCATATATAAACCTCAGATATCTCCTTATATATACAGACATATACACGTATATATTTAGACATGGCATATGTTAACGCAAGATTGTTAAATGTTTTTTTATTATTCAAGCAACAAAACGTCTGAAATATTGTTAACATACATATATACATTTATATACACATATATATAAATATATATATAGACTATATACATAGCAAACAAGGCACACAAAATCGAACGAACGAACAAACAAACAAACAGTCCTCAAGTTATAGATCAAGAATCAATCAAAAATCGAGCATAAAATAAAATTTTTGATTTTTGCGTAGTGCGTTTTATTCTACCCACAACAGAAGAAGATATATACACATATATAGAGATATAATCATATATATATATATATAGATATATATATTTTATTAACTTTAATCAAGTTTAATCAACTTTTTATTATATAAACGAAATTGCACTAATTTTAAATATAAATAATATAAATAGCAAGTAATTCCTATAATCAATTTTAATAAAGTCCCGATATCTATAGATCTGGGTCCCATATGGTTCGTAGCGGCCACTGTACTGGCTTTCGGAACGGAACTAGTTCAGTGTACTACGCAAAAAGTTGTTTCGGTTTTCGTTCACTTTCCGTTTGTTCGAATAGAGTTAGATATAGTCAGCTATGGCGCTTTGGTCGCTATACACAAACATATATCAAAATGAACTCAGGGTTTTGGTGTGCTTTAGTCGGTCGTGTGGCTGCTCGTGACCTTTGAGTAGATCATTCAAATTAAGTACGATTTTCAATTATCTCGAAACAATTTCATGAAAATAAATAATAATTGCAAATCCAACTCAAAATTGTAATGTTTGCTGGCTTCGTTTTCCTTTCCGTTTTTCAATTTCCATTCTTTAAATATTCATTTCAATTTCCATTTTGAATTTTAATTTAACATATTTTTATTAATTTTTTAACGTTGAATGGTGTTGATCATTTTTAAAATTTTAATTTCCACTTCAATTGCGCTTTATAATTTAAGTTTTAATTTCCATTTTTAATTTAATATTAAATTTTTTACATACATTTTAAACCTTCATTTTAAATTTTCATTATTAATTTCATTTGCAATTTTTAATTTCCACTTTGAATTCAATTCAGAATTTTATTACAATTTTTTAAATTTGAATTTAAATTTAATTTTTTAAATTTCTGTTTCAATTTTTAATTTCTATTTCCATTTATAGTTTTTTATGTCAATTTTTAAAATTTAATTTTAAATTGCAATTTCAATTTTAAAATTACATTTTTAATTTTAATACTTAATTTCAATTTTTTTTCATCTTATTTTCATCTTGATTAAAATTTTAATTTATTTTAAATTCTATATAAATTTTGTAGTTAAATTTTAAATTTATAATTTCAATTCAATTGAATTCCAATTTTTCATTAACTTCATAACTTCTATTTTGTAATTTGAGTTACATTTTTAGTTTCCATTCAAAATATTTGTTTTAATTTCCATTTTAACTTTATTTGCAATTTTATATTAATTTAAATTTTTAATTATTCTCATTTCATTTTTAAATTTTGTTTTAATTTAAAATTTTTAAAATTTAAATTAAACTTTAATCTTAATTAACATGTTTAATGTTAGTTGAAACTTTTAATCTATATTTTATTTGAATTGGAATTTTTTTAAATTATTTTTTTTTATTTTATTTAAATTTATATATCAATCTTTAAGCACTATTTAAAAGTTCAATTTTATTTTATTATTTATTATTTCATTTTTAATTTTAAGTGCAAATTTTAATTTTTACTTTAATTTTTTAATATTCATTTCAAATTAAATATTCATTTTAATTTCCATATTAATTTTAATTTAAATTTTTAATTTTAAAATTTTATATTTTATTTTTAAATCCATTTAAATTTTAAATTTAAGTTTCTTCAGTTATTGCTTGGGCTGTGGACTGCCTTAAGTTTCGGTCGCTTCAGTTGTTTTTGGTTGTAGTCTCCGGGGGCTGTGGAACTTTGATTTCGTTTGCGCTAACCCTTTGCGTCTCTCTCTGGTCTCTCTCTGCAGGCAACTTTCGCAAGCAGATTGTGGAGCGGGCGGAGCCGGCGGCGCAGCTGAAGGAGCAATACGATGGCTTCTTGACGCCCACGGAGTTCAAGCATCACAATTTTGAGGCCATGGAGAGGTGAGTTCGTTAGCCTGGTAGAGGGTCAAGCTGGACGTGCGTCTAATCTGAATCCCATTGCAGCTACCTGCGCAACCTGAGCGCCAGTTACCCCACCCTCACGCGCCTCTACAGCATTGGGAAGAGCGTGGAGAACCGGGATCTGTGGGTGCTGGAGATCTCGACGACGCCGGGCAAGCACGTGCCGGGCGTGCCGGAGTTCAAGTACGTGGCCAACATGCACGGCAACGAGGTGGTCGGCAAGGAGATGCTGCTGCTGCTCACCAAATACCTGCTGGAGCGCTACGAGAATGACGATCGGGTCACCCGCCTGGTGAATGGCACGCGGATGCACTTCCTCTACAGCATGAATCCGGACGGCTATGAGCAGTCGCGCGAGGGCGATCGCACCAGCGCCGTGGGCCGGTCCAATGCCAACCAGGTGGATCTGAATCGCAATTTCCCGGATCAGTACGGCACGGATATGTACAATAAGGTCACCGAGCCGGAGGTGGCAGCCGTCATGAACTGGACGCTCTCGATACCGTTTGTCCTCTCCGCCAATCTGCACGGCGGCTCCCTTGTGGCCAACTATCCGTTCGACGACAACGAGAACGACTTCAACGATCCGTACTCGCGCCTGCGCGACGCCAGAATCAGTGGCCGCAAGCTGAACCCGACGGAGGACAACGCACTGTTCCGCCACCTGGCGCTGGTCTACTCCAAGGCGCATGCCACCATGCACCTGGGCCGGCCGTGCGCTCTGTTCAGGAACGAGCTGTTCACCGACGGCATCACCAATGGCGCCCAGTGGTACAGCGTGACGGGCGGGATGCAGGATTGGAACTATGTGCGCGCCGGCTGCATGGAGCTGACCATCGAAATGGGCTGCGACAAGTTCCCGCTGGCTAAGGAGCTGCCCCAGTACTGGCGCGACAACCGCGAGCCCCTGCTCCAGCTGATCGAGCAGGTGCATCATGGCGTCCACGGCTTCGTGCGCAGCAGCATTGGCACGCCCATTGCCGGGGCGGCGATCGCATTGGACGGCGGCAATCGCAGCACCTACAGCGGCACCTTCGGCGACTACTGGAAGCTCACGCTGCCCGGCCGTCACAACGTGACCGTCCTATCCGACGGCTTTGCGCCACTGCGCGTCGAGGTCGAGGTGCCCGACGCGGAGCCCTTCGGCATGCGCCTGGACGTCACGCTCATGCGCGACGACCCGCAGCACTGGGCGTCCGCCAACGACTTCCGCATCATCGAGAACGTCGTCAACACCAGGTACCACACGAACGCCGAGGTGCGCAGCCGCCTGGCCGAGTTCGAGAACCAGAATCCGCAGATCGCCAGCTTCGGCTATGCGGACAACGAGTTCAGTCGCCACTTCAACTACCTCAAGCTGACGTCCAACGTGAGTCCGTCGGCGAGCCTCTTCCCCGCCAATCAGCTAATCTCTCTCTCTCTCTCTCTCTCTCACTCTCTTTCTCGTACGTTAGATCGGTGAGCCGGAGGAGCACAAGTACAAGCTGCTCGTGGTCAGCTCGCTGTTTGATACCGCCGCTCCGCTGGGCCGGGAGATCATGCTGAATCTGGTGCGACACCTGATCGAGGGGCACAAGCTGCAGGAGGCGTCCGTGATGCAGCTGCTCCAACGTTCCGTAATCTACTTCCTGCCCCAGGCGGAGCACTTCGAGCCGATCTTCGCCATGTACAATACCAAGTGAGTGCGGAATGCCTGGCGATTGCCCAACTGCAGCTAAATCCAAATCCTTACAGCAACTCCGTGTGTGATCCTGTGCTGGGCGACGAGCTGGCCGAGCGTATACTCAGCCCGGAAACGGGGCAGGCGAGGGATGTGTTCCTGCAGTTCCTGCGCAGCGAGCGGTTCGATCTGATGCTGACCTTCAGCGCGGGCAGCTCGGAGCTCCGCTTTCCGCACGCCGACTCCATACTGGAGAAGTTTGCGCACAGCATCCGGCGCACGGAGTTCAACTACTCGCCGCTGCAGTGCAGCAGCTCGGCGACGCGCCAGCTGCACCGCGAGGCCAGCGAGCGGCTGACCAACCTTCTCTACAACATGTACAACTTGCCGATGTTCACGCTGGGGCTGTCCTGCTGCCGGATGCCCGCGCACAGCCACATCGCCTCGGCGTGGCGCACCAGCATCGAGAAGATTCGCAACTTCCTGGCCCTGGTGCAGACGGGCATCACGGGCCTGGTGCAGAACGACCGGGGCCAGCCGCTGCGCGAGGCATTCGTGCGGCTGCTGGAGCATCCGTCCATCCACAATGTGAGCCGGAATGCGGCTCGCTTCCAGCTGATGCTGCCCAAGGGCCTCTACGGGCTGGAGGTGAGCGCGCCCAACTACGAGTCGCAGATCGTGAAGACCCTGGTGCAGCCGGGCGTCTTCAGCGACCTGGGCGTGATCAAACTGAACGGCTACAGCCTGATCAAGGGCGAGGTGACCGAGCTGAACACCCCGGGCAAGCCAACCGTCAGTCTGGCGGGCATTGTGCTCGATGACAACAACCATCCCATACGCAACGCCAAAGTGTCGCTCATCCAGCCGGCCGGGTGGACGCACGTGCGCAACTTCACCAACAGCCTGGGCGAGTATCGGCTGTCGGCCGTGCCCTTGGGCGCCATTACGCTCAAGGTGGAGGCTCCGCGGCACTTCGAGGCGACGCGCGACCTGCGCCTGCCGCAGCCCGGTCAGCCCACCGAGAACGTGATCTTCCATCTGAAGTTCAATGCGCACGTCTTTGGCCTGCCCCGGTTCCTCTTCATCATCGTGGCCAGTGTGCTCATCATAGTGGGCGTGGTCATATGCGTGCTGTGCGCCCAGTTCTGGTTCTACCGGCGGCATCGGGGCAAGATGCCCTACTACAACTTCTCGCTGCTGCCGCAGAAGGGCAAGGAGCAGTTCGAGCTGGACGACGACGCTGGCGACGACGGCGAAACGGAACTCTTCCGCTCGCCCATCAAACGTGAGTCCATGCGAGGTGCCACATGAGATTTGTATTAACTTCTTTCCCCAACCAGGTGGCATGACCATACAGCCCTACTTCGACGAGGAGCAGCTGGAGCACATACTCCACACGGACGACGACGACGACGATGAGGATGAGCATGGGAATGGGCTGGAGGACGACCGGGAGCTGCAGCTGGATGCGGCCGATGAGAGCGGCGATGAGATTGTCATGTTGCATCAGTCGCACAACCGACGCAGGCAGTAGAAGGAGACGGCAACAGGCACTAGAAAGAGACGGCAACAACAACAGCACACAACATAACTGTGATTCCAAAGTTTTCAAAAACCAAGCGCTCTGCTTAAAATATGCTTAAACTACAAATAATAATATAACGATTATTTTTTCTTTTTTTTTATACGTAAATTATATCTGAAAAAAAGAAAAGATTAATTTTTTTTATAAATATTAATATATGTATATGAATATATATATCTCAAAAAACACAATTGAAAATCTTAAAAAATAGCATGTGAATATATATATATATCTTTATATATATAACTTTAACGGTACTTTTAAGACTGATCCTTAACAAAAGATATAAAAATGACAAAAATCATAGTAATTTTATATATCTATATATATCTAGTTGAAGACACATATCAGCTGTAGCTAATGCTAGAAACATTCCATGTCAATTGATTGGCTAGACCAGAAGGCGGATCTGACAAGTATATAAATATATATATATATATATATATCTGATCCGACAAGTAAACTCAACTTAAAATAATATAAAATTCAGCAATAAATAAAAATCAATAAATACATCTATATATATTTAGCTATAGTTTTGCACGATTTTAAAAAACTTTCCAATTGCTTTAAAATATATATATAAATACATAAATATATCCAGTATACACACATATATCTGGAGCTTTATGTATATCGATTTAAGTTCCCTTTTTGCAATATTCTCAAAATAAATATATATATACATGTATATATCAAAAAATAATAATTGCAATTGATTTTCTGATTTCTGTGAAATTATTTTTGGAATTTGGCCTTGAGAGCGGCTATCAAAACAGCCGCAAGCTGGCCGGACGGAGGCCCCCCAGTCAAAAGCCGTAAAGCACAATAAAAATTATAGCAATTAATGTACCGCTATGGTTAGAAAACATTTTCATCAAGCCGACTTTGAAATACGCTAGCCCAAATTGTTTTTTGATCGTACTTAAGTTTTGGTGTTTATATAGAAGATTTCATATAATCTTGATAATGCGAGCCATACATGTTGACATCCATTAAAGGGAGTTAAGCTCCAATATTTAGAGTCTACTATGAAGTAATTTAAGCAGCTTTAATACTTATAATTATTATATTTATGCAATTTTGCTTGCGACTTTCTTCCTCTAATAAAAGAATTAAGAAACGTCACAAACACGTCCGACCGCCTCGAGCTTCCAACTAGCAATGACAAAATTCTTCGCTTGCTCAGCTGCAGTAAACGAGCAGAGGGAGAGCAGGCAGAGGTAGTGCAAGCAGAGGTAGAGCGAGCAGAGTTAATTCGAGTAGAAATAGTGGGCGCAGAGAGAGTGGCTGTGCAAGCAGCGGAGTGCGAGCAGAGGTAGAGCGAGCAGAGCACAAGCAGAGCCACTTCGATCACAAGGAAGTGAAAACAGCGAGACAACAGAGAGCGAAATTGAAAGTTAAGTGCCGCTCTTACTACATACTCATATTTACTTACATATTTACGCTGTAAAACAACAGGGCTGACTTACGTTCATGTATAACATTCAAATGATTTAACAGCTCACTTCGGCGTTTTCCAACACTGTAATGCAGATATCCTATAAACAAATGTTGAAGCTGCCATAAAAACGATTAATGATTCGAAACTGCTGCATATATAATATAACTTGAATATATTCAAAATATAGTGAATAAAGGCATATAGACGGGCATATACCCTGTAAAAGATAGCTCTGCTGGGAGCTGTGTAAATAAATGCGTTCAAAGTTAAATCAAGTTTGCGCAGATTCGTAGGCGCCGCTTTGTATATAAGCATACATACATATATATGTTTATATTTGAGCAGGATCAAGGTTATCGCACGCTATCAGTTTACATGCGAGATGCTAGTGCGGCGGAGCGAGGCGGACGCCGGCGGAATTGTCATTAAGATGTGACGTTTATCAGCTATCAGGGCGAAGCTGCTGCTGCTGCGGCTAGTTGACAGCAGGCGAAAGTGAGCTCAGTTGACAGTTGTCACCGAGCGGACGCAAACCAGAAGATCGAGATCATGTGGTGGAGCCGGCAGCTAGCATCAGTCAAATTCCTGGGGCGCTGCTACAGCGTGGCGAGCGGCGAGCAAACCCGCCTGGGCATCATCGGCGTGCCCTTTGCCAAGGGCCAGTCGAAGCAGGGCGTGGAGCTGGCGCCCGATCTGCTGCGCCAGAGCAATCTGCGGCAGGTGCTGCAGAGCAGCGATGGTGAGAGCGAGCAGCTAGCCGAGAATAAGGGGGAAAGAGAGAGGGAGAAGAAACCCCAGATCCAAGCAAATGCAAAACAAACCAAATTTCATTTTCAACTGTCGTTTATTGACTATCGATTGTTGTTGCTTATCGATTACAGAGCGCCTGCTCATCACAGACTATGGGAACCTGCAGTACGCCGTCGACGAGACGCTGCTGCAGCAGCAGCGCCAGCACTTCTACCACATACGCAACTACGCGGACTTCATGGCCTGCAACCTGGCCCTGATCGGGCAGGTGCAAGTTATGCTGCAGCAGAACGCGCAGTTCCTGACCATTGGCGGCGATCATGCCATCGGCTTTGGTGAGCCAACGTTCGCGGCGTTGCCAGACTACACTAATTTACACATTTTGGCCGGCAGGGTCCGTGGCGGGTCACTTGCAGCACACGCCGAATCTGTCGCTGGTCTGGATCGACGCGCATGCGGATATCAACTTGCACAGCACCTCGCAGTCGGGCAACATACATGGCATGCCCGTTTCGTTCCTGCTGCAACAGCTGCGCTCCACCTGGCAGCACGCGGAGATCGACCAGGTGGCGCCCAATTGGTGAGTGCGCACTTCTGCTCCTTCTCCTACTACTCCTACTCCTTCTCCTCCTCCTCCTCCTCCTCCTCCTTCTTCTTCTTCTTCTTCATCATTATCATAGTTTTCTGTGTTTACTTTTCTTTATTACGCTTATCAGTTGTGAATGTTATCGGTTTTGGTTATCGATAGCACATGGCTTACATCTAAATACAACACATATGTATGTATGTCGGCTTTGCTACTTCATCATCATCATCGTCATCATCATCTACTTAGTTTACATACTATCTCTAATAGCAACTGGAAGCCAGCTTTCTTATCACAGTTTCTTTTGATTCTTAACGTACTAAATTTTTTGATTTTTGTTTTCGATTTTTCGATTTTGATTTGTTTGTTTTTCGTAAATTTATTTACTATTTTTTTTTCTTCTTTTTTTTGCATTTGCATTTGCGTTGAGCTGCGCTTGGGCCTCAGTCTTTGTTTTTCAATACTTTAGTATTATTTTCTCTTCTTTTTGTTTTCGTTTTAAAACATTTCTTAAAAAAAACTTTTGGCAGTTTATGTTTCATTGACTTAGGAACCTAGCCATAGAAATATCTTATAGATATTCAAAAATATTCGAAAAAAACGTAAACAATATGAAATTCTGAACCAAATGATAACGAATTGGTTTAGCCAAGGGCTAAAAATAAGAAAATTATTTATAAAAATAATATTATCAGTAAATTAATATATATATATATTTATATATGACGTGTGTTTCAGAACCTAAAGATAATTGAAAAAAAAAAAAAATTAGAAATAAAGTAAACAAAAACAGATTTACGTCAATCATAAAGGAATTTTGAACTCCAAAACTTGAAAATAAATAAATATATATATTTATTTATTTATATATATATTTAGATATCTAGCGTAAACAATCTACTCATCACAGCTCAGCGTACCCACAGTCCTTTCCTTAAATGAAAATCTTTTTTTGAAAACGTAACGGAAAAGCGTAAATCTTGTTCTATTTCGGTGCGTAATTGCGGGAAGAGCGTTTCGGATGGGTCAGCTAGGCCCTATCTAAGAACAGAAAAACAACAAAGGAAAGTTTTCGAATCTACGGATCCGCTCAGTTCGCATCGCGGTGCTGGTGCAACAGAAACAACTCAAATCAAATCGAAACCGAAAACCGTTAATTCAAAAATCTCTAGCTTAAAGCTAAAAGTTGTGCGCGTTCTCTCATGATTCTGCTTCCGCTTCTTCTTCTGTTTACATACATACACATATAGATAAGAGATAATAGATAATGGATAAGTAGCACGGATAAAATTCATATGATTCGTATGAAACTTAAAATTATTAGATCACAATAATCGATAACTCCAAATCGAAAACCGATGAAAATATCAAAAACATAATATTTATCGTTACACACAGAGAGAGTAAGAGAGAGAGAGAGAGAGAGGGAGTGTGAGAGCAGGTGTGTGTGGGTGGGTGTTGGAGAGAAACAAATAGAGAGTTACACTGTAAGAAATCAAGTGGAATGTGTGTGGTTTGGCCTTTGATACAATACAGAATACACAGAATACAACAAGAGAGAGATCGAGATCATATTGGAATGTTAAACTTAAGTAAAGCTAAATTATATTATTATTTTTGTACTTTAAGGGGGTTTACGCAAATAAATATCGGTGGTACGGTGGTTCAGTGGTTTGGTGGTTGTCAGTGGTGGTGCTCAGCGAGACATCCTACACTTTGTTCATGATGTTTTTTGTTTCTTTGTAGATCTAAATGAAAAACAAGAACTGAAAAGTTATTTCCAAAACAACTCAGAGTTTTCCCAAATCATGAAACTAGTTGGGGATCGTTAGGGGAGCAAATTATATAGTATGAGGTGCCTCGACTTTTATGGTTTGCTTTTTTATTTTTTTTTTAATAATAATTTAAGATAAATCATATTTCTTTTATATAAAGGCTTCTTCTTCAAGTTATTGAAATGGTGAGGCTTTTGGTTTTTTGGGGGAAATTGGGAAATTGTTTTTAAAGAGGTTTTCCTTGAAACTTAGAAGATTTAGATACGTTTTTTTTTCTTTGATTAACTGTAATGAAACGAAGGAAATTACAATGGATAATTGTGTGTGTGCTTTAGTGCGAGCATGTGGATGTGTGTATGAATGATGTAGGTATGTATGAATGATGTATGAATGTATGTATGAGCATGTGTGTGTGTGGGTGGTGTACATATATGAATTGATGTATGTATGTATGTACGTATGCATTCATACATATATGATGTATGTATGTATGTATGTATGTATGTGCTTGTATCTGTGCGTAGTATAATGCGAGCATGTATGTATGTGTGATGTTTCTAATTATGATGTATGTATATGTATGGGGTGTATATGTACATATGTCTGTATGATGTATGTATATATATATGGTATATATATTTATGTTGTATTGCGTATGTTGAATGTATGTAGATATGATGTATGCATGTTGTATTTAAGTGTGATGTATGATGTATGATGTACGTGTGTATGTCTATATGATGTATTTAAGTGTGCTGTTTATAATAATGATGTATTATGTAGGATGTATGTATGTATGATCTGTGTATGTTTGATGTATGCAAGTGTAATACATATATATGTACATAAATATGTATGTAAGAGAGTGTATGTATGTACGTATGCGTGAGTGAGTTACAGATGTATGCATGTGTATATATGTTATACGCATGTATGTGTGTCTGTCCATCTATGCGTGTATGTGTGTATGTACACAGAAACCACAGATGTAAGCACACACACACACACACACACACACACACACACATCTACATATAATAAATGTTTGGCATGAGTAAATAAGTATAGGTAATTACAATCAATATCGAATGAATCATATAATAATCATATACAATCAGTAATTATTGTGTTTTTGCTATATATTTTTGGTTGTTTTCTTTGTTTTGTTTTTGTTTTTTTTTTTCTTTTTGCAATTAATTAACTCATTGAAAGTTAAATATGTAATTAATGTAAATGTTAAATGTCAAATTCAATTGAAAAATCGAACAACAACACACGCCTGAAAATAAATCAAGAGAAAGAAACAAATTAGAAATATGCATTCGGCTCGGTTTAAATATTATTTTCAAAATTTAATTTTTTTTTTTAGTTTTTTGTATTTTTTTTTTTTTTTTTTTTTTGTTTCGTGGTTAGAGCTACAATAGAAAAAAATAGAGAGTACAAAAAAACCATTGTTGAAGTCAAAACTCATCATGGGCGATGTTTATTATTGAGGAAAATCAAATATTCAAATATTCAACGCTGTACAGAGGAAAGCAAATCAAATTATATATATATTTAGCCTGGATAATGTAATTGTTTTTTTTTTTTTTTTTTTTTGTTTTTGGTTTTTGTTTTCGTTTCTTTTTTTATATTTTAGTTTTCGGTTTTCATAGATACGTTTAAGCCGTGTTTTCAGTGTGTGTTTCTCTCAGTGAGCTGCGGCTGCAGCTCGTTTCGTTCGCTTTACTTACCGGGCAACAAAAAAGCACGTAAAAAATGCATCTACAACAACAACAACAACGAACTGAAAAGTGGGCGTGATACAGACCAAGTAAGGGCAACGGAAAACTGAACGAAAACGAAAAGTTGTCCATCCAAAAAATCCGCATGAAAATGATGCACTGCGAGAAATCGCGTTAGTTCGCTCGTGGCGCACTTATACACTAAAACAAAATGAAATCAAGTCAAGTGGCAAGAAGAACACTGCGCAAAAAACATACACGCTTCTTACGTAACTTGTGTAAAACACGGAACACTTTGTGGTATTTTTTTGGTTTTTTTTTTTGGAGATTGTAGCACAACAACTGAAACAATTTGGAGAAAGGTGTGTGTGTGAGTGGAGTGTGTGTATGTGTGTGTGCGTGAGAGAATTAAGACAAAGTACACTGCACGAAAAAGAAACCTAAAATACGAAACTCAAATCAAACGGAATTCGAGCGAAGAGCTTTAACTAAAGTCAAGGGAAATACACATATATATATAGATATATATAGAAAGAAGGAGTAAGAGAGAGAGAGAGGGGTATAGTTAGCAGCTGAACCAAAGTACACTGAACGAAATGAATGAGGAAATGAAAACCAACCGAAACTGAACACAACTGAAGCAAGTTTTGTGTATTTGATATGCAAAGCAAGAAAAACTCATAATCATATATTTTGCAAATACATTTATAATATTAATTATTATTTTTTTTGTTTTTTGTTTTCCATTTTTGTTTAGTTTGAAATATCATTTGAAATGTTTGGATAAATATTATTAAGTAATTGATATAAATACGTTAATAAAAAATTAAATAGTTCATCATCATCATCATCGTCATTTTGTATGTATAATATACATGTATATATATACATATATAAATCTGGCGTATTATGTTATGCGATTCTAGTTTGGTTTCGGTACATACATATATATATAACTATATATATGTTTGTATAAATAAATAAATTATATATATATTGATATATATATGTAAATAATAAGCGCATATTACTACATAGTTTATATGATAATTAAGCGTAAGACTAATTCTAACTAATCATAATTTGAATCCGTCATCAATTCAATTCAAGCAAAATCAAATTAATTCTCTGTTTGCACACAAAACAAAAGTTCGTAATATCGCATTTGGTAAAAAAAAACAATTGCAAAGAGACAGAGACGGAGACAGAGAGAGAGAGAGAGAGGCATTGGGTGGGGTCAGCTAGACTCTGAGATACCCTGCCCAATGGTTGACTAGACAAAGAGTTGTGTGCGGGAATGTTCCAAGCATTTGAGATCAATAAATTCTTGTCTTGACTAGCTTTATGCGGACTGGAATGCAGTCTATATATATAGAGAGAGAGAGAGCGAGCGAGGAAGAGAAAGAGAGAGAAACATTAAAGTCACAAACAAAAGACACTAAAAACAATAACAAACAAAAAGGAAATCAAAAACCCAAAAACAAAAAAGTGTTTTTTTTATTGAAAAATAATTCTTATTTTGCAGTTGTTTTTTGCCCTGTTCGAAAGAAATCAAATAAAAATCATAAAATTAAACATAAATTTAATGAGTAATAAACATAATCCAACTCAGGGCGAAAAGAACAAATTATTAAAAAAAAAGAAAAAAATACACAAAAACATGTGCGTGCGTGTGTGCGTGTGTTGAAAAAAAAATAAATAAATTCAAATCGAAAAATCAAAATATTTAGCAAATTACATCGAAATTCAAATCAATTTGAGAGAGTGAGATAAAGAGACAGAGAGAGTAAGAGAAATGGAGTGAGAGAGAAAGTGACAAACGCTCTCTTCGCTTGGGTTTCCCCTTGTTGTTTCTCTTCTTCGTATGCGAATTGAAGATTTTCTCATTTTCATGTTTTTTTGCATTTGAATTTAAGTTAATTATAAAATACAATAAATAATATTCATATTTTTTTTTGTTTGCTTCGGTTTTCTCGGTTTGCTTCACTTAAGTTTAGGAAAAAAATTATATATATATATATATATATATATATAGGTAAAAGTTATATATAAATAGATATATCAAATCGACTTAAATACGAAAAATTACACGAAAAAATAATTGTTTATATTGGTGAATAATATTTAAATAAATATATATATATATATATATATATATATTTCAGTTACATAAACATAAATAATTCTTGCTCGCTTCACTTTTCATTTTCTTCATTCTTAGGGAAATTATAACTGTAATTTAGCTGAGATGCACGTTTTGTTGTTGTTGCTGCTGCAAGTTTTTTAAAACTATTGCACAATATTAGAATTACATAATATTATAATGACAAAAAAATAGGAGAGTAGAAATTAAATTTAATTGTAATTGTAATTTTAACTTTAATTAAATTTAAGTATAAATAAAAATATATATGTATATATATATATATATATATATATATATAAAGTTGTTAAGCGATCGACAAATAAGTTAAACAAAATCAAGTACATAATTTCACTTAATAATTAAATGTTTCTCTCTGTATGTGTATGTGTGTGTGTCGCTTACAGTTGCATGCTTGCGGCGGAGGGCAAGGCAAGGCTCTCACTCGCTCTCGCTCTCGCCGCTGCCTCGTTCGCTCTCTGCGTAGAAGTTGAATTGGGTACAGTTGTGTTGTGGGTCACTCTGGAGCGGGTAACGGGCGTTTTTTGCAATTTTCTTTTCTTTTTTTTTTCGTTTACATAATAATTATAAAGAGAAATAAATCTTTGGACTTTTCAAAATTACAAAAAAAAAAAAAAACGAAAATCTGTAAATATATATATATGAAAATAGAAAAATTACTTTCAAACAAAATTATAATTTCGCTCAGTGTATGTGTGTGTAGAACATTTTCAAGAAATTTAATTTTTTTTTTCCTTTTTTTGACAATTTTTTATTTTAGTTTTTTTTTTTTTTTTTTTTGGTGTTTTTTTTTTTGTCGGCTCAATTTTGCTATGCTTAAATTTTAGCTAGAATTTTTGATATTTTGTTATATAGTATTCTCCCATAGTATTGGTGTTTCCTCAAGAAGTTCTGGCTGCCTGCTAGACATAGGGGCGTTCCGCTACTACTGCTAAGTGTTATATCTGAAGTACACATATATATAGATTGGTATATATGTCTGTATATATATGTATATATTGAACATGTTTGTTGTCTCTGCTTCTGCTACCTTAGTTTGCTGACTAGATTTCTTGTTGCAAATTTTGTTCAAACAAAAAAAAATTGCTTCTCTTTTGCTGTTGCCTAATAATAATATATATGTATATATATATATAATTAAATAAAATAAAATTAAGGTTTTTCTTTTATACATAAGCTTCTTCCCCAGTTCAAGTACTTTCGCTTGCTCTCCAAGGACTTTCTCTTTCAGCTTCTGTTAAGGTATTTCATTGTGTCTGTGTGTGTGTGTTGAACTTAAAATAATTGTTATAAATAATTGTAACTAGACCTAGGTATATATTGTAGCTACTGAAAGGAAATTATCGCTGACATTCTGTTCGATAATTATGGGAAAATTAGAAACATATTTCAATTCTTTTCGCTTTTCTTTTTGTTAAATATACATTAAATAAATATGCATGGCTCTAATTAACGCGCGCTCTGCCTGGTCTTGTTGTTGTTGTTAATTGAAATAAACAAAGAAATCAAACAAAACACAATTCAAATGTTTCTATGTCAAATGCAAATCGAATTCGAACTCAAACTTAATTCATAATCCACAAAATGAAGTCGGAAAAAAGAAAAAGCAAAACAAAAGACACTTTGATGTGAAGGGGGTGGGAGTGGGGGCTTGAGTATATATATATTGCATAGTAAAGGTATCGTACGGACCGGACATGGCCAGCTCTGAAGGAGCCGCCCTCATTACCCATGCTATGCGCCGCTGTACACACTCGTAGGGCAGCCACTGTACGCAAATGGCATGGCGTGTCTGTATGTGTGTGTGAGTATGCAAAGGCATATATGTGTGTGTCGCAGGGCATGCCACTGTATACAGTGCTGTGCTACACTATTGTGCACAGCGTGCAAGTGTGTTTCATTCCATTCGTACCAAATGGATTACTGCGCGACTTCTCATTCAATTTTCATTCTCATTTTAGTTATTATCTTTTCTTCTTCTTCTTCGTTTTTTGAAGTTTTAACAAAAAGTGTTTTCTTTTTTTTACTTACATAGCTAGAAAAACGCTTTGCTAATGCTTTTTTTTCTCAAAGTTTTTTGTCATATAAAAAATGTTCTTTTTTTTTTCTTTTCATTTAGTTACTGAGTTTTTGTTTTTGTGCTAGGCTTTCTCTTGTTTAACGCTAAAAATGTTAGCAAATTGGTTTTATGCTGCTTACTCTCTGGCTTGAACTATACATTATATAAAGTATATAAGTTATATATATATATATATATATATATATATATATATATATATATATATATATACATATACACGTCTGTGTGTGTGTGTGTGTATAAATATTATAGTATAATATTCACTAACAATTATTTACTTTAGTAAAACGTTTCAAATTTGCGCATAAATTATTGTATTACTTTTGCGTTTTCTCTTTTGCTTCTTCTTCCTTGCTCTTTGCACACTTGTCCCTAAATTTCTAGCTCTCTGTCTGTGTGTGTGTGTGTGTGTGTATGTGTGAGTCGGCCGTTAGTTCTCGATTGTAGCTTTCGCTTGGCTTTCGTTTCATTTCAAGTTGTAAAAAAAACACAAAACATTAAAAATGTATAAACCATAAATATATATATATATATTAAAAATTTATGTATATAATGCATATATACATAAATTTTTAATTTTTTTTCTTTTTTTTAATACTGTAGCAGCCTCCTTGTGTTTATGCTTAATGTTTTTTTTTTTAATTTTTTGTTTTTTTTTTTAATACTTTTTTTGCTGGAAAACTCAAAAACTAACGGCGTCTATACTGCGAGAAAAAAACTGTTTAGAAATCTTTCAAGCACTTTCCTGTCTGCCTTTCTTTTCACACATTTTCTTTGCTCTTTTGGGATTTTCTTTTTGTTTTTTTTTTTTTTTTTTTTCTTTTTAAATTTTATATAGAAAATTTTTGTTACTGGAAGATTTCATTGCTGCTTACTTAGTTATAATTTTAAAAAATGTTATTTCCTTTTGCTAGATTAATTTTGGTTATTATTAAATCTTAGAATTGTTGTTTTGCTGATTTCTTTGTTTTTTTTTTTTTTTTTTTTTTTTGCGACTAATTTGACTGCTTCGTCAGCTTGTTTTAAATGTTAGATATTGCATTCGACACGTACTCTTCATAATTAGCTTCCTCTACTTCTTTTGTATAATCTTTAGTTTAGTTTTAGTTTAGATTTTTGTTTTTGCTTTACTTAAATGCTAAACAAGAATTTTGCTATTGCAACGGCCGGCGCTGTGGGCCGTCGTTTCGTTGTTTAGACGTGAAGCCGAAGGAGAGCTCCAAAAAAATTGATCTTTTCCTTTGCTTTTCTTGTGTATGTGTGTGTGCGTGTGTGTGTGTGTGTCTGTGTGTGTTATACACATTGTTGTTGCGCTTAGTTAGCCTTAAGACCATGCATATTTATATATGTATAAGTGAGTTCTCTCTGTATGTGTGAGTGTGTGTGTGTGTGTATCAACTAGATAAGTGTAGGTGTGTCTGTGTGGGTGTACTTGCACTCCTGTTCGCTGCTCCTTCTCGGTGAATTGGCAGGGTTTACTGTGGCTGCTGCTGTTACTGTTACTGCCGCTGTTATTGCTGCTGTTACGGTCACTGTTACTGTTACTGTTACTGTTGTTAGAGAGCGCGCACAGTTGTCTACTTGGCCTTGTTGGTCTTGAAGCTGACCTGCAGCACCCGATTGCCCATGGTGTAGCCGTTGAGGGCACGTATAGCCATGGCGGCCTCGTCGTAGTTGGTCATGGAGACGAAGCCGTAGCCTTTGCACTGATTCGTTGTGGGATCTTTGACAATCTTCACCGATTGCACAGCACCGAAGGGCCCAAATAGCTGCCACAAGGCCGCCTCCTCCGTCTCGGGTGCCAAGTTGTATATGAATATGGGATATGCACCTCCCGGTCCGCTGGCCAGCGTTGTGGCCGCCGCAGCAGCAGCGCCCAGCCCATTGGGCAGCATCACGTCCAGCATGTCGCCGGCCATGGGCGAGAAGCGTGCGAGTCCTTTGTTGACCGGCGTGTGCATGGCGCCACCAATGCGTCGCACCAGCTGCGGGTTGAGGAATGCGGGCAATTGTGGCTGAATGATCTTGCTGGTGCTGCCGGGCGTATTCGAGAATTTGACAACGATCGGATCGGTGCAGCTGCTGGGCGTGGTGCCATTCAAGGCAATGATCGCACGCGTTGCCTCCTCGCGCTTATCGAAGCGTATAAAGCCGACGCCCTTCGTCTGCGTGTCGTTGCCGGCATTTTGCAGAATGCGCGACGTAATGATCGCGCCGAACGGCGCAAATATGGCCTCCAGTTCCTGCTGGGTCATGGTCTTGGGCAGGCCCGAAACATACAGATTGGCGCCCTTGATGGCATCCGACGAGGGTCGTGCAAAGGACACCTTTATGGTTTTGTTCTGCAACCGCAGTCCGTTCAGCACATTCACCGCCTGCTCCGCATCCTGGGGCCGGACGTAGTTGACAAAGCCGTAGCCGAGGCTCTGGCCCTTGCTGGGCGCCTGGGGGTTGAGCGGATCGATATAGACCTGCGACTTGTCGCGTATCAGCTTCACCGACTCAATCTCGCCCACGCTGCTGAACAGCGAGCGGATCTCGTCCTCCGTCATCGTCTGCGGCAAATAGTTCACAATCAGATTTGTGCGCGTCTCTGTGCTGCCGTTGCTGCCGTTCTGGGCGCCGCCCGAGTTGCCGTTCGTGTTGGCCTGTTGCACCTGCTGCTGGACTTGTTGCTGGACCTGCTGCTGCTGTTGCTGGACCTGCTGCTGCTGTTGCTGCTGCTGCACGGCAACAACTGCTTGCTGCACCTGCTGCTGTTGCTGCACGACCTGCTGCTGCTGCTGCTGTTGCTGCTGTACGACTGCTTGCTGCACCACGGCCTGCTGCTGCTGTTGCAATTGCTGGGTGACGGCCGCGGCGGCGGCGGCAACCGCTTGCTGTGTCTGCTGCTGCTGCACCTGTAATATGGCCTGCTGCACCTGTTGCTGCTGCTGCTGCAGCTGTGCGGCGGCGGCCACAGCCGCGGCGCTCTGCACCGGTGCCGCCGCATTCGTGGCAGCCACGGCGGCCGCCGCGGCGGCGCTCTGCATTAACTGCGCCTGTGTCTCCACGCCGGTGGCGCCTGTATTAGCCATCATAAAGTCCACTGCGAGTTTTTACAAGTTCAAGTTGATTGTTAGCGAGTTGTTTGGTGGGCGTAGACCAACGCAGGCGGAGTACATAGAAAGTGAGAAGGATCAAATGTCAAGATTAAACCATTTGCCAACTGGGTTAGTAGCGATTAGTGCAACTTAACTAAATAGACTAAATAAACCCCCATTGGGACAGATACATGGGGATTAACCATAATCCATCATAATATCTATACTCCCTTCACAACAATCTATCATAACTGTGCCCCCGTCCCATATCTCTATGAATACCCTTGCAGTGGGGGTGCCGTATCATCAAGGGTTGACGCCCTCATATCTCGAACATTAACTTTGCGAATCTAAAACTGATTTTCGACTTGATTGCTTTTAGTTAAATTTTGTTTTTTTTTTAATATATTCAAATTAATTTCGTCTCTATATAGGGAAATTATAATTAATAATTAATAGATATACTAAAATTATATATATTAATTATATGATTTATGATTTATTAATATCTATTAATTATAATTATATTTAATAGGTAATAATTATATGTATTAATATATATTAATTATTTAATTATAAATTATATTGAAACAATTAATAGATATTAATAAATCTATTAATATAGATAATAGATATTAATATATCTATTAATTATAATTTTTATATGTTATAATCTTTCATTCCTTACTATGATACAGTTCCTTAACTGATAAATTAGTAACTTCTCTATAAAAAACTTCAGTTCGCTTCATTAAACTTAACTAGATTAAATTACTGTAGATTTCAAATCAGTTTCAATTAATATACAAATAACTACAGTGGTGTTAGTATATATAGTGCCACTACTGTAGCTGCAAGGGTATTTCAACTTCGACAAGTCGAATCGCATTTGATTTCGTTTAGTTATTGGCGACATTAAATGGAGAACTTGCACCCTGGCGCCATCTAGCGGGCCACTTTAACGACAAACTTTCGTTCAAAACTTACTTTTGCCTCACACACACACACACGCACAAGCAAACACACACACACACACGCAAAGAGAGTGAGCTCGTGAGAGTGAGAGGGCGGCAGACACTGAGAGTGACAGAGGCAGGCAGAGCCGAAGCTTGTGCAAGCAACTAAGAGAGCGCGTTTTTATAAGCTTAGGCAAGCACACAGAAATAATAACAGTAAACACAATCACACACACCTACAACTGCGTGGAAAAAGGAGTTTTTCACAGTTTGAGAGTTTTATTTATTTATTTGTATCAATTTATTTGTTGCGTAGAGCTTTTTGCCGTTGCGAGACCCGCTGCGTCGCAAGCACGCGATGCTACTGAGCGCAGGTCCTTGCAAGGCTTTCGTGCTATGCTGGCGTTAGCGTCTTTCGTCCTGCTACCGCTCCTGTTCCGGCCTGTCGTTAACATTGCTGCTGCTCTGATGCTCTTCTCCTCCTTCTTCTTGTTGTTGTAAATTGTAACAAAGCACGTAACGTACCCGGCCAAACCCAGTTATGTAATACATACACACGCACGCACACACGCACCGCGGCAGGCAACGAACTCTAGCAGGACATACCCCTCTCTCACGAAAAAATAAAAGAAAAGAAAAGAAAAGCCGAAAAGCAACAAAAAACAAAATTGAAAACTAAAAATGAGCATCCGACGTGCAGCCAACCCACCCGCCCTGCATATGCAACCCTTAAAACCTAAAACAAAGTGTAATATTGCTTTTGCAAAAATTACTACCACTCACACACACACACACACACACACACTCACTTATATACACATGTATATAATGTAAGCTTGGCTCGCCTGAGGGTTAAATACAGCAGAACAATGCCACCCCCTTTGACGGGCAGCATGTGCGTTGCGTTTTTTACATTCGAACTGTCTGGCAACGCTGGCGCAACGGCTGCTGTTGCATGATCTGTGTGTGAACTTGCACATTGGGTGGTTGCTGTTAGCAGCGTCTCTCGCACGTTACACATCCAAGTCAAAAGGTCAAACAAAATCTAACTCGCATACATACAAACACACGCACGCACAGTTTTAAATGTCTGGAATTGAACCGCTCATCCTTTACGCTTATAATTCTAGGTATGTATATTAATATGCATATACAGTTATATATAAATATATATGTATTCATCACACGCTTAAATACTCACTTGTTTCAATTAAAATGTTGCTATTTTGTGTGTTTACCAAACAAATTGAATTTGATTTGATTTCGAGTTGTTCACGCGCACGCGCTCTACACGGCGCTTACTCCTTTTGATTTCCTCTTTCGCACTTGCTGCGGTTGCTGCTCACCGACGGCTAGACAATGCTCTCAATTTATCCAGGATATGTTATAATTGTTGTAGTTGTCTTAAATTGCAGCTATTTTTGTTGCTAGTAATTAAACAAACGCTGCCGTTGTCGTTCACGGTGTCGTCGTCGTCTAATTTTATTATATGAAAAAGAATATAGATAAAAACAAAAACAAAAGAAGCGGTAAATATAACTGCATATCGTTGCCATTGGGCGTTGGTGTTATCGTATTTATCGATTTTATCGATTTTTCACCAACCCAAGCAGCCCCACATAGAACAACAACACAAACAGCACGAACAACAGCATGGGGAAGAACAGTTAGGTAAAAAAAGTTTTTGCCCAATTCTGCGCACATGAACACACACATCAATCACATGCATTCACATTCATGTGCACATGTAGAAATTCATATTTTACTTTTTGTTACACAATTTCGAACTGTGCCGCTGTTGTCTATTTGTGGTTTTTTTTTTAAACTGATGATTATAACAGTATCTCTCAGTTGCTGCTGCGGCGGCAGCTCTGTCACTGTGCTAATGTATGGCAAGCGCCATTCAGAAGAGAGTGAAGCGAGAGAGCGATCAACTGCTTCGCTCTTGCTCCATTTCGTCAGCCATACAATGTATGGCATTTCCCTGCATTGTTGTTGCTGCTGCTGCTGTTGTTGTTTATGTATGTACATACATACATATGCATTAGAGCTAACGCACTTATTTTACATACTTTCTTGCATATGTATGTATGTATTCATGCATGGAATGAATATGTTTGCAAACAAACGCACACCACACCACAGCACACACACGCACACTAGTCTTCATACATACAAACACACACACTGACGCATTTAGTATCTATAAGTTTTTTGTTGTTGCTAGACGACGCGCTTATTAAATTAAAACACGCGCTGCTTTCGTTTTTATTTCCACGATGTTTGTTGTTCTTGGTTAATTTCAAAAACAACAAGTAGAATTAAAAACGAAATGCAAAAAAAAAAAAAAGAAAGAGAATAGAATATACAATCATACACTGCTGTAGCGTTTGTTGTGGAATTGTTCTAATTTGTATTTCCGCGCAATTCTCTCTGGTGATCGTAGTAGTATTTTTTGTTTAGCTCTGAGTGTTGCTGTGGCAACAAAAACACTACGCTTTCTACTACTTATAGATACAAAAAAAAAAAACAACTAACATTTTGTTGATAGTTCTCTCCTACAAATTTATAGCCACCGGCGTACTCTGACACTAGAGTAAAATTGAGTAGAAAATGAAGTGTGCTCCAAGTGTGTCTACTACTATTTCCCACCGGTGCTGCAGTTGTAGTCGGCGTACAAGGCTTGCTTCTTCGTGCACATAAAATCGATATGTTAGCTGCGCCCTTTTTGCCACTCACACAGCTACTCAGACACACAGCAGCAGTGTACACTCACACACTCTGGCGTAGAGCAACCGTTTTACAGATACACAGCACAGAGACAGAGAGAGAAAGAACGACTGCGATGGCAGTAGCACCAACACCAGCACCATCACCATCACAGCTCTGCGCATTTAGCAGTAGATTTGAACGCACAAGCAAACTACTACTTTTACTACAACTGCTTTACTACTACTACTTTTTATTCAGTTGCCCAGCACCGTCTTCCAGCTGCCTCCCGGCACCGATCGTTTGTCTCTGCTACGCTTTTGAGTTTGTTGAACTATTTGGCGCTGCCGCTTGTAGTCTGTCTGTGCGTCTTGCCTACATATTTCCTCCACACTCATTGCATATTGTAATTTTGCATTTTAGCATACATATATCAAATTGTTCCACACTCACACACAAAAAAAAACATATATGTATATAATTGCACAATTATGCAGCGCGTAGTGGTCGTTCGTTTGGCAATTTTCTTAGCATTTTATTTTTTTATTTTTTTGTAGCATGTTGTTGTTTTTGTCGTTGTTATACGTTACGCTTACGTTTTGGTTGCGGCTGCTTCTGTTGTGTTGTTGTTGATGAGAATATTATTGGTAGTATTTTGTTGTTGTTGTTGTTGGTGTTTTTGTTCTTGCACTTCACGTAGTTTACTATGGCAATGCGTATATTATGCTTAAACAATTGTATACTCTTGTCGGTATTTTATATTACTTTTTTTCAAAAAAAAAAATAAAAAAATCAATTGCAAAATGAGCTGAGCACACGATCTGAGGCAGCGCACACGAGCATTCAAACGTACTGCGGCGGACAACGTCTAGCGTAGAAATGAATATTACGCGAATACGAGCGAGCGCAAACAACGCAAAGCTTCCTACCCTCAGTGGCCATATGAATACGCGCTCATCACTCAC
The DNA here is from genome assembly GCA_035047485.1 of Drosophila peninsularis. Taxonomy (NCBI): domain Eukaryota; kingdom Metazoa; phylum Arthropoda; class Insecta; order Diptera; family Drosophilidae; genus Drosophila; species Drosophila peninsularis. The sequence goes on from JAWNPN010000028.1 coordinate 9,514,661, forward strand.
ACTCACACACTCGCAACTTATGCATGTGTATGTGCATGTGCTGTGTCTTACGAAGCGAGAGCGAGAGAGCGCCCAGAATTTGAGAACAAGGGAGAGCGAGAAGAAATATATTGGCTGTGTTGACCAGCCGTTTAGCCGTTTAGTAGTTTTGTTGCCGTTGCCTCTGCTGTTGCTGTTGTTGTTGTTTTTATTTTTCTTGCTTTGTTTTCGTATTTTGTTGAATGCTTAATACGAGTTTTACTCACCGAGCTATGCACTCTCTCAGGTAATCGGTTGCTGTCTCTGGAAAATCGACTCTAAGTTCGTTGGTGGGTGATTGGCTGGCTCTAGGGATCCTCTCCTTACACTACAGATATTTCAGCTGGGCCAAATATATATCTTGAGCAGCGCGGCAAAATAAGAAAGAAATTTAAATTTGAGCGCCCTATCGAAAGATTACCAGATGATAGAAAGAATGCACGAGTAGAATTAAAAATTCAAAATGGCTGTGCCTATGGATCTGCCATTCCAACAGCCTGGAAATATCTACATGTGTACATCAGCATGTCAAACATTCGCCTGCCATCGCCTTCAAACTGTCGAAGAAGTGTTGCCAGAATGTTACAAACCAGAGCGTGGGAGCGTGAATGGCAAGATTGCGTTAAAATTTCAATTCAAAAATAAGATTATCAAATCGAATATTATTAGAATTCGTTTTCTTTTTGGTTTTTCTTTTTTCGATATGAGGTCGTCAACCGTTTTATGATGCAGCTTATATGCAGGCTAGTCTCTCTCTCTCTCTTCCTCTCTCTCTCTCTTTCTTTCTCTGTCCCTCAGGACAATATCCTTGCCAACCGAGTGAGGGCTGTTCGCCTTGTTTGCTTGCTCTCTGTGTGTGTGTGTGTGTTTTGCACTGCCACCACCAACGCTGGGGTTGTTTTCTGTACAGCGTACACCCCCTAACTCGATTCCAAACGCCTGTCTAGCGAGTGTTTCGACATGAGCTGGGTTTTTTTTTTTTTTTTTTTTTTTTGGCAAGCGTGCGTGCATGTGCTTAATTGCGCCTGTATTCAGCATATTCCATGTATGTACATGTGTGTGTGCGTGTGCTTCCTGCGCTGCTGCTGCTGCTGTCCACCGGTTACCATGTGCTGATTTGTATGGCACAACATTACAAATGTGCCGCCGCCTGTCTGTTCCAATTTACACACAGTGAACACATTGTTATTCTTCTTGCCGTCGTCATCGTTGCTCGCTCGCGAAACATCAAAATTGTAACTCAACTTTTCAGCTGGGGTGGTTTTTGGTGTTTTACATTTATTTTCTTCTTTCTTTCGCTTTCGAGATTTGGGTTGCCAGACGGTCAGCCGGCGCCGTTGTCATTGGCATTGCCGTTGCCAAAGGGGGTGGCCAAACGAGACAGATCGGTGCCGTGCAAGTGCTCGCCCGCTGCCGTATCCTGTCTGAAATAAGCATAATTTATACACATACTCATTTGCATATGTGTATAACGTATATATGATAATATTTTAAATTTTTATTATATTATATTTTATTTATTATCACAATATAATATTTCCTGTACGTAGATAGCTGGATAGTTTGGCATATTTGGAGTTTGTTTGTCTAGCTTTGGGTAAATCCTGAAAGTTTTATATATTTATTGTTTAATTATTCGTTCTAATTTGAGTTTGACTATATTTTGGATGTATATAGTTCGTTTTATATATGAGACTATAGTTACAATATAATTATTAAAGTTCAGGGCCCAAAAGGTACTTCTGAATTTTTTTTATTTTATTTTATTTTTTATTTTATTTATTTTTTTTTTTTGTATAATATATTATTTAATAGGATTCTTTTTTTTTTTTTTTGAGCTAATCTTAAGAATCTTAAGTGAAATTTAATATATTTTTTTAAATATTATTAAATATTCTATTCACTATAATTATTCATTAATTTTAGGAATCTCAACTATAATATATATTATATTATAGAATATAATCTTTATTGAAGCAAATATTATATATACACATATTATTTATACATTTTCATATCCCTGTAAAGCTATCAAAATAGAGCACATAACCTTACTATTTATATACATATTATTATTTGTTAGTCGTTGCCCGTGTTAGCCTTCACACATACAAATTTGTATTCATGTAAACACATATATACACACACTCACAAATAAGTAATTATTTCCATGACGATGAGTTTTTTGTGATAACTAATTTGCGCCAATTTCTGCCATTCACTCTCTGTGTCTGTGTGTGTGCGAGAGAGAGAGAGAGAGTGTGTGAGTGTGAGTTCGCCGTGTGGACTCTGACCACGTGCTTAGATCTCTCTCTCTCTCTCGCTCTCTTTTGCGTTGCCGGCGCCACGCAGTATGCAGCACTTTTGCAATGTTGCCAGATTTTACAAATTCCAAATGGCAGCGGCTCTGGCCCGGGCAATTCAAAAAGGAAAAGGGGAAAGAGAAAGGCAAGGAAAGTATGGCTAATCCTTTGGCTCTGTCGGCAACCGAACGCATTGTGCCCAGAGCACCTTGGTCGCATTACAACAAAGCCGGATTAAAAAAGCAGAGGACGCAAGATGACAGAGACAAAGGGCATCAGCATTTTCTCTCGCTTTTTGTTGTTTTGGGGTTGCAGGCGCACCCTTAACTGATTTCGATTTTAAATAAACAACAACAACTAAAAACAATAACAAGCACCGCTGCAGGCACTGCACCAATCAGTCTACGGCCCCGCAGGATCAGGCTGGCCGAACGGGTCCTAGCGACTGCTTGATTCATCAGCCACACAGCCCCCTCCCCTCGCGGGCTTGGGCAGCGAGGCGAGTTGCCTTGGGCATATTTACATTTACATAAGGGTCCTTCAGGGTGTTTTCAACTTTGCACGTCTCGCTGCACAGCGCACGATCGACAGATGCAATTTTTCCCGAAACTAAATAATAATAATAATAATCGTTAAAATTACCATAAGACACCCAGAATTCACTCTCGCCCGATCGTCGCGTCGAGGGTGAGCGAGCGACACGCAGCATGCAGAGGGGTGCAGGACACGCTGCAGTGCCATTTTGATTGTGGCATGTGTTTCCATTCCTGCTTCTTTCGATCCGTTCCTCTCTCTCTCTCTCTCTCTCTCGCTCTCACTCGTCCGGCCGCCCTCTCGTCCATTCTCTGTGTTCCCTTTTCCCATTCTGTCTGTCTGTCGCTTTCTCCACTCTAATTCCCCGAACACTTTGTTTACTCTAAAAAATTAGCCAAACGCAGTTTACATGAGATTAAAAGCTAAGCTGGAATTAGATGAAAACAGTTTAACAGAATTTTAGCTAGCTCATTCTCTCTCTCTCTCTCTCTCTCTCTCTCTCTCTCTCTCTCTCTCTCTCTCTCCATCTTTAAGCTTTCTTCCGATATTTGGAATATAATTTAAAAGAAAGTACAATATAAACTCAAGGCTTAATAGCTGTTCATTGACTCTCTCTACTCTCTTTCCTATTCAGCTCTTTCTCTCTCCCCACGTTCTCCCTATCTCTTTCTGCCTCTGTTTGTCTCTCCTCATGTCTCTACTCCTCTCTATATCTCTACATATCCTCTCTCTCCTCTATGGGAATAGATCTTCCCTCTCTGTATCTCTGTCGCTCTGTTTCTCTCCCTCTCTGTCTATCTTTTTCTATCTCACTCTCTCTCTCTCACTCACTAGATAGTGCACTCTATCTCTTCTCGCTCTCTCCCTCCATTCTCACTCCAGTCTATCGCTTTTTCTCTCCACTCTCTCTCTTTCGCCTCTATCACTCTCCCCACTATTTCTTCATCTCTCCACTCTCTTTCTCTGTCGCTCTCTTCATCCATTCCCTCTCTAGTCTATCTCTCCATCTCTCGCTAATTCTCTTTCTATATCTCTCTCATTACTTTCCACTTTTTTTTCTCTCCAATCAGTATCTCTCTGTACTCTCTGGTTCTGGGAACAAAGTATTCTTAGATTCGAACGTGCAAAGATAGTTTTTAAGCCTACGAAGTAACATAACCTCACAAATGCCACGCCTGATTACAGATAACCTCAAAGCGCTCAGCTTGTTGGGCTTCAGGCGCATTTTATCAATACCCCTGCTGTCTCCCTACTTCTTCCCCCATCTCTCAATCAAACATTATCTTTCTCTCTCGCTCTGTCTCTCTCTCTCTCTCTCTCTCTCTCTCTCTTTCTTTCTCACACTCATTTTCTTTGCTCTGTGACTCATTTCAGTTTGCCGAAGGATCAATTGGTTTACATTGGCTTGAGGGACATTGACCCCTACGAGGCGTTCATATTGAATAAATTTGGAATACGCTACTATGCCATGGATGTAAGTAAATTGGATACATGAACAGACACACACACACACATACACAGAGAGTTTCGGGACGGCTTTACGTGGCAGTTGTAAAACATTTTAAAATTCCGGTTTGTCGGTAGCCAAAAGGATCGAATGACGATCGTGCGTGAGAGCCTCAACAGAATTACGCACACACCATATTCCGGCTCTAGTTCTATCACTGTGTGCGTGTGTGTGTGTGTGTTGTAAGTGTAAGCTCGGCATTTATAGGGGTTGTCGCTGGTAGGAAAAATCGAATCTAGTTGCACCCTTCTGCAGCCGGCAAAGTTACAGGACACTCCCTAGCTGCCCACCTACCCTCCAGCTGACTGCCAGTCGCTCCCTCCCTTTCACGTTACATTCGCGCTGTCAACTTCCGATCGGTGGTTGTTGCTACGTGCCCGGCCACATCCGCTCGCAGCGTATCCGGCGTGTCCTTGTTGCCAGCCTTAATTTATGGCTCGTGCTAAATCGACGTCTGTTGAAAAATGGTTTAATGCTAAATGTGCCCGAGCTGCAAATTTATTACAACTCATTAGTTCGACCCAAATGTGCCAAAAAAAATAATAGAAATAGAAAAAGACAGAAGAAACAGCTCGTTGGCTGTACCTAGACTCTTGGCAAATGGCGTTCGAATGATCGACGCACCAATTGAAATGCAGCCAAGCTTTGGGCACCGTTAGAATCGAAGCTTTTCGCCTTTTGACTTTTGCGGATATTTCAGTTCTGTTATGAGCTATGCGACACTTTGAGATGATAATTTCTGGATATCTATATATACATATATATTGAAAAGTCTATGATAATATAATAATTATTTTAAAATATGCGAAAAATTATTGCATAATTATAATAATAATGCAATCCTTATATATAATATAATATATCCATATTATTATTATATTATTAGTATTATTATTCAATATATTTATTTCTAAAAAAAAAAATATATATATATTATTATAATTATACATTTTAGATATTTTTATATATAATTTTTTACATATTTTAATGTTATTATTATTAAAGAAGTATTTTAATTTAAATTTTTATTTTTGATTTAGTTTATTTAGTTTATTTTTCATATTTTTCATATTTTTGTAAATTATTTTTATTAAAATGAAACAGCTAATATTTTTTTTAATATACACAAAAAATAAAAATAAAATATTTAAATTGAAAAACATAAAAATTCGAATTTGAAAAGATTTGCAATAATCATAATCATAATCATAATCATAATTTATATTCAAATATATATATTTTATTTAAAATAATTTTTATTTATTTATAATAATAATAAATAATATATATATATATATTTTTTTTTTATTGAGCCATGAATAATTTATTAAACAAAATATAGATATATAATGAAAATAGTATATAAATAAATAATAAAACTAATTTTTAATTTTAGCTATTTTTACAACATTTCTATAATATTTATTTACACAATATTAAAGTCCAGATTATATTCTATAATAATATAATATATATAGTATATAGTATATATATAATAGATATCCAGCAATCCCTCATTTATCTATGCTCTATGCATAAAGTATTCTGTGCTCTATGTTATAGATAGGGTATTACAAGTGCGACAAGCCATGGACTTGCTCTCATACATATATATAACTGTTTATTTATGCATGTATTTCTCTTGTGACAGTCGATCGATCGCTTGGGCGTGCCCAAGATCATTGAGATGACGCTGGACGCACTGGATCCACAGAACAAAATCCACGTGAGCTTCGACATCGATGCGCTGGACAGCAATGTGGCGCCGAGCACGGGCACCGCCGTGCGCGGCGGTCTGACGCTGCGCGAGGGCATCAGCATAGTGGAGGCGCTGCGCGACACTAAGCGTGTCCAGGGCATGGATCTAGTTGAGATCAACCCGAAGCTGGGCACCGATCGAGATGTGCGCACGACAGTGGACTCGGCGCTGGAGATACTGAAGAGCATGTTCGGCTACAGGCGTTCGGGTGCGCGACACTACAGCAACCTAGACACGGGCATACTGGGACACGAGCAGTAGACGCCGACAATATATATATAAGATTTAATATACATATATGTGTTTTTATAATATATATAACATGTATTTTGTTTGGATGTATGTACAATTGTAAAATTCACTTTGCTTAATCTTATGAGAGAATAAATTTGTGGCATAATCGTAGAGGAAAGAATTGAAAGTATTTTGAACGGAGATTCCGAGTAGTGGCCGTGCGTGGCCCGGCTAGATGTCAGACTTGGTGGCCGCCAGGGCTGTTGGCAGATAGGCGGATATATCCACGTTGGCCATCAGGTTGGCCGTATTGAGCAGCTCGTTGGCAGGCGTCGACACACTGCTGACTGGCGCTGGCGGTGGCGGGGGAGGAGTGGCTCCGGGCAAGCGGAGGTAGAGCTGCGGCGCAAACATGCGCAGCAGACGCCGCTGAGTGGCCACCAGGAGCGCATTGACAGCGCCAGAGATGACAATAATGCCCGATATAATGGAGCAGAGGCGTATGACAAATGTCAGCAAATAGTCGCGATCGTGGCTAACCACAATTTTCAGGGCGGACCAATCGTACTTGAAGTAAATGCCCGGCGAGCCGTACGAATTGCGTTCGGCATCTGTAAATAGGAAGCGTGTTACGTCATTGTCAATTGAACTGAGAGGATGCACTGCATCAGGACTTGCCTAGCTTGCGCACGTTCTCGGTGACAGCATATTGGAATGTGCTGATGGTGCTGAACGTATGGCGAATCTCCGTCGGCACCACCTTGATGAAGTACTGCACTGTGGTGGCCTCCTCCTGTATGACCGTCTCGTCGCCCTCCAGCGGCTGCACGATGCGACGCGAGTACTGGCCAAAGCTCAAGCGGTTGATGCGGTGCGTAAAGTTCGCTGGCATCCGACGAAACTCGATCATCCAGTGATCCTCGAACATGCCAACTACAGGCTGGGCGCCACCCACTAAATGCAGCACGCCGGCCACTTTATTGATGCCCAATGTTCCGTGCAGTCGGCATGCATCGTACTTGGACTCGTGCTGCGAGATCTGCTGCACCTGCTGCAGTGCACCCGGTGGCGGCGGCGCCGCGCCGGCCGATGTGTCGCTCTCCTTGGGCAGGGAGCGTTCACGTAGTATATCCTTAAAGAGAATATCCGCCACAGAGTGATATTCCTCGCGCAAATAGTGATTGGTCATCTGCATGGATTGAAAGTGGCGACGATCCGAGTCCGCCATTTGCCACCAGACGCCCTCGCGCTGCAGCGTGCCGTAAGCAAACACATCCAGCTGCGTCTCGTCCATCAGATCGACGCCGGAGAGCGAGGCGCAGGGCATGGCCACCGTAATATCCACATGCATCTGCACCTGCTCATCCAGCGCCATGTCCGGCTCGAATTGGTAAATAATATCCGTCTCATTCCAGTAGTAGCGCAGCTCCGTGTAAACGAGATACACAATGAGCAGCCGGCTAAGTAGCGAGACTGTGAAGGGTTTCAAATGAGTTATGAGTATAATAGAGTGTAAGGGAATCAATGCGTTTAGCTCACGTGTGCCACCAATCTCTGTGGTCTCCGTATATTTCTCGGGCACCTTTTTGAAGGCATCCAAGTTCTTGGCGAACTCGAGCAAATTGCTTTTATCACCGCGGTAACGTAGCGTGGCAGTCATAGCTGCAATTGCTACACTTCGTTTATTATTGTAATTAACTAATTGTTGTTTACTGTCAGATTATTCAGAACGTCATCGTCAGTGCCACGTACGCCCACATTTGCTGTCCCTTAGCTCGAGTTAGCGTGCACGTAGCTGGCGTGGATTTAATTAGGACTAATTAACTGGAAGTCGCTTTTTGATCGCAATCGTTTATAAACATATGCACTTCCGGCTTTAAACGAAATAAGTTAAAATTGTATATGATAAAATTCCTGCCGTTGCCGGCTGAGTTGTTGATATATCGTGGCGATATATCGACTTGCCCTATTACTGTTATCGGTGCGTTATCGGTAGCGAGAGTGGCGGATGCTGCCACCTCTGTGGAGAACTATCCGAAAAAATTTTGAAATTGTTTTCAAAATTGAGCGATTAGAACAGAAACATCAATTGATCTGATTATGCATTGCTGCCTACTTTGTTTAATGCATTTCTTAATTTATTTATTTATTTAATTAATTAAAAGTATGCTAATTACCACAGATATAAATTCAAATACTACTTTTTGCTTAGATGATATTTATTAATTAATGAACAATAAATAAATATAAGTATTCTGATCAGTCATTGCTGTCAACAAAAGGTGCTCAAGAAATAGTTGATTTGAATTTCGTCGCTCGCTAAAAGTGCATCGCGACAGCTGGCACTATCGGCTATTTGTTGCAGTTTCTTGCAACCATCTGGCAGCGCCGACAGCGAATGCACAGTTGTCGAATCGATAAATTGAATAATACTGTTGATTCGGTGTTGTCCAAGTTGAGTTTCGCATCATTCATAAACCTCGCTTGACACTCGCAGCGGAGCGCTGGTGAAACTCGCGGAATATTTGTGCATAAGTAAAAACGTTAAGTAGCAAAAACAGCAACAGCAACAACAACAACAGTCGTTACTGAGCAGGCAAAACAAGTTTTGGTAATTAGCATGCACATATATTGAATTTTATTGTTAACGTTTCGTATTTGATCGCATGATTGACTCTTTTCGCCAGCTAATGTACTAATATTTTCGCCAAATTTACTTGTTTACTGTCGTTGCCAGCATTGCCAGTATATAGCATATATACTATATATAGAAAAAATCGTTAAACGATGGCTTTTGCTTCCAAGTGCGCAATTGTCGCCGTTGCCTTGTTTGCTTTGCTGCTGACGCACGGCTTCGATGTTGTGGATGCCCGCCGTAACCAAGGTAGCAACCAGCGTAAAACGTCATCCAGCAGCAGCAGCAACTCGGGCCATGTCACTCAATCCTACAATACTCATGCTAACAACGGAGGCAACTCCCACGCGGATGCCGCCAAACTGAGTTATCCAAATTACAATTCCCAGCCGAATCGCCCGGCCAATAGTCAACCGCCCGCAGCTGGCTGGAATGTGCCGCAGGGCCCTCCCCCTGCATACTCTGCCTCGAATCCGGCTGGAGGCGCACACTCCAACATCCATGAGCATCCTCCAGCATATCAGGCGCCCGGTTATGGCAGCAATGTGCATCAGCCAATCTCGCCCAGCCACAACTATGGTCAGCAGCATGCAGCACCTCCGCCAAGCTATCCCGCTGGCGGTTACATGAATGGAGCAAGTGGTGGCTACCCTGGCGCTGCAGGCGGCTACCCTGGCGCTGCTGGCGGCTACCCTGGTGCTGCTGGCGGCTATGGCGGCTATCATCAGCCTGCTGCGGCACCACCGGGCGCCGTGTTCGTGCAGCCTGGCGCGGCTCTACCACCAGGCGCCGTTTTGTACCCACAGGCACCGCAGCAATCTTCCTCCGGCTTGGGCTTTGGTAAGCGAATCACGTCCATCAGCAACGAGAATCATTTATAATCGACTATTTCAGGCACTGGTCTTCTGGCTGGTGGTTTGGGCGGCGCCCTGCTCGGCCACGCCTTGACTCCATCTGGTGGCAGCTCCTCGCAACCTGCGGCGGCAGCGCCAGCTGCAGCTGGTGGCCAGGACCGCATCATAATCATCAACAACGGCGCGCCTATAAATGCCAGCGATGGCACCACTGTCGTCAATGCAGCGGGTCCAGCTGCTGCTGCTGCGCCAATGAACGTCACCTCAACGGGTGCTGACGGACAGCCCGCCCAGTTGGCACCAATGGCTCCCATGGCGCCCATGGCACCCATGGCCAATGGCACTGATGGAGCCCCACCACCACCACCGCCCGGCGGCATCATTTGTGTGCCCACCAAGGTCAACGAAACGGATCCGGCCGACAGCAGCAAAATGATTGAAGTCGAGAAGATTGCCTGCTATCCCGCACCGCCGCCACCAGCCGCAGCGCCCGGCGCTGAGCCCGTGCCGCTCGCCCCAATGGCACCCATGGCCACCAGCCAACCGCAGCCGGCCATGCTACCACCCGACCAGGCAGCCGTGCGCTCGAGCACCAGCGGCGGAATGCAGCTGCAAGTCCCCGGTTTTGCCCTGTTTATTGCCCTGTTCCACCTGGTTAAGGCTGCAAATTAGATATGAACTAGCTGCAAATGTTACCAATAACCGCTTGTGCACCTATACAGCCCACAGCCACGCCTACGCCCACACACCCCACACACACCTAGAGAGATGGCTAGCACTATAGCAGCGTATTTTTGTATTCGATTATTATGCATTGTTAACTAGTATTTGTTCGTTGAGTATTCGTAACGCGTTGTCTCCAGATAACCCCTCAAATGTGATGCTGACCAAGATGGTAATTATGAAGCTGACGATGATGATGATGATGATGATGAGGCAGCTATTCCGATCGAATCGGTGAATCTCCTTTACACTAATTATTACTTACAAAACGAAGAAAAGAATCTTTATCTAACCCCTAATGTAAAAGTATCTCGTATAACCTACAGTTAATCGTGACTAGCGAGTATGTTTAGCTAGCTGTTTTTAATCACTCCTTGTTTGTTTTTGTTTTTATTTCTGTTTACGCGTACCTAGACGACGACTGTCTCCTGTTATTATTGGTAAAAAGTTTTTTTGTTCTGATTAATTGATACAATAAAAGCTTTAACAACACGCCGCACTCCAAGGTTCCAGCTGGTCTTTTACTTCACTTCAATGATTCATCAATTAGTGATCGATCTCTCTCTCTCTCTCTCTCTGTCTCTCTGCCACTAGTTTGCACAACTTTCACTCGATTAGCAATTGTAAATCTGCCCACCCATGCAATCATTCACGCAATCCAACCTGTTAGCTGCATCATCACCCTTACTTCCAGCTAAACAGCTTTCGTCTTAGAATCCGTTTAGCTCAATTACCGTAATTATTCTATCACGGCAGGTGTTCGGTGCCAGCTAACAACATTTCATTAGAATCTCTGGGAAAACTCAAGTATATATACTAGTGTATATATAAAGTATAGTCTCTTCAGTTGGAAATGAAATGATCAGGAATTACACTTAATATCCATGTATATATGAATTAGTTTAGAGTCGAGGGCAGGACTTTGAGACCCAGAGTTCAGAGTTTGGCCCGATCTGGTGGGAGAGAGCTATAGGTCTATATAAATATATACCGAATCGAGCTGAACCACATGATGCTTGAGCAAGTCGGGTAGACTCTTGCCGATCTAGCCATTTTCCCGCGAGATTATTGATGTTAGCAATGTGAAGTGGTTGAAGTAATAGCTCCAAAACTTTGGAAGACATAGTCTTAACTGATATGATACACTCTTAATATACATATTAAGAGAATAGAAAATTCTTCTTAGTTAGTTCTTATTTCCTAGCTATGAAACTGCAGCTACGTCCCTAGTAGGCGGGCATCTATAGTTTTTAGTCACTTTTAAGAAGGCTAAACCTTTGCCCAAAAGAGTCGTAATTACAAAAGAGAAAGTCAATCAGTTAAAGCAAGAATGGTTTAAAAGTTAAGATATAGGCTATGCAGTACCTTCCCTATGGTTCTAGATATATGTATATACCAAATATTACTGTTTATGCCCTATGTCTATAGACGAGCATATATTCCATACTTCAATTCTCTTATAGTAGATAGTACTGTCTCGACATCCTATATCTAGTATCTAGCGAGTTGCCACGCCCCCAAGGGTATATATAAAATATATTCCAAGTTTCAAGTCTCTAGAACCCTTAAATAACATCATTCCCGATCTATATATCTGGTATTTAGCGATTTGCCATGTACCTCGTTTACACCGGGAAACCTCAGCCCTTTATACGATGAGGCTAGCCACGACTATATGTGTATATATTCCACATATATATATAAAGTTTCTGGCTTGTATTGAAAAGGACGGACAGAGCAAGATGGTTCTTGATTAGAACCAATATACCCTCTCCGCAGCGAGAGCAAGCATATACACATAGCTAATACTTCCAGCTGAAGTATTATAAAAGACTTAAATAAATATAAAACTCTTAAAAACCAACTATCTTTTTCTTTAGTTGTCCTATATATGTTTCAGCCTTTTCTAACTTTTATAAATGGTTCTAGACCTGGCGACTTGACTACAGCAAGATAGTAGCCATAATAGAGAAGCGAAGCTGATCCAGAATAAGGTTATATATATATATATATACAAGTACTATATCCAAATACTGCTCCTCTGAAGCCTAAGCAAAATCCCTTGTCTTGGAGATCTCATAGATCAAATAACATTCCAAAACAGTTTCACTCAAAGCTTACTAATCTCAGCTAGTCAATGTCTAGGATCGAACATGACGAAGTTAAAACTAATAACAGATAAAACATTTGACGTATAAAGTTTACACAACTTCAGTGTTTTTTTTTTATAATTGGATAAACCACAAATTTTTGTTTCTATTAAAAACAGAGCATGTAAAAATGTTGGGTTTGTTGTAGTTGCTATTGGTGTGTTGTATCTTTACTCCGCGTCGTCATCCTCATCATCGTTGGAGCTGATTCTGAAGTAGCGCAGCTCGTACGAGTCCTTCTCGTTGGCAACCACTCGGATCCAATCGCGCAGGCTGTTCTTCTTCAGGTACTTCTTGGTCAAGTACTTGAGGTAGGCCTTGGAGAAGTGCACGTCGGAGCTGACATGGAGCTTCATCTTGGAGCGCTCGAAGGTGACATTGTTGCCCAGGTTGTTCACTTTGCCGTTAACCTTAAGGCGCGCCTTCACGTACTTCTCCTGCGAAACGAAAGTCGATCATCGATTAGAAGAGTGCGGCGAACGCAAGCGTAAGTAGACGAACGTACAGTAATATAGTGCTGTCTCTTTCTTTGTTAAGGCCAAAAGTCAATTGAATGCGAACAAAAGGCCCAAATAAAGAAGAGTGACCAATTTTTTGATCTGCCACTGAGTACACTGCCATCAGAGCGACTGTCCCCGAGGGGACTTCACTCTCTGACGGCAAATCGGCGTGGCCTTAATATAACTTAATTGATATTGGAGCATTAGCTAGCTGTATTACCTGTTCCTTATGGGGCGGCGACGCTAATGGCTGGCTTGACTTGGCTTTGCACCCTGCTAAATTGAAAGTTAGGCGTGTTGAACGCTTATGAGGTTTCCCCTCGACTTGGCTTTAAAATCTCTATTTAATTTGCTTCGTGGAGAAACCTGCAGCGTGACAGAATACCAAACTTCCGAGTAAGTTCGTCAGTTTGTTGCACACGCCATGGCGCAGGGCGCACTATGAATTTCGGCTCGACGTAACACGGATGTGGCACGTACAACCCAGGGCCCACCACGTGGCGGTACACATAGCACGACTTGACGCTGTTCACAGACGGTTGCACCAACTGGCCAGACCCGGTACTGGCGATCAGTGGCTACCCCGTTGTGCAGTGTCCAGAGCCCCTTTGTCAACGGAAAGGATTCGACAACAAAAAAAAGTTGATAAAGAATGTTTAGCAAAAGCCAGACTGCTGTGATCCATTGATCACTGATTGAGCTAGTTATTATTGATGAAAAGTGTTCCAGCAGTTGTTAACCGTAATGGCCAGATTCTTGGCCAAGTTCAGTTTAATCGCTAGTGGAATACTTTACTATAACCACAACTTTTTATCCAGTGCCTATGGCTGTTTGCGGCAATGAAAAGCTTGGTGTGGTATCTCGGGCCAAACTCTGTTGCCATTTGTCTAAATGAGATCACCCCACGTTGGGATTAGAGATCTGTCACGGCGGCTTGTGGGGTACTTACGAAATCAGCAACATCCATGATGTTGTCCTCGGCGATGTTGGTGCAGTCGATGGTGAAACGCAGCGATACCTTCTTCTTCTTCAGGCCCTTGCCGCGCAGCACGCTTTTCTTCACAACCTTGCTGGGAGCTGCCGGGGTGGCAGCCTTGGGCTTGGGCTTGGCAACAACCGGCTTAGCAGCGGGCTTGACAGCAGCTGCAGCTGGGGCGGAAGCAGCTGGTGCTGGTGCGGCCTTGGCGGCAGCGGGAGCTGCCTTCTTAGCTGGTGGGGCAGAAGCCGGAGCGGCAGCTGCCTTCTTGGTAGCAGCGGGCGCGGCCTTGGCGTCCTTCTTGGGCGCAGCAGCGGCTGCAGCTGGTGCCTTTTTGCCGGCATCCTTAGCAGGAGCGGGCTTGGCGGCTGCTGGCTTGGCAGCTGCCGGTTTGGCAGCGGCGGCAGCCTTCACATCTTTAGCGGCTTCCGGAGCCTTCTTCACGTTCTTAGCAGCAGCTGCTGCTGGCTTTGCGGCCTCAGCGGCTTTTGGTTTTTCAACCTTGCCCTTGGCTGCAGCTGGGGCAGCCTTCTTTTCGGCTGGCTTGGCAGCCTTAGTATCAGCCTTGTTGGTCTTGGCCTGTGAACGACATGCATTTCGAACTCGTATTATACAATTTATATAAACTTATTTATTTACACCATCACATGCGTTAATGCGGAAATATTAATTTGTATGCACGAAACACATCTTCAGCTTTAATATTATGCATTTATTTACTATAATTTACTTATGATGGCGCAACGTTTTTAAGATTTTTCACGAGCACTTACAGTTGGAGCCATCTTAATAGTCGAAAACCACGGAGGAAAAGAACAAGATACTCGACATGTGTAAAACTTATCGATTCTCCGATTGTTTTCGCTGCTTTCAAACACTATTTCTATGTCGTATTGAATAACACTTGCCAATGCGCATGCTAGTATTATGTTAGTATTTTAGCAGTAATTTGACATTAAAAATCTACAGCCACACTGAACGCTAAATTTAGCATTTGAATAATTTTTGGCCTTCTTGATTGCATTTAGATTGGTCATACTGAAGTGCGCAGCCAACATAAGTAAACCTCAAGCGAGAGCGACAGCTAGTTTTTTTGTTGTTAGTGTAAAGACTAAAGTGAAAACTGCGTTTCTTATACAATTATTTAACAAGTACAATCATGAAGTTCCAATATAAAGAGGAGCATGCATTTGAGAAGCGTCGCGCCGAAGGCGACAAGATTAGACGTAAATATCCCGACCGTGTGCCTGTAAGTACAAAATATCTATATATTTTTAATTTTTATTTTCTATGTATGCGTGAGTGCATATGTATTCCATTGTGTGTATGTGTGTGTGTATGCGAGCTGTTTGCATGTGTGTGATTGTTTTGCGTCGTTCTATTTGGTTGTGTGTTGTTATTGCTACACATACACACACGCATACGCTCAGCAGGGAAAATCAATAATGCGCATATTGAGCATTGAAGTAATTGTTATTAATTTTATGTTCGTTTCCGTGCATTTTATTGCCATATACAGTTTTTCATAAATACTGAATAAAAAAGAATTCACTTGTCGCAGTCAACACTTGCCAAATCTCAAGTGAAAATCAAACAAATTCATGCGCACACATACACATACAAACGCTTTGTTCGCCTGTATGTGTATGCGTGAGTGTGTGAGTGCAGGAGAGCGAACTGCTAGCTGACTCGCTTGCTCAGCTGTTGTGATGTTGTTTTTCATTTGGTTGGTTTTTTTTTCAATTCCCCCTTCACACTGCCCACACACACACACATGTACATATGTATACAAATAAACAGCGTCAGCCCCTGTGTCACAGCCAACGAGCCTATCGTGTTTTTGATTTCATATACAATTTGTATTTTTGTTTTTGTTTGTTAACTTGCAAAAAGCCAGACCAGACAGCTTTCGAACTGCGCACAAATAAAAAAAAAAACAAAAAAAAAAAAATAAATAAAAAAAAACAACAACTGTTTGCAGTTGTCGTTTTTCAAGAATTTGGCTAATTTCAGCATTTGTTGTTTTGCTTTTCCGCTTGCATTGAGTCCATAATTAGTCATAACGATTTGCTCTCTTTGTTTGTTTGCCTATTTCACCATATGCAGTTGTTCTTGCTGCGTAAACACATACTCAACACTGAAAGCTCTTGCTCTCTCCCTCCGCCTCTCTCGCTGCCTCACCCCCACTGCAGACTCTCAGTTCCTTTCGCCCTCACACGCGTCGTTTACAGTTGAGTTTATTTATTTCGTTTTTGTTTTCAATTTCATATTATTCAACAGTTTTCGGTGCTTTGCGCTCGCCTTAGTATTTTGGCAAGCAGCAAATAACGTCTGACGCCAAACCAAATGCAGGCAAGGCCAGCTGGTCGCTGTATAATTATGTACATATATACGATATATACATAAGTAGATATGTATGTATATAGTTAGGCCACCTTCACCTTGAACACGGCCAGTGACATGACCCCAGCAGCTTCTTTTGGCAATCTTGCTAAGCTGAAATTAGCAGCAATGTTAATTAACATATTTGTAACATTCGCTAATGTCAAATTGCTTTGTTGTACACAAAAAAATGCAATTGCCGTTAGCTAAATATTTGAGCACGCATACATGCACACCTGTATCTATATATATATATATGAATATTGATACGTGTTGCTCGATTTATCGTTATGTCGTCACGTATTCACGTTTGCGAAGACGCAGTTTATTTTTGTTGTTTTCATAACTGTATTGTCAAGACTAACGGCCTCTGCGAGTTGGCGAAAAAGGTAGAAACTAACCGTGAAAAGGATGCTCCGCTTTCAGACGTATCTAAGGAATACCCTCTGTTAATGTTAGTCTGTTGTCTGCTGTTAACTTTACATAGTGTCCAGTCCTAGTCGATTTTCTTTTGATATGTTTCTAATTTCATTTCTTTGTTGTTTTCCAGGTGATTGTTGAGAAGGCACCCAAGGCGCGCATTGGTGATTTGGACAAAAAGAAGTATCTGGTGCCATCCGACTTGACCGTAGGCCAGTTCTACTTCCTTATACGCAAGCGCATTCACCTGCGTCCCGAGGATGCACTCTTCTTCTTCGTCAACAATGTCATTCCCCCTACATCAGCAACAATGGGCTCACTGTACCAGGTAAACTAGATAACATGACTTGGGGCTTATAAAAGTATCTAATCTCTCTCTCCCGCTCTGTCTTTCTAGGAGCACCACGAGGAGGATTATTTCCTGTACATAGCCTACTCGGATGAGAACGTCTATGGCATGGAGAAGTAGACAAACGACTTAATAGTGGCAGGCGTTCTGAGATCAGGCAACAACCTATACAGAAATTCTATATAAAATATATATTTAAACATACATATATATATGTATATACAATATATATTTGACGTTTAGCATGCAGTTGAAAATGAAAAAAATGCAAAAATCACACAAAAAAAAGAAAGGATAGCTAAACAAATTGTGCGGGTTTAAGGCGGTAAAAAAATTGAAGAAAAAATATAAAAACTGATAAGAAAAAAAAACATATTAAAATGATCTTTCAAAAAATCAAGAAAAAAAAAAACTGAATTGTAAGAGGAAAACAGCAAATGTTATGTGAAAATTATTTTATATAAACATTTTCTATACGCGCTAGTATTTCAAATTTACCTATGCTTTAACAATTTATTCACTTGGCACCATTTCGTTGAGTTTTTGCCTTTATATATCGTATGCCCTGCAATTTGTATGTTTTTGTAAGGTACTTTAACTACCCTTACCCTTACCTATATCTTTTATTATTATTCTTTTTTTTTTTTGCTCTTTTTGCTTTTGTGTAATAATAATACAGCAAAATTTTGTGCATATTTAGTGTGTATGGTTACGAATAGGACACTCTTGGTTAAGCGTACAGTAATTAATCTACTATTAATTAAATAAATAAAAATATAAAAATAAAAAAAACAAAGAACAAAACAAATTGCTCAATCTTGGCTAATTGTTTTGAACACGTCATGGCCTTGGTAATTGCATCAGCTGTTGTTTTGCCTTTATCGGCCAGGCAATTTGGGGGGAGAGAACAACGACCATTAAGGTCACATACATATACTGCGTACTTGCATCTTGCTTTCTATCATCCGTTTGCACAAATGTTTTATTCGATTAATGTTGAGTTGATTTCAATCTGGTGGTAACACTTAACGGTAGCCCTGTGGTTTTGCAGCCCTGGGTTTTGAATTTAACTAATATGTTATTTGAGCTAACAGCAGTGCGTTAACAGATGTTTTCGGCAATAACATAACCATTTCGAGCACTACAGTAACAGCGTCTGTTGGTTAACCGGAGTTTAGACGTGTGTTTTTTATGCAGGCGTAGGTAGGCTTTGCACAATTATTCAAAATTAAGTTATTGTTGTAATGTCAAACGAATCTATTAGTCCACTTCAAACAAGTCACTGACCAAGTAACAGTCGTTTCCGTACCCAGAATTCGAAACACATACAGAAATCAGGTAAATATATTGAACTTATAACGATGTTTTCCAGTTTACAAAGCGACGGCTTATTACAAAACAGGCGCCGCAGCGGCCCCGGCCCCAGTGAAGAAGTGCTTAATTCAATTCTTTTTTTTTCTGTGTTATTACTTGTTATTGCTGTTGTCAAGGGCAGATCGTGTAGCCTAGTGCAGTGGGAAGTGCTGCTGCATAAAGTTCTATCGTAATTAACTATTGCTGTTGATGTCTTTGTTGTTGTTATCGTGGCAAATGGCTGCAGCGAGTGCAATTGATTTTTGTTTAGTGCTTTGTTTTCTGTGACGCATTTGTTCTTTGTCGTCGTTGCTCTGACTCTTCTTGTTGTTGTTGCTTTTGGTATTGGCATATTGGTTTCGACTGCTCTGCGCCATTAGCCACCCCAAAAAATACAAAATGAACAACAGGGACTAATGGCACAAATGCAACCGTGGTGACTTGACTTATGCAGTTGCGAGCTAAGCAAACGCTCGCACGTCGTTAAAGAATTGAATCTATGTGTGAGTGTGTGTGTATGTGCATGGCGAGGTTGTAGGCAGACACCAGCAACAACAAAACCCAGACAAACAGCTGATTAAGCAGCAATCGTAAACGACGACCCCTCGCGCTGTTACCCGTTGATTATATGCACACACACACACCTAGTGATGAGTACGTGTACATGCGTGTCACATAATGAAGAGCAAAAATAAGTGTGCTAATGTCCACTCTTTGCTGCCGATCAGCATGTTTGCTGCTGGTGCTTGTTGTTGCTGCGCTTTGAAGAAACCAAACACACATTCACGTGTATGCGTGTGTGTGTGTTCCATTTTGTTGCGGCTATGTGGATTCGTTTTATTGGTTCTCAAGTATCGTATGATAATCTACTGTTGTTGTGCTTTTCCCGCGCACACTAAAACTCTCACACACATGCGTATTTATAGTTTCTGCGTTGCCAGCTAACAATAAAATTTGTAGCAGATAAATCTAGCAAGCAGTCGGCAGAATCATAGATGCTCTTCGTGTTCAATTGAAACAAAGGTCAATAATTTATAGAAGCTTTATAAAACACTTGATTCAATGTGGAGATGGTAAAAATTCAAATTGCAAACGCGGAGAATTTATCATCGATATCACTGATCGGCACAGTTGCAATGTGGCAACGACTGGATAAAAACATGAAAACATTGGAAACAATCTGGCAACGTTCAAAGCATAACCGTTGCAATTCTAAATAGTTTAGCTGCATTTGATTTTGATTTAATAATTTACTGATTTATTGCTGTTTTCTTTTACATCATTTAGTAGCTGGCTAAGGACACAGAAAACTGATTCAATGTCACAACATAGCAAAAAGGAGTCAGCTAGCCATGCGAGTAACACACGCCAGCGCAAACAGGAAGAGAACAGCAAGAGCCAAAAGAAACAGCAGACGCCCAATGGCAGCGCCAAGGGCAACACCAGCAGCAGCGCCAGCAGCAACTCTACCAGCAACACCTCATTTATAACTAGCGGCAGCAGCAGCAGCGGTAGCAGCAGCAGCACTGCCAAAATGCAAATACACACAAAGCCAAACAATGGGGGCAACAGCAGCAAAACGCAGCTGAACAAAAAGGATAAGCAGCAGAAGGAGAAGGAGCGCTTGGAGCGCGCCCAGCTGGTTCTCTGGCGTCGCCCATTGCAGACGTCCAAATATTGTGGACTCGAACTGATTGAGCTGCTGCGCTCCTGGAGTAGCAGGTGAGTGACTGAAATTAAACTATAAAATGCAATTCAAAATTAATTTTCAAACCAATTTACAGTTTACTGCGACAACGTGGACTGCTGGCTGTTTTAATAGTATTAGGGCTTGTATTTAGCGTAATTTATAAAATCGATGGCCCACACCAGCAGATCATTGAGCTGGTGCATCGCAACACCTGGTTCTTTGTATACTGGCTCGGACTGGGTGTCCTCTCATCTGTGGGCCTGGGCACCGGCCTGCACACATTTCTACTCTATCTGGGCCCCCACATAGCCAGTGTCACATTGGCCGGCTACGAATGCAACTCTCTCGAATTCCCCCAGCCACCATATCCGGACGAGTAAGTCGAATACTTGATATATATAAGGAAGATGTAATGTATCAGTGTATAGTATAAGTTAAATGTACTATCAACTGCCTTAGATAAGAATCATGTATGCAAAACCCAAAGCTGTGTTCAGAGATGTCCAAGTGATCAGGCTAATTAGATATATAGTATATATATATTTATATATGAAGCAGCAGAAGGTTGATCTACAGCTCACCTGTTATTTGATTTTCTTATATATATTAGATTAATTTAAGTATTCAAAACAGGTATTTTACTTAAGACTATTTGTAGTTCACATTTTTACTCCAGTTAAACTTGGTACATTTTCAATATTTGCAGCATTATTTGTCCGGAGGAGCCATATTTAAAGAAGATGCCCAATATTTGGAGCATCATGTCGAAGGTGCGTCTGGAAGCGTTCCTTTGGGGCGCCGGCACTGCGCTGGGCGAGCTGCCGCCCTATTTTATGGCCAAAGCTGCGCGCTTGTCCGGCTACGATCCGGATGACGCCGAGGAGCTGGCCGAATTCGAGGCGCTAAATGCGAAGCGGAATCAGAAGAACCTCAGTCTCATGGACCAGGGCAAGCTGTTCATGGAGCGCGTCGTCGAGCGTGTTGGTTTCTTTGGTATACTGGCCTGTGCAAGCGTATGTCTAACCTTGATTCAACTATTTTTCGATATCATTCATCATTGTGTGCATTTCCGCAGATTCCCAATCCGCTGTTCGATCTGGCTGGGATCACGTGCGGCCACTTTTTGGTGCCATTCTGGACGTTCTTTGGAGCCACGCTGATTGGCAAGGCCATCATCAAGATGCACATACAGAAGATATTTGTGATTATTGCTTTTAATGAGACGCTCATCGAACGCGCTGTCGATCTGATTGCCACGGTGCCCATATTTGGGCGCAAGCTGCAACAGCCCTTCAAGGCGTTCCTCGAGAACCAGAAGCAGCGCCTGCACAGGCAGCAGCGCAGCCGCAATGCCACGACCGGAAGCGGCGTCGGCAACGGCGCTGATTCCGGCAATCTCTTATCCAAAATCTTTGAGACCTTTGTCATTGGCATGGTCTGCTACTTCGTTGTGTCCATTGTCAACTCGCTCGCCCAGAGCTACCACAAGCGGCTGCACAAGAAGCCGCGCCACCTGCCGCCAGCAGGCGCTGCAACCACAGCCTCCGGCGGTGGCAGTCAGAAGAAGCATACCAAGCAGAAGGCGCTGCGCGACTAGGCCTGACTGTGACACTTTACTAAAGGCTCCTCAGCCACCTATGCAAAATTCTTCGTTAATCATTTGTACCTCTGCTCCGGACCTACACTCGAGTGGATATTATTTTTGTTTATCATTTTTTTTTTCTTAGTCAAATTCCAAGGGAACTTTCTGAACTCCATTTTGTGTAAAATAACTTGAAAACTTTGCCTGTAAAGTTGGAGAATTGAGAATTTGCCAAGTGGAATTCCGAAAGTGGACCGAAAACCAAACTAAATTATATTTTGTACAAGAATATTTTGTATGAAGGCGTGCAAGAGACGGCAGCGGTATGGAAGCGCCCTAGTTGATACCCTAGACTAGACTAGTTACAAGAAGCAAAATCCCTCAAATACAAGAGTAAATAGCAAGAACTAAAAGAGAGATGTAAAGCAAAGCAAAGCAAAGTAAATCCAGCTAGTAAGTAACTAAACACAACGCAACAAAATTAAGTAAATTAATGAATTAAGTAAATTTCAATAGTCGAAAATATTTCTGCCCATTTGTATGCCCCGTTTATATTGGATTTCGCTATTCGTGCGTTGCAATAACAAAGCGCTAATTGTTGTGTAGAACTTAGCTTCAAGGTAAACATAAAGACATTTCCCGACAAAATAGAAAAACAAACTGAGAAAAACACAAAAACAAAAACAAATACCTAAATGCTGAATAAAAGAGAAAACAAAAAATAAAATTTAAAAACAAAACAAAAACAAAAATAAAACAAAACAAAATTACGAATATGAAAAGTAAACATTTAACATTTCGGCTGGTCTAGGGGACTTGTTTGCCTAGGGCCTAATGATGAATGGCCCAAAAGACTACAACAAGCAAATGTATTTGGGTAGATTTTACGAGGGGGAGGTGGGTTTGCTGGGGTTCGTTTGCAGTTACAATTTAATCACTGTGGAGCGAGTTTGAGTTGTCATATTAAAGAGGGGTATTGACTCAATGATAAATGACTGGACTCATGATGTTGGTTGGCTCATATGATATAACTCATGGACTCGTGTCAGAAGCCTACTCATATGACTGGATTCATGACATGATGCGACTCCATTCATGCTATGATTTGACTTATGATATAAACTCGACTCATGATATGATTCGACTGCTGATATGACTTAGCTGATGATACGATTAGACTCATGATATGACTCGAGTCATAGATCTACTTATATGACTGGATTCACGACTCATCGACTCATGATTTGACTCCATTTATGATATGATTTGACTCATGATGTGATTCGACTTATGTATTATAAGTTATATAACTAGCCTCGTTGTATGGTTCTACTTAGGATATGATTCAACTCATGATATGACAATTCATTATGATTTGACTCATGATTTGATTTGTCTACTGGTATGACTCGAGTCATAACTCTATTCATATGATATAAGCTCGACTCATGATTTGATTTGGCTCATGATATGGTTAGAATCATGATATTTCGATTCATGTTATGATTCGACTTATGATATGACTCCATTCATGATATGATTTGACTTATGATATGGTTCGACTATGGATATGACTCCACTTATGATATGATTTGACTCATGATACAAACTCGACTCATAATATGACAAGAGTCAAAATCGAGGCTGCTGTAAAAACACAATCTATTAGAGCTATCATGACTATCATGGTATCTGGGTTACAGCCTAAAGATAAGGCATATTTGGAGCTTGAGTCCACTTGCCAGTGTCCTTTTTGGTCTAATCAAAAGCTTTAATGAGAGTGCAGGCAACTTGTTGCCCTTTGACTCATTAGCATAAATAGTTGAGAGAGCAGCGCCGTGTAGTGCAGAGAGCTTTGAAGGACAATTGCTGCTGGCTTACAGCTACGGCTTAGCTGGCGTCCACTTGTCGTTATGTTGGGCGAATGTGAAACGCGTTTCGCATGCCCAATTCAAGGGACGACAACAGCAGCAACAAAAAGGACACTAACAAGCCAGACAGCAAAATGAAGTGCAATGTCAACAATGAGCCGGTGGCGAAAGGACATGGGACAGGACGTGCTAAATGTCAGTGTCCAAAAAATTGGCACGTACATAAAATATTTTCATTTAACTGTCAGCATTTATTTAAAATGTACAAAAACTCATCTGTCAAGACACACACATATACAAATATATATTTATATATATATGTATATATTATAGCCCCAACTATGTGCGTCAGACAGATTGCAAATGCCACAGCCACAGGCTGGCTGATAGTTTGCTGCGAAGGTGGGTGGCCCATGTAGACCTCGCTCATGACTTTCAGTTGAATGCACAGGAGGCGCGCACTGGCCACACCCAAAGAGAGGCGCACAGCTCGACGGCTGCTGTGGCCGCAGGCGCTACGTGTTTAGCAAGGCAAGCGACAACCAGCTATAAACGAGCCATGTCGCCAAACTAACCAAAGCTCCATACCTAATGCCCCGCCCAGCCGCAAAACTTAAACGGGCAAAAAAGAATGCTAAAAAGTTGGCATTTTTGTCGGCGCACAAAAGCATGCAATGAAATTATGTGGTATGCTCAGAGGCCAGCCGGAATCGGCCATGCTGTCTATGGTAAGTGTGTTTGTGTGTGGGTGAGAGAGAGAGAGAGAAAGAGAGAGAGACAGCTTGTGAGAATGAGTGTGCGAGGTGCGAGAGTGGTTGTGGCTCAAGTGTTGTGTTCCCCAAGCGAGCTTTGCTTTCAGTCGGCGCGTGCACGTATGCGAAACTGGGGACTGAAACTGAAGCAGTTGAATGACTGCGCCCCGAACAACCCCATCTATCTAATCCAACCCAGCCCAGCCCACCACAGCAGCATTTCCCTCTTTGCATTTGGCTGGTGTTTTTATTGGCGCTGACACTGTGGAAGGACTAGTGTCTGTCGTGCCGCTTAAGCAAGTATCGCGTGCATGCGATATGTTATCGATCGCACATTCTCTAAGCGCTCTGCACACCACAGCTGACGCAATTAAAGGTAATTAAAGGCAATTAAATGAAACGAGGTTGAGGTTAATGTACATATTAATACTCTTACACATTTTATTATGACACACAGCAACAAGATCTAAATTAATTATAAATTAGTTTTTGCTTTCACACTGTTTATATACTTAATTAGGCATTTGTAATCCATTACTTCTCCTTTTTCAATGGTCATCACACTGCTTGTAATCGATGTTTGGCACGCTTGTCGATAGTTCTTGCTGCGTGCGGCACATCGCTATGGGCCGTTGCGGCCTGCGAATGGGCCAATTTGGCGACTGTCGCTGTGGCTGCTGCAGCAGAAATTACATTGACATAGACGCGCACCAGCTGCGTGCGAATTAAGACGTGTTTCAAGCAACATTTTACAGTTTTTTTTTTGTCGTTGTTGTTTGTTTGTTTGGTGCCTGCATCCGGTAAACAACAATTGAAATAAGCTTACAGGCCATTTTTTTTTTGGATTTTTTTATTATTGCGTGCATACGTGTGCCAAGCATAATGTTGCATTATCTATATAACATGTGAGATGGATTTCGCGAATCGCAATAATACGGCCAACAAGTTTGTCTGCCCCAGCGACAGGCAGCTGGCCCTGCGTGCCAAGTAAGTAAATTGCGCTCAAAAGTAGACTATGAAAAGTGCCAATGCAACAATTGGGCGAATGCTGCTGCTGTGTGTGGGTGTGAGTATGTGTGTGTGAAAGTTAAACAATAGCTAAAACAAAGCGCATGTGAACTGTGTGCTTGTCTGTCTGCCTGCCTGTGTGTGTATGTTTGTGTGTGTGTTTGTGTGATGTGCGCGTCATAAACAAAAGCTGGCTACATTGTTGTTGCTGGCTGATAAGGCAACAAGCGGCGCGCAACAGTTAGTGCTTGGCATTACAACAATAATACCAAAAACAACAATGATTACAAACGCGTATGTGTCGCCGAAAGCTTTAGTTATAATTTAATTAACTTTGACTGCGTCAGTCCTCGCAGCGCCTCTCGCTGTCCATGGGCCTATATGTGTGTGTGTGCGTGTGTGTGATTAGCTAAAACGCGCTATACTGTAGTTTAAGCAAACACACACATACATGTGCATTCATGCATGTGTCTGTCTGCCTGTGTGTGTGTGTGCTTGCGGCTTGGCCATGGCATCGCCCAACGCGCGCCGTCAAGGACCTAGTCAAGAGGCCACATGGCGTCCTGCGTCCTTCGTCTAATCATAATTGCTAGCTGGGCCCGCTCGCTGAGCAGTGCCGCCATCTCGCTGTCAGATTAATTATATTTTAATAATGCTCTTTTTTTGATAACTATATAAGTACATATATATGTCTGTATATATATATTTTTATTATTTTTTTTATTTTTTGATGACAGTCGCAACACGCAATTATTTATTGCAATTGACGGCAACAGGCAGTGGATGGGGCTGACTGTAACGGCACATTAACACTCCCACACACAGACGCACTCACACACACACACACACACACACACACCAGCAGCGGCGGCTAGCAGCATATGTTTGTGTCAAAGCGAAAACGTGTAGCATACTGCGAGGCGCAATCCCAGCTGACTGAATATGCGAATTGGGGCTTTACGCAGAATTAACTACAAGTACAAAGCAACACACACACACACACGCATACACACACACACATACATATATTATAGCACATTTTATGCATAACGCCCAACCGCAAAAGACACGCACAGCATGCGCACCGGATGGCAGCTGTGTGGCTGGCAGACAGCAGGCAGCAGGCTTCAAGTGCTCAATTTACACTTCCGTTCGCTTTATATTTTCACAACGAGTTTTACTGTACATAAAAAAAAGAAAGGCAGAAGGAAATCAAGCATAGCAGCGCCCAGCGCTGTGTGTGACGCATAGGAATCAAATGGGGCGCGGGGCGAGGGGCGGAGGGGCGTGGGAGCTGCAATGACAGGCGTGTACTTGAAATTCAAATTACAACTCAAGGCAGCCGCTGCAGCAACAGCTTACAGCTGTCAGAGCAGCCATGTTGCGCTGGAAATGCTGCCAAATGAAAATTTCATACCTTGAGCCCATTGCAAATGGAAAATTCACTCACAGAAAACTAGTTTGATTGCAGCTGTCAGCCTTTGAGCGGGTGACGGTGTGTGCCAGTCGGGCATACTCAAGAGTAGACGCTTGCCCCCTGATCATGAGGCAAGTTTGATCAGATAACGGCAATATTGAAGCACGCCTCATTATATTTTATTGTCGCTGATGTTTTGCACTCGACTGTACACAGTTCTTAAGTGGCTTTAGCAATTGTGTGTTGTAGTGCACCGAATGGGGCCAACAAATTGGAAAGCGCACGCGAAGCTAAATGAACACGTTTTGCCTGTTGCTGCCGCTGCTGCATGCAAATACCGTTGCTCGATCCTGGCAACAGCCACAGCAGCTGCTGCTGAAACCGAAACTGGAGCTGAAAGCCCTCAAGGCAACAGGCGAGGTTATGGCATGCGAGGATACATACATGTAAATGGGCTCGCAAGCGCGTACAGTGGACATGCGATACAGCGAACCTCATAGCGAACTGGCCAAAAGACTACCAGCAGCTATAGGAGACGCCCTCGTTGCACTTTGCTCGAAATTTCAAATGAACTTCAGCTGTGCCTGGCAACGGGTTCTCCTTACTGAGTGCGTGCCGTAGCTTCAAGTGGCCCGTGCAAGTCAACAAACCCGCGGCGAGGCAACGCGGCGGGCACAAGGCAAGGAACACGAATGCGAACAGCAAAGAGTAGCAAAACAAAAAAAAACATTTTAACGAACACGCCGTGGCTCTTCCACGCTAAAGTGTTGTACGCCGTACACACGTGTGTGTGTCTGAGCGTGTGGGTGTGCGAATGTGTCTGCAGAGTGAGTCTTTATACCCTGAACCCATTGAAAATGGGCATTTTGGGTGTAATCATTGTGTGGAAATATATGTAACGGGTGGAAGGAGGCGTGACAGAGCCCATAAAGTATATATATGCCTGATCAGGGCAACGAGCTGTCCGTCCGCATGAGCGTGTGATGACTTTAAACTTAGACACAAACTCTTGATGTATTAATTACCATTCATTCCATAAGTCATTGCCTCATTATCTATAAATATCGATAAATATCGATGCTTTTATTTAGTTGGATATGTCTCATTGTACCGTGATGATTGACATTAGATATACAGCGCAGAATATCTCACAGTCAGGCACTCCCGACTAGCATATTTCTTACTTGTTTTCGACTAAATTTATGAACAAAGCAATTTATATTTATCGAGAGTATGTGGCGACGCGTGGCGCATGATGCCTCCGGGACAGCCGCAAACAATGGCTCGCTTTGTGCTTTGCGTTACCTTCATCCAACTAATCCCATTATCTACTCCGCCGGATTCTGCGAACATGCAGCATAACTATTGCCGGAAAGGCACTTGTTGAATTCTAAGTTTTTTTTTTTTTTGGCTTACCTTAGAGAATGAAATGTTCTGGAAGTTATGTCTTGCCACTCCTTCAATGGGCGTAGATATATACTATATATCTTGAGTTAGAAGTATATATATCGCATATATATTCCATAATCAAAGTCTCTAGCTTAGGTACAGATACAGATACAGATACAGATACAGATACAGATACAGATACAGATACAGATACAGATACAGATACAGATACAGATACAGATACAGATACAGATACAGATACAGATACAGATACAGATACAGATACAGATACAGATACAGATACAGATACAGATACAGATACAGATACAGATACAGATACAGATACAGATACAGATACAGATACAGATACAGATACAGATACAGATACAGATACAGATACAGATACAGATACAGATACAGATACAGATACAGATACAGATACAGATACAGATACAGATACAGATACAGATACAGATACAGATACAGATACAGATACAGATACAGATACAGATACAGATACAGATACAGATACAGATACAGATACAGATACAGATACAGATACAGATACAGATACAGATACAGATACAGATACAGATACAGATACAGATACAGATACAGATACAGATACAGATACAGATACAGATACAGATACAGATGCAGATGCAGATAACCCCATACTAGACCCAAAACGCAGTCCTAAGCCTTCTCACCGAGTTTAATTTTCTGATTTGCTGTCTCATTGATGTTCCCTCCTTCGATTTGAGCGGAATCCTGAAACTCTAGACTACATTTAGCCTGGTCAATAACGAATGCTGGATGCCTCAATTAATGTCCTTCCTCTCATGACCCAGCATATGAGCGAAAACAAAGCAATTTAACTGTGTCTCGTATTGCGCCTTTGACAGCCTGAGGGAGTTCGACTCCTGTGGCCAGCTCAGGCAGCTCACAGATTTCAGTCTGTGTCAGTTGGCCGCTCGGTCACCGTCTCCCATTGAGGCGCAATAGGAGCTCACTCGTTGCTATGCCCCTACAGCCGTGGCCGGCGTGAGTGCAGCCGTCCACTCCAGAGATTGTAATTGTGTCGGCCGTGGCATGCTGCTGAGCTTTGTTCTGCCGTTTGCCGTTTGCCGGCTCCTATTGTTTTTCGCAAATTCCTCCTATGAAGTCCTGGCCACTTTGACGAAGTTTTGCATTCCTCCTCAACTGCTTGGCTCTGGTGTTGCCGTAGCCATCCTGAAACTTGGCCATTGACTCTCCTTACTGTGGCACGCATTGTGCGCACGTCTCTTTGTTTTATCTTGAAGTTGGTGAAATGCTCGTCTGTGCTTTGCAGATGGCCTCGCCTTGTCAGTTCTCGTGCTCGTCAAGGCCTTTGTGTGCCGTTGATCTCCGTACAATGCACTTGAGCTCTCTAATGCAGTTTCTATTTGCTCTAGAGTGCTCTGCAGCATGGCTCTTCGGAAGGAGAGCTCTTGCCTGCAACCCAACTAATGGCTTCTAAGGCTACTAAAGCTCTACAGGAAGTTACCTGATGGCCAGCGGCTGGCATGCCTTTCTGGGATTCACTGCTTTGGAAGACTCTATCCACGACCTCAACAGCCTTTTTAGCCACCAGTCGACTTTCAGTCCAGTCCTTTCTAGCAACTATTTCCGCTCTTAAAGCCTTCAGCTGTAATGTCAGCGGGGAAATATGCACAACCTTCTGCAAACTGACCCTCGCTCGGAATGCTGAGGCAATGCCACTGACTCTGTTATGCAAGGCAGCTGGCAGCACTACCAACAGCTGCTGCGAGTGCATGCAACCGAGATGGCTAAATGCTTCCATAATTATGCAGGAATGTGCAAAGCATTCAAGCATTCGCCTTGGACGCCACGCCAGAAATCCTATGTAAGATAGGGAGTGTTGTCTGCGTCTGGCCACAGATCCTCCAGGTCTATCAAGCAGATATAGTGAAGCTTTAAGGCATGACTTAAGGGAATATTTGATAAGGTTTGGTTTGAGCCTGGATACCTTAATTGCCGCAGTATTTAGAAGTTCAGCTAGGCTGTTGGGGGGACAAGACAATCTCTCGAGCTCCTGGATTTTGTCTCCAATTGTGGGCAGAGTGAGGTCTCTTCCTATATTCCATACTAGACAAGTTTCTACATGGAAATGATTGGAGCTAGTTATGCTTGCTCTGCCCTATGACTCCTTAAAGTACATGCCTATATATGTGTTCTATGAAACTTCTATGTGAGCTTCATGCGTTCCACTTTAGCTAGGGACAAACGAAAGCCATTGGTGTATGTATATGGGTACCCTAAGTGCAGGGTATGTGCCAGCTCAGTGCTTTCATTATCTTTGGGCGATAAGGAAGCGATTAAAAGGCGAGATATGTCAGAAAACACGAAAGTCAAAAGGAATCGAAACTGCAAAGTTTTGTTTAGGATTTCAGTGCTCATGTTGCTTAGTTCATATAGTATACATATATAGGGGTATTTGGTTATACATATATACGGATGTATGTATATATATACTTATGCATGTCTGTACGTCTGCCTAAGTATATGCATATTAACTGGCGCTTAGCAAAAGGCACAACTTCTACATTAAGTGCCACCCCAATTTGCATAAACAAGTACTCACGCGCGGGCCCCTCTGTGTGTGTGTGTGTGTGTGTGTGTGTGTGTGTGTGTGTGTGTGCTACGTTTTTAATACCGTGTGTAAGTGATTCCAAAGTGGCCATAAAACGCGCAAGTCCGGACCCCAAAACACAAACACGACTGCGAACCCGGAGACGACAACGTCAACGTCGACGTCGACGACTACGTCGGAGATGGCCCTGAGCCCTGAGCCCTGAGCCCAGGCGCCGCTGCTGCCGCGTTGACTTTGCCTCTTAATTAAATTTGAACTTGACATTTTGGCCCTGGAACTGAGCTGAAGCTGCGCCGAGCTGAGCTGAGCTGAGCCCAAACTACCGTTACTTGCCTATACACTATCTTAAAGCCGTCTAACGGCCCTTTGGCGAAATGTTAACCAAGTTTACGGTTCTGTCACTGGTTGAATGAAGCTCAAGGGGTTTGGCTGGAATAGAAATATTAATAGAGAGTTTTTTATTTTGAAATAATATTCATTTTATTTTCAATATCACATTTTTTTTTTTATTTTATAAGAGAGTAATCAAAGCGAGTATTGAGAATTATATGGGACAGATTGGTGATAAATATTTCGGTTCGTTGTATACTATCTATCTATCTCTCTATCTATCTCTCTCTCTCTCTCTCTCTCTCTCTCTGCCTCTCTTCTCTCTCTGTCTCTGCCTGCATCTCGCTGTCTTTGTCTCTCCCTCTCTATTTGCCTCCTTTTCTCTTTCTCTATCTCTCTCTCTGTTTCAGTCTCCGTCTCTACCTCCGTCTGTCTGTCTCTCTCTTTCTCTCTCTCTATCTCTCTGTCTAGGTCTCTCTCTCTCTCTCTCTCTCTCGCTCTGTCTCTCTCTCTCGCTCTCTCTCTCTTTCTATCTATCTCTCTCTATCTCTCTAGGTCTCTCTCTTTCTCTCTCTATCTCTCTCTCTAGGTCTCTCTCTCTCTCGCTCTGTCTCTCTCTCTCTCTGTCTATCTATCTCTCTCTCTATCTCTCTAGGTCTCTCTCTCTCTCTCTCTCTCTCTCTCTCTCTCTCTCTCTCTCTCTCTGGGTTTTTCTCTCTTGCTATTCCCTGCTCCTCTCTGGCCGTCTCTACATATATGTATCTCTCTTGCTCTCCCCGTCTCTCTCTCTCTCGCTCTGTCTCTCTCTGTCTATCTATCTCTCTCGCTCTCTCTCTCTCTCTCTGTCTATCTATCTCTCTAGGTCTCTCTCTCTCTCTCTCTCTCTGGGTTTTTCTCTCTTGCTTTTCCCTGCTCCTCTCTGACCGTCTCTACATATATGTATCTCTCTCTTTCTGTCCCTCTCTCTCTCTGTCTCTCTCTCTTTTCATCTCTGCGTTACTTTACAGAATACTTGAAAGACCTTTCGTTAGGGTATTAACAACACAACTACTGCATTAGGCAGCCCATAATAATGATGCTCATTAGGCGCACGTTGACTCTGACACCCACACACCTTCACACCCACACACATACACACCCTCACACACACACACATAATTATACGGAAACTAAGTTTTTGGCTTTTTTGTTTCTGGGCGCAGATTGAAGGCCGGCTGGAGCAGCTCGAAGACCAATGAACCGCTACGTCCGGAGGAACAGGAGGCAATTATTTCCGTAATACGGCGGAATGAGGAGATCGAGATTGCGGAGCGGCAGCGTGTGGGTCGACTCGTCGAGCGTGTGGAGAAGATAAAGCTGCACGCCGTGGAGCGCGGTCCCAACTGCTGTCGGCTGTGCGGCGATGCGTTCGGGCTGCTGCGGCCGCAGCGCATCCTGTGCGAGGACTGCCGCAAGGCCGTCTGCACCAAGTGCAGCGTGGACATCAACATAAGGTATCACAACAGCGAGCGAACGCGCGAGATTTGGCTCTGCCGCATCTGCTCCGAGACGCGCGAAATGTGGAAGAAGTCGGGCGCCTGGTTCTTCAAGGGCTTGCCCAACTACGATATGCCGGTGCGCAGCGCCAGCGCTGCCAACACGCCCATGACGACGCCCATGGCCGGCGCCGGCATGGGAGCGTATGGCGCTGCTGGAGCCGGAAAGGGCGCCCGGGCCGTGCAGAGCTGCCATGGCACCCCGGCGAGGGCACCCCGCATCAAGAAGCTGACGATACGCGTCAACGACAGCAGCAGCAGCGCCAGCAACAGCAGCGCCAGCGGCCAGTCGGAGGCGGAGGAGGACCAGCTGGATGGAGCCAAGTCGGGCGCAGCTGGCGGCGCCGCCGCACAGCGACTGCAGCGCGATGAAAGCTTTCGCCTGCGCGCCTACGGCTCCATACGCAGCTTCATCGATGGCGGCGAGCGCAAGTTGTCCAACTCCTTCTTCTTCGGGCGCCAAACGAACGCGAATCCGGGCAGCCGGCAGGCGGACGGCCAGGACTATGACAACATCTCGAATGCATCCACCGTGGCGCAGCTGCGGCGCGAGGGCAGCTTCATACGCCGCAGCTCGGTCAGCTCTTCGTGGTCGTTCAGCGACAGCTCCGGGTCCGGCAATTCGGCTACGCAAACCACCCAAAACCCGCCGCAGCAGAAGCAACAACAACAACAACAGCAGCAGCAGCAGCAGCAGCAGCACTGTCGTGATCCCTTGCTCGGCTGGCTGGAGCTGGCGATCAGCTATCGAGAGAGCTTCCACAGCTTGGACTGCACGATGGTGCGGGCCCGAGACCTGCCGGCCATGGACGCCAGCGGCCTCGCCGATCCCTACTGCAAGCTGAACATCGTGACGCCCGAGGGCCACACGAAATACACGCGCTGGCAGCGCACCAAGACGGTGCACAAGACCCGCAATCCCGACTTCAACGAAACGCTCCAGTTTGTGGGCGTCGAGCCCGAGGAGCTGGGCAACTCGCTGCTCTACGTGGCGCTCTTCGACGACGACAAGTACGGGCACGACTTCCTGGGCGCTGCCAAAGTCTGTCTATCGACGGTGAGTGAGCATGCCCGACTGCGCCATACTCTGCAAGTTGTTGTGGGGCAGCCCCAGGCTGAGCTGTAACGGTTTAAGTTATTAATTTTCCACTATCCATTCGCAGGTGCATAGCACGTCGCAGTATCGGATCTCCGTGCCGCTGGGTGCGGAGGATCAGTACAGCACTGAGGCCGAGATGTCGCAGAGCTGGCCCAACGGCAAGATGCTCATCTCGCTGTGCTACAACACGAAGCGGCGGGCGCTGGTGGTGAACGTGAAGCAGTGCGTCAATCTGCTGGCCATGGACAACAACGGCAGCTCAGATCCCTTTGTCAAGCTGTATGTGGCCGGCGCGCTGTAGACTAATAGTGGCTAATGATCTGATTCTTTGCTAGGCAACTGAAGCCGGATGCGCACAAGAACAAGAAGCACAAGACGAGCGTCAAGTGGCGCACGCTGAATCCCGTTTACAACGAGGAGTTCTACTTCGAGGCCAGTCCGCACGACCTGAACAAGGAGATGCTCATCCTGACCGTCTGGGACAAGGATCTGGGCAAGAGCAACGACTTTCTCGGCAGCCTGCAACTGGGCGCCCAAAGCAAAGGGGATCGGCTGCAGCAGTGGCTCGACTGCATCCGGCTGCCCGATCACTTCCATGAGAAGTGGCATGCGCTGGCCAGCGATAATCCCACACATTAGCCCGCCCAGCACACACACACACACATACACATACATATATATATATATTTTTGATATGCTTAAAATGCATGTGTGTGTGTGTGTGTGTGTGTGTGTGGGTGGGTGGGTGTGAGTGGGTGCGTGTGTGCGCTGTGCTTTGCTTGCATTTCCCTACAGCTCGACTTAATCACCATTCGCTAAGCTAAATTTCGCTTGCTGCTTCTACTGCACGCACACAACCACCCACCCAACCACCCACCCACACACATACACACACACACACACACACCAATATTATATGTAGCTCTGTTTAAGTGTCCTTAAAAAGGGGTTTATCAGCTTTTCTTCAATTATCCTTTTGCTTAGATTCTTTTCTACTTTCTGCACAAAACTTTTGTACAATTTTTTAAACATTATCTCTAGAAAACAACAACAACAACAACAACGTAGCTAACAAATTTACTTATCAAAACGAAAAACAAATCGAAAAATCAAAATAATATTTTTGATTCATATATATATATATATATAAATATATATTTATTATAAATTATTCAATAACTTTTTTCGCAGAACACACACAATATAAATATATATATATATATATATATATATATATATATATATATATATATATATATATATATATATATATATATATATATATATATATATATATATATATATATATATATATATATATATATATATATATATATATATATATATATATATATATATATATATATATATATATATATATATATATATTTATATATGTATGTATAGCAAAACATAATCTAAACACACACACACAAATTGTATACATATATATATGTATAACTATGTACAAATAAATCAAAAATCAAAATTATTTATATTGAGAAACAGAAACAAAGCGGAAAACTTTCATTTTGGGGGCAATCGAGGCTTGGCTAATCAAATGTTAAGATAATTATATTAGCATATACACACACACGCACACACACACACATACACACACACACACACACACACACATACACATATATATATATATTTATAAATGAAACGAAATGATCAAATATATTTTCAAAAATCATATCTTTATTTATTTGGGGGAATGAGGGCGTTAGAACGCTGACATCATTTAGAGACTTGCGGTTCAAGGACTCCAATACAATTTCCATATATATATATA
The DNA here is from genome assembly GCA_035047485.1 of Drosophila peninsularis. Classification (NCBI taxonomy): domain Eukaryota; kingdom Metazoa; phylum Arthropoda; class Insecta; order Diptera; family Drosophilidae; genus Drosophila; species Drosophila peninsularis. The sequence goes on from JAWNPN010000028.1 coordinate 9,550,464, forward strand.
TGTAGAGATATTGATATAGTTATATATATACGCATACACATATATGCATATTTACATACTAATCAGGCCACAAATTATAATTATTAAAATATTTATAAGCAATTTTTAGCAAGCTTCAATTTCGCATAGAATAGGTTTTGGCAAAGAATCGTATACAAATTGGTTTATCTATATACATATATGCATATATGTATATATAATAGCATAATTACAATATATAGATCAAGCATCAAAATGATATTAATTTAGCTGGGGGAATGAACGCGTTTAGACCACGCAGCAGCAGAATCTCGAACTTGATTTTCTTAACTAATTCACAATTTCAATAGATTTGGCAAACACAACATTGGCATATATATATATATACATATATATAAGTGTATATGTATATGTGTATGTATGTGTGCGTGTGTGTATATAAGTACATCGTAATATGTATATCAACTCTGGTCAGTTAGTTAGTGCATGAAGTTAGACTCTTACAGCATTCTGCAGATTCCTAAATATTCGAAATTTATAATTCGTCTGATCTTTGTACCTAACTCTATCTCTCTTTAAGCTTAACAATTAAGTAAATCGTGGAAAAGGTTGGGAGCTGCCACCCTGTGGCATATGACGCTTTAAGCCAGCTCCTCGCTCGCTGCTCGGGCCACGCCCAAAATCATCTGCTGCGTGGTAAGCGAGATGCTGCTGATGCCGCTGCTGCTGCTGTTGCCTATGTGCTGCTGCTGCTGCTGCTGCTGTTGCATGCTGCAGCTGCTGGTGGTACTGGCCGGCAACAGCGGGCATCGCCGCAGCACTGTTTGTATGTTAGAAGAGACGCTTCTCGTAGCTGAAGAGGCCGTGAACATTGCCCTCCAGCTGGGCCGAGTGGGTGCGCTTCATGAACCGCAGCTGCCCATTGTAGATCATCTCCCTGCCATGAATAAGAAAGAGAAAGAGAGAGTCATGTAGAGTGGACACTTGGCTAATTAAAGGCCCACTCACCTCAGCTTGCTAACGGAAATGGCGCCAATGTCCTGGCAGCTGTGCTGCAGGCCGCACTCCAAATAGGGCAGGTAGCGCAGCACGGAGCCCTTGTCCACAATGCTGCCGCTGACGCCCTGGGCCACCTTCATCTTGTCCATTTCGTTGTGGTAGTAGCGTGACATGGCCGCACCTTTGGCATCGCCACGCTCCATTGCCTCCAGGGAGCCCATGCCGCGATATTTCTTCAAGCGCACGCCATCGGAGAAGAAGTACTCGCCGGGCGCCTCCGAGGTGCCCGCCAGCAGGGAGCCCATCATCACGGCGCTGGCGCCCAAAGCCAAGGCCTTCACAATGTGCCCAATCGACTGGATTCCGCCATCGGCAATCACCGGCACGCCGAACTGCTTGGCAAACGTCGACACCTGATGCACGGCCGTCGCCTGCGGGCAGCCACAAGCCATCACCTCCTGCGTTATGCATATCGAGCCGGAGCCCATGCCCACGCGCAGTCCGTCCACGCCAGCGTCAATCAGGTTCTTGGCCTGGGCACGTGTGACCACTATGTATGTGTGTGTGTGGGTGTGTGTGTGTGTGTGTGGGTGGGAGGAGTTGATTGGTCGGTGGTTAGTAATTGAGTATACAAAACTTGTCAGCCACAGTGCGTGACAAAAGCATGCGACACAAAATGTAATTAACTTTTCCATTCTACTTTGTTTGTTGTTTGAGCAAGATAGAGACAGAGAGAGCGAGAGATAGAGCTACCCCCGATAAATGAGCTATAACGGCATATACTATAGTACTTACAGTCGAATGATAAGGTTCACTTCGCTAAAGATAACTTCTTGAGTCAAGAAATGAGTTCAGTTTAAGTATAGCTCATATTAGATATCATATATATGTAGGTACATATATAGTTGGATAAAAGGAAGAGAACTTCATGAGCTCAGAATTGGGTTCGTTCATATTATATATCATATTAGACATCACATATGTATTCAATGTGTATATATGTACTCTATGACCTCTGCATCTATCAAGTTTCACTCTTTCATTCTAATAATAATATAATATAATATAATAATATAATATCATATAGCACATCTCATAGCTTATACCTTCTCTTACTTAACTTCCCTTCAAACTATTTATTGAATTTGATTAGATCAGAAACTGCAGAGCTCAGCAGAAGTCTGTTGCTTCGCTAAATCGATATATATCGATCTTCAGTTTGATTTCCTTCCCTGACCATTAACATATACTAAGTATACCCATGTCCTGATGCAACACATTTATAATATCTAAATATTCAATGGATCTGATGCGCCCTGGCGCTGAATACAAGACATATTTTCTATATACACATACATTTTCTATACATATATCGATTTTCAGTTTCTTATATGTGTGCATAGATGGTTTAGCGAATGGATAGATATATGCATATGACTATCTCTGTCTCTCTATCTCTCTGTCTATCTACCTCTGTTTTCTCTGCTTACATAAATACTCTTGAGTCTGTAGGAGATCGATAAATATCGATAAACAGCTATGGCTAACAGAGCTGACGTTGCTGCTGTACAGATTATTACTTCAATATCTTTAATCTATAAGCTCTCTCCCTCTCTCTCTCTCTCTCTCTCTCTCTCATCTATAATTTGTTTGGAAACTCGTTCTCTCCTTAGTCTAGACATGCATGAATGTTGGTGGGAAGAGTGAGGGGTTTAGTTACCGTTGCCGCCAATGACCTGAAGATCGGGATAGGTCTGCTTGATGAACTTGATCATCTCGACTTGATAAATGGAATTGCCCTGGGATGAGTCCAGAATGATGACATCGACGCCGTTCGCGACGAGCAAATGAAGCCGTGCCTTGTCCTCGAGCCGAGTGCCAATGGCAGCGCCGACCAGCAGCTGCTTATTGGAGTCCTTGGAGGCATTCGGATACGACCGGGCCTTCTTCAGATCCGTGCGCGCAATCATGGCGACCAGTTCGCCATCCTGGTTCACGATGGGCAGCTTGCCCTTCTTGCTCTTCTCCAGAATGGCGTTCGCCATCGGCAGGGTGATGCCGTTGGGCGCGGTGATGAGCTGCGTGGTCATTATGTCCGCGAGCAGTACCTCCGGCTGTTGTTCACGGAAATCGATGTCCCGCGACGTGACCATGCCCAGCAGCTTGCCGCCCAGCTTGCCATTCTCGGTGACGGGGTAGCCGGTGAAGCCATTCTTGCGACGGGCCTCGAGCACATCGCCAACGGTATTGGTCGGCGACATCACCGACGGATCGCGCATAAAGCCATGTTTGTATTTCTTAACCTTGTGCACCTCCAACGCTTGGTACTCCGGCGTGCAGTTGTGATGGATGATTCCAATGCCACCACACAGCTGCGCGTGGTTCCCCCACCACAAATTAATACATCCGAACGAAGCGGCGAAGAGCGTGAAGGGAAATATACATTCGTTTTTTTTTTTTTTTGTTTTAGCATAATAGAGGCGCATAAGAGTGTTCAATTACAACCACAACTGGAGCGAGGCCGATACCAAGATTCAGCACCAAATGGCGATGTGCATCGGTCGGCGTTCGTCGGTTTATCGGTTATCGTTTACAGTTCATCGATCACACCGCCCACGGAGGACGGGTGTGGGAGCAAGGCTGCAAACCCGAAGCGCGCTTTCATGTAACATAGCGTTAACATAGCGTTAACATAGCGTTAACATAGCCTTGTTAACATTAGCTGAGCAGACAGAACTAACTTTTTAATGTTAAACTCAGAATTATGAACAGACTTCTTGACAGCATGTTAATGTCACATTGACAGCATGATTGAGGGGTCTGTTAACTTGACAGTCTGATAAATTTATGAAAATATGACAACACACAACAGCTGTTAGTTAACATTAGCAGCAACGAAACTGCTGCTTGCGTAGCCTGCTGAGTCTCTTAACAGTGCTTATTAACAGCAAGATAACATTAAGAGCTGCCTCATGACAGAGAATGCCAGAAAGAGAAAGAATATTATATATTATATATTATATTATATATTATATATATATTATATGTGAGCTTTGACTAAAAGGAAAGCGCCGATTTGCAGCCTTGTTTAGCGATGTCTGTGAGTAGATATATGTGTCTATATAGTATTGATATTAAACACTTACCGCCATGGCTATGGCCATATCAGATTCGGTTACCGTGTCCATGGGCGAGCTAACTAACGGGGCACAGAGCGTGATGCCCTTCGTGAGCGGAGAGCTGAGATCGACCGCCTCTGCGGCGAAGTCTATGTAGCCAGGTAATATGAGAAAGTCGCTAAATGTGGCGAGTCGAGTGTAACGTGAGCACATGATTAGGGCGGATTATAAAATTCGTACAGTAATTTGTTAAATACATCTAGGGCATGTGTGTGGGGGCTCGGGGGTGGGGGCTGACTTACTTGTAGGTGAGCCCTTCGCCATTTTGAAAGAGTTCATTGCAGCTTAGTCCGTCCTGCAGCTGTTCGGCCGTCGCCGCTGCTGAAAACGTGGCCGCATTGCCGCCGCCTATTAAGCCATTAACTTTTGGCTTCAGATTGGCGCCGACGTCGACGTCGACGGCTGCGCTGCTGTGTGCCATGCGAGCGTTTACCTTAGCCAATTGATGTCAACAACAACAAGAGACAATTATAAATTTATAGACGAAGCAACCGCCTTAAGTGCCTATATAAACGTCTTTATGTCTCTCTATACTACGTATATATACAATATATATATATATAAATATATATATATGTGTGTGTGTGTGTTAATCGTCTCCTTTGGGCTGATTGCAACTGTTGCCGAGTCGCCTCAATTTATGTTCAAAACAATTCAATTGCAATTGACAATCAAAGCGTTCCTAAAAGCATAAAGACAGAAAGAATATTAAAGCGAGCAATAAAATCAAATTGTATTGAGCGGTGCGAACGACCTTAGCCGACTGCCGGCATGCTCTGACCCACGACAAAACAATAACAAAATAAAATTAAAAACACAAACTTGCAAAAAAAATAAACAAAACATACGCCAAAAGGGTCGGTCAACTCGTCTAGGAGATGCGCTAACGGGCAGCAAAAATATTTACATATGAAATGAAGTAATTTTGGAAGCTCACATAAATGTGTATATAGAACATTAAATAAATGGAACAAAAATATAAAAATAAATTTATTATATTTATTTAATATATTTTTTACTTTTATTTAAATTTATAATATTTATTATTTAATTATTTTATATATTTTTTTATTTTATTTCTTTTTATATTTCTTTCATTTATTTTTATTTCTATATTTTTTTTTTCTTTCATTTATTTATTTATTTTTTTTTTAAATTTCATTTTGTTTAATTTTGTATATATTATTTATTCTTTTTTTTTTTTTTTTACTTTTAATATTTGTTTTTTATTTTTTTATAATTATTATTATTTGTTATATATATATTATTATATATTATATATATATATATATATATATATATATATATTTATATTTTTTTTTCATATATATATATATATATATATATATATTTTTTTTTATTTCGTTTAGTTTCTTACTTTAATTATTTTTTTTTTTTTTAATTAATTTTAATTTTTTTTATATATTTATTTAAATTATTTTTTCCTTCATTTATTTTAGTTTTTAGGTTTTTTTTAATTTTTATATATTTTTAAAAAAGTATTAAATTATTTTAATTTGTTTGCTTATATTTCATCTACAGAGTGTGGGGCAAAAAGCTGTCGCGCTGCTAGAGGCAGACATATGCTGGCGGACAATGCTGCTGATCAGAACATATGTACATAGATTTCATTTGAAGCTATTTCAACAAGCGCAAAGGAAAACAAAAGAAATTCCACAAGACCAAAGCGAACTTTACGGCTGGAACAGGCAGACAGACAAATAGACAGATGGATAGAGAGATACACATAGAGTTAGACTGACTGAAAAGGATATTACGTTGTCTGGTATCTCGGTGTGTCTATTATGTATAAGGATTAGGTTAGGCGCGTCAATTAACGGCCAGCGAATCAATTTCGCGACCGAAGCCAGCCAAGAACTGCGTGTTTGTCGTATGGAGCAGAGCACGTGTTTTTTATATTTACCCGTCCAGCCGCTATTCCAACCGAAGGCGTCGAAATATTGCCATTTATTGACTCAAGTTCAAGTGATGGTAGAAAGCATTTTAATCAATCGATAACACATGTAACAATTGTATCGATATATCGCCCAATTTGGCTTTTTAGAAATGCGCAATAATATAATTAATTTAATAATTTAATAAATAATTTAATGCATTTTATATATATATTTAACTTAATTGTTGACGATGTTTCATATATAAGTCAGCGGAATTCTTGTTGTAAATTTAAATTGACTAACTTGCGAGTTGTTTGGCGCGTGCTTTTGTTGTAGGCGCAATTTGTTGAATATGAGGTTAGCTTAGGCATTTAATTTGTTTGGTTTATATTTCAATATATTAGATGGGAAGTTCAAATATTTTATATATTTCATAAATTTGTGAAATTTTAATCAATAATTGAAACGGTCACACTGTTAATCAGCTGTTTTAATTTACATGCTGGTTTGTGCACAAGCTGCAGCTTGTTGAGCCAATACACAAACCAATTGCTTATGTTATGTGTCAATTAGCTGCACCAAGTTAAGCCAATACACGAACCAATATGCCTATGTTAGCTGCGCCAAGTTAAGCCAATACACAAACCAATATGCCTATGTTACGTGTCAATTAGCTGCGCTCAGTTCAGCTAATACACAAACCACAAGCTGACCGAAAATTAACGCAAAGCAAAAATCGCTTAATATGCTGCACAGCGAGTTAACAGCATGTAAACATAAGCTAAAGGCGCGCTTTTTAAACTCAATATAATTTAATTTAATTATAGTTTATGTTTATTATGAAGTAAATGAATGTAATCTTCAATTATTACATGAGTGTTTATCTAAACACTGTCATGGCTCCCTACCAACTGCAACTGTTCTGTTAGCTGTTCATGTAAGCTATGTTATCACGGCAATGTAATGGCTGCTGCTGTTATCTAGCTCCAGCTCATGTTGCATACTTTTAAGCGCTCGCTGCCTAGCCTCGGCCTGTACAGCGAACAGTCGGTCCGGTCCGGCTGGCATGAATGAAACGAAGCGCACGAAACGAAACAAGAAAACGAAAAAATTTCTCTCTCATTCTTAAAATTTCACTCGCCGCGAGCTGTTGTCGTTCGCGCCCGGATAACGACGGTATTTCAAAAGTTGGTTTTTTGTTGTAACTTTTTTTTATTGTTTGTTTTGCCCATACGAATAACGTATTTTGTTGCAAATATGTTCAATTCGAATGCGGCCAGCACTAAGTGCCCAAAGTATTTGTGTGCATCTCCCGCACACACACTCAGTATCTGTGTGCGTGCGTGTCTCTGTGTGTGTGTTAGTTACTGCCTTTCGACAAGTGCAGCGGAATAGGCGCCAATCCGTCAATAAGGACGATGCCGGCAACGGCATTGCAGCATCCTTTTGTTGTTGCTGCTCCCCAACTTCCTGTAACACCTATACACCCCCCCCCCTCCCTACCGCCCTACACCGCCCTTCTCGCCCCCAGCAACAACAAATTGATCGCAGCGTTGAGTAAATTTTTGTTTTTTTGTGTGTTTTTGTTTCTGTTTTGCAGATAAATCATACATGTAACATATATACATAGATATATAGATAAATCTATATAGATATATAGAAATTCTGTTGTGTCGTGACAAAAGGAAGATGTGACAAAAGCGTGCAAGTGCGAGCGAGCGAGCAATAAGCGCCCCAATATATTAGCCTAGGATAAAGTTAAGAATTAAGCATATATATATAAATATATATATACATATATCTGTATTCAAATCGGAGTTAACAGCGATACCCCGCCATGTGTTCAGCAATCCACGTTCCACACTCAAGTGCAACAAAAACAAAAGTTCATCAACTGCAGCAACATAAATATTTATAAATATACAAATAATTTAATATATATACATACATACGTGCAATTATTTAATAAGCAACAGCAACAACAACAACAACAAAGTAACGGCTGCTTCGTGAATCCAAATTCAGTTCAAAGAAGCAAAGAATCGTCAAAAGTTAAAGTTAAACTTAAAACAACAACGACAACAGCAGAGCAGCAGCGCAGCAGCAGCAGAGCAACAACAGCCACTGTTAGTTAAAAGCCAGGCTTAACTGTTAACGCTCGCAGGCAGAGCATGGATTACGCTCGCGCCTTCGACATAGCAATAGCAGCAGCTACAGCTACAGCTACAGCCGGCGCGCTTGGGCCGCAGCTAACAATTGGAGCACATTAAATGAACGCCGTTTGGCCACAAAAATGCCGCCGCTGCAAGGACGCCGACAGTTGATGTAAGTGCATATGGAATAACTATTTAGCATAAGACTCGGGACTTGGGGCTTGGGGCCCACCTGGGCTGGGGGTCATGGGGCGGTGCTGTTAAAGCACATGTTAGGGCGCGCACGGCCCTTAGTTCGTTGGCCTGGCCGATATCTGACGCGCTCTCTGTTTATGAATGAAACGCAACGAGGAAGCAGCGAACCAGCAACTAAGAGAGCCGCAAATGCCACAAGAGCACAGCAAGAGAGCGTAACAGAGCGAGAGAGAGAGAGAGCGCGCAATGCGGAACGCAATATGCACACACACACACACACATACACAGAGAGAGAGAGAGCGACTTGGTGTGTGTGAGTGAAAGAGCAAACACAAGCGGCAGCACACTGGCACGGCGCGAGTTCATTGACCTTTGCTATTGAAATTTTTGGGCAACGAAACAAACACACACACACGCACACACAGAGGCACAGGCAAAGACGCTTTTATTTACACATTGATAAACAATCGACTGTTGACTCTGGGAGCTGCTGTGATTGTCGTTGTTGTTGCCGCCGCGTCATGTTGCTGCTTTTTGTATGCTCTTTCGCCACAGCTGTGAGTGCAATTATGCACGTGTATGCATGTGTATGCATGTGTATGTGTGTGTGTGTGTGTGTGTGCGTTGTAATGTGATGCAATTTGACACAGATTGAGATAGAGATCTAACCCTTTGCTGATATTCAGCGCTGGCAACTGCGAAGCTTTAGCCCAACTACAAGCAACAATAGCAGCAAATATTTATTTATAATTTTATATAGCAAATATTTAGTTTATTATATATATTTATTTTTATATATATTAATTGATTTTTATATATTTTTTTTAGTTATCTATATTATTACTTATATATTTTTAATTTTTAATTATATTTTTAAATATTTATTTATATATTTTAAAATTTTTAAATATTTACTTATATTATTATTTATATATTTTACATTTTTTTTATTATTTTTATATATTTCATTATATTTTTATTTTTTATTTAGTTTTAAATATTTATTTATATATAATATATTTTTTATTTATATATATTTATTTACATTTTTTTATTTTTGTTTATCTTTTATGCATTTTTATTTTATTTATCTTTCTACATACATATTTATATTATTTTTTATGTTATATTTTG
>JAWNPN010000028.1:10210000-10490000 GCA_035047485.1 Drosophila peninsularis
CGAGCTATGCATGTCTGATTCTGCTTACATAAGTCTGACCAATTGTTCATCCTACTCTAAGCTGCGTCTCCTGCTGGAGCCTCAGCACTGGCCGGCACATTGGTCAACAATGAAACGAAAAGCCTCACAATTTGCTGGCCAACAAGTTGAACTTGAGCAGCCCTGGAGGACTGGTGGCCCAGTGGCCAGGCCGTTGAGCCGGAGGCGTCGTCAGACAAATGCTTGGGCTTTGCCCACTCGAGCGGCCCTTGGTTTAGATTGTAACCAACTCAAGTTAACCCATTAGTGCTTCGAGTGGCGTGGATATCTATGGACGCGGATGTGTGTGGGTGCGGCTCTACCCAAAAATTGCAACCAAATGGAGCTGGAGCGAGAGCGAGAAAGGAGAAGCGAACGGGGCAGATAGTGAAAGTGTTGTAAACCCAAATATGTGCTACAAATAAACCGGGAGGCAAAATGGAAATGAAAAAAACAATTTGAACGCAGTCACGTCTGACAATGAGAGAGTATCTCCTTGTTGTTGATGTCGTTGCTGTTGCTGTTGCTGTTGTTGCTGAGAGCTGCTGATTTTATAGGGCAAGCAAATAAATTGAAAACAGAAAAAAATAACAGAGGACTCTAGAACAAATGAAAGAAAAACAAAAACTAATGCCGGCTGCAGAGCACGGAGGACTGAATACCCTTTCAGAAACTGAGACTTGATGAAGATGGAACTTGTTGAAGGAGCGATGCTAAGGGAACTAAGTGAGTTGGCAGTAAGAGAAATGCTAAGATCTGTGTTTGATTGTAGAAGTTGTTAATTAAAAGAAAAGCAAAAGAGAATTCCTATGCCCTGAATTCCTACATGAAATCCTATCGATGAACACAGATACTACTATATATCGCAGCAACTCTTGAGACTGACTAAGAATATGTATCTATATATGTACTTGATGTAACTTTGTAACGGCTTTATAATGTCCTCTAGAGAGTAGCATAGACAGAAACTGCTCTTAATGAACTTGTTAGCAAAATAAATAGAATAGTTTGACCTTAGGCATCATAAGCTGTCGAGCTGCTGTTAGCCTAGCTGAGTTGGCAATGTGTATATATATACATATACTTTCTTCGATCCGAGCTCGTGCGACCTGCAGCAAACTGGAAGGTAAGCGTCAGCCACCCAGGCTGTTAGCCAAATCGAGATTGGGCCAGATAAAAGCCACTCGGTTCGTTTGATTGATTAAGCGTATATGCATACCTAATGGGCTCGGAAATGCCTCATTCAGTGCGTTAGACGTTTTATAAAGTACACACGGCTAGGGTATCAAAATAGCGCTGCGGAATGAAAAAAAAGAAAAAGAAAAAGAAAATAGAAAGGGAGCAGAAATAAAAATGTAAAATGTGCAAGAAAATCGACCCGGAGCAGCCCTGAAAACCGTTCTAGCCATCCAACTTGGGTTCTCCGTCAATTTCGAGTCCTGCAATGATTGAATGCCCCTACACAAACACAACACACTCACGCGCGCGTGTGTGTGTAAGTGTTTGTGTATATATCTATGTGTGTATGGAAAAGCCTCAGCTCTAAATTCAATTGAAACTTAGCTCGGGCTCAGCGTGGCTGGCGTCGAAGTTAACGTCGACGTTGACGTTGACGCCGACAGCGCCGCTGACGTCCCCTGTAAAAGCAAATGAAGAATTTTGTGTGCATTTTTCTAGAGCAGCTGCACGTACAAAGCACCAAAAGCGAGGAGTGGGTCGGGACGGGACGGGAGTGGGCTGAAGGGCGGCCAGATATCTTGGCATTGCGGCCAGGCAACAAACCAACATGAAATTGTTGTGCTAAACATAACAGAAAAGAGCGTCTAGCCGAAGATGCAATGCCCTTAGATGGTTCAAGCGAAAGCTTCCCTTCCAATGGATCCCTGCTAATGGATCAATTTGACAGCAGTTGGCAATAGAGCTAGGAGTTATTTCCAAGATAGTTCCAAATGACAGTCTTTAGTATGTGATATAGGAATATATATTTAGACCAACTGAGCTTATGAAAGTACTCAAAATGATTCTTTGAATATGGGAATATATTAAGTAACAGAAAGAGAGAGATATAAGTATCTAGTCCCGATAGTTCCTTCCATGAGTAACATGCTTCCTTAAGCATTGAGAATGCCCTCAACTAATCTACAAAACCCAAACGGAAAATAGAAAAATAAAGCGAAGAAGAGGAAGAACACACACACACAAGCAGGCGGGCACACACAGGTACACGTGCTGGCAGAAATCATGAAATATGTAAGGTAAACTAAGTGAAAAAGAAATGGAAACGCAGACAGAAACTGAGACTGAGCCTGAGCCTGAGACTAAGACTCAAGCGGGCAGCGAAACATGATGCAAGTCCAAAGTGCTGTGCCACGAATTTTGATGCACTCGCCATGCGTCCTGCATCTTACAGATGTGTCCACACACACACAGGGATATGGAGAGATGTGTGCGTGCGTGTGCATCACAATAAAGATGCCAAGCACAACATGGTGCAAGTTGCTGGGGCAGATGGGCGGCTGGGCGGCTGGGCGGATGGGAGCTTGGGTCACTGCCACAAGTGGCGCTGCGACGAGGCGACGTTGACGCTGCCGTTGATTGGCACAAGGCCAGACGATGTGCTGAATTTTCATCTCTGCTCGCATCTCGCATCTATTTCAGGCGCCCTTCTAACAAGCTCGCAACTCTCGAGTGCTGTTCAGCAATGAATGCGCATGTGTATCCACAGATAATGACCGAGTGCCTTCAATTAGCAATCGGCCATTTTGGCATTGAAACAGCTGCCCCAAAGTACGTGTTTGAATAGCTGCGGCTTTGCCAACAGCCAGCCCGCCAAACAAAAGCCGAAAACCCACAAGCACTAAGTACATGTCCATTGCAGCGGAGCAGCTAACTGCGATTAGGCGCTGAGACCTCGGGCTAAGACTTTCGTTGCCAAATCTGTGCACAAAACTGAGCTTGAAAAATATAAGGAACATGGCTCGGTAAGGCAGAGAATCATTTAATCATTGAGCGGACTCGCTGCTAAGCTGAGCAAACTGGAAACTAACTGCAGCTGTCCATGGATCTAGGTTAGTGCAAAGATCTAGAGATAAGATGGACGACTGCTCGGACTTACTAAGCGAGCGGGTTAGGAAAGCTTCTACTGAGAGACAAAGAACATGGAGCTAATATAATATTGATATATTCAGGCCTATGAAAAGAAGTAGCCGAACTGTTGTCGGAGAAGCAGAACGCCGTGCACTTAATCACTGTTTAAGCATGAGCAAGGAATTTGGGACCATCCGAGTATGGGGTCATAGGAAAAACCCTAGTGGTATACGCCATAGAAAACTAGGGTAACCAAAAGGCGTCGCTCCGAGAGATAACCAGTTCGCTCTGACTCAAACATGTATCCAGCATGTATCAGCGTAACTTAGACATCCTAGCGCAAGTTTAAAAAAAAAAAAAAAAAAAAAACAACTGAACAACTAAATGAGATCGTCGACGCCTCTACAAAATATTCCTATCAAACCGCTTTATGCCATGAAATCATTATCCATATGTCACTTACATCCACTTCATCAGTCGATCACAGATCACAGTCGAGCATGCACCTCCCATTCACCTCATCCACTCTTTACTCCTGTTATCGTAATTAGCCTCTCGCAATATTTAACTCACATGCAGCAAGTTCAATTTGCTCTCGTTACATCATATTTCGCTGTTCGGTTCGCGCCCAGAGAAGCAGCCGGCTGCAGCTATTGAGCTGAACGCGCTGGCAAATACCGCATTCCACACTCGATGCAATATTTCAGGGCCTTTAGAATTGTTCACACACTGCCTACAGATTGGCTCTGCGCACTCATTATCCGTGGCATTGGACGTGCATCAGTTAAGTAAATCACTCATCGGGCTCGTGAGGCCGACGCCGCAGCAAAACGATAACCGGCCGCAACTGAGTTGCCGAAAATCAGGGACCCAGCCAGACCCAACTCAAGGAGCGAACTTAAAAGCCGCAATAAATAAATCTTTTGGGGCAGTCATGGATGCAAACCAAGCACGGCCATAACTGACGCGTCTCTCTCCCTCTCTCTCTCTCTCACTGATGCCGTCAGTTCGTGTGCCAGCGGCTTTCGGAAGCGTAACGGAACGTTGCCGGAAGGGTGCCCGGATTCGACGTTAGCGCAGGGAATTGAGAGAGGGAAGCGGCGGAGGCAGCTCTGTCTGCATAATGACCCACAAGCATAGAACAACTTTTCTCTTCACAGATTCGGTTTTTTTTTTCTTCTTTTTTCGTGTTTGTTGTTATTGTTGTTGTTGTACCACATGCCAGCAACTGGGTAATCTTTTGCATCATCGAGAGCGAATGAAGTACGTGTCGTGGCCAGGACGAGGCCAGAACGAGAGCCTGCCAGTGGCTACTGTTGCGTTCGCTGGCGCTACAAATGCATAAACAACAAGAAGCCCATTCAATGACTCACTGACTGACTGACTGACTGACTGAGGCGACTCCTCGCCTGACCGACAAACGAACTGAGCTAAAATTGCACAGACACGAATCCCTGGAATGGCATTGGCAATGGATATGGGCAACGGGCAATGGGCATTGGGCAATGGGCACTGAAAATGGAACCAAGCCTCCAAGGGGATTGAGTATCGTCGCGCCTCTGCACTCGCTCTGCGCTCGCATATGTATGGGCGGCCAACACGTTCATTCATGCCCCGGAACGTGTTAAGGAGCTGGAGGATTTTATTTTCAATGCAAGAGCCGCATGTCCTTTATCTCTAGACGTGCGTCTGTGTTCCCCTCTGTGTGTGTGTGTGTGCGAGGGGTAAATTTAATCAGTATAGCATTTCCACCCATTTCGGCATACAACCTGAATTTAGATAACGAATTATGCAATGGTCGACATCTCAATTCGTTTTTCGGGGCGTTACACATGGAGATGGGCTCGTGACTCACGAAATATCCCATATGGGAGAATTCGATTTAATTAAGGAAAAGTCACTCCTGCCTGGTGACCACACTGAATAGCATGCTGAGAGCCTCTGTTAACAGCTAGGCTAAAGTCCTTCTATAGGAAATATGGGGCACTGCGGCTAGGAGAAAACGAAGTTGGACTGGAACTGGTGGGTTTGAGTCGAACTCAGGGCTGGATATAGCCACAGCTACAGATATGCCAAACTGGCTATCAACAACAGCAGGCGAAGGCTGGAGAGATGAGCGCAGGGCAAGCTCCGATGAGCTTGAATATAGCTTGTTAGTATATCTATATGTAGGATGGACCATCTTACATGCCCCCTCCTAGTAAGCGGGCTTAAAGCTTAGACAAAAAACTTAACAATAAGACTGAAGGTCTTAACTAATTCATAAGCTGTCATACTATATATGTTTCTACCTGGGTTATCGATTCATCGATCGGTATCGTTTTCATCCTGCTTAGCTTCCGCTCTAAAAATCTGTTTAGGACTCGGGCTCATAACGGGTTTTACGACCGTTTACACAGCTTCGTGTTGCGTTGACAGTCACAGCACGCATCCAGCTCTAGCTACAAATACAATTGTTGCACACACGCCTCTATGGGTGTGCGTGTGTGTGTGTGCGTCCGTGTCTGCTATGGAGGCGCCTCAAAGCGCACGTAACGTGTGCTTGTGCCTCATTTGTGGAGCCTTAGGCTCGTTTTGCAGAGGTCAGCAAATTTTCATTTTAGCCTCTGCGTTTTTATACACACTCGAAAGCACACTCACACACACACACACACACACACAGAGCCATTCACACTCACACGCACAGTGGCACAATTTAGTAGGTCGACAGGAAATGACAGTTATTGCCTTTCGCCCTTCGCCTATTGCCGAGACCAAAGGAAGTAAAAAGTAGGCAGTTCAGATCGTTTTTACACCACAATTACGAGCGATGAATGAAAATGCAATGGAAATGCCTTTTTAAATGGCCCGTCACACACACACACACACACACACACACAGAGAGAGAGAGAGAGAGAAAGTCGTCAATTTGCCACTTCGTCAGTTCGTCCACTCGTTCCACAAAAAGCATGCAACGAATTTGGCACAAAGCGCAATGCCCAATTGTATGCAACATTTTGTAACTTGCCACACAATGGACGCCGTAAAGGGGCACGGCCAGAGGCAGAGGGGGCACGGCAGTGGCACACGCCCCAGCCGCATCACGTGTTGACACTGTGGCCATTTTTGGCCTCTTGTTTCGCATAGCCTGAGCTTATTCTGTTTGTTTCGCCATTGTTCTGCCTCGGTCACTTGTTAACAACCAAATTAAGTTATATGCCCGAATCCTTTCGTCCACGTCATGTAACGGATCTCGGGTCAAGTAGCTCGCCCGAGCGAGCAAGCAAAAAAGAAAACCAAAAACCAAAAAGGTAAACTGGCTGCTGTATGCACAGCAAATTGGCAGCCAAAGAAACAATTCGAGAACTCAACAATTGTCAACAATCTCATTCGAATGGCTCAAGAACTTCGTCAATATAATATTATTAGCATGGCATACAGTATATATATATATAAATTTGAATGAAATAATTGCTCTCCACTGACCTATATGCATACAATTTCATTATTACTGTTCCCAGCTTGTTCTACGACATACATGTTTATGGTATAGCTGCTAAAACTCACCTAAACAAATGGCAAGATATTGGCAAAAAAAAAAAAAAAAAAAAAAAAAAAAATATATATATATATATATATATATATATATATAATAAATTATAATTATGTTAATAAATTATACTCTTTTTTTTTTGTTAATCTAACTATATTAAGTCTCCTAGATCCATAGCTTTAGGTATAGTTTAGCTTAGCTTTTAATTTTATATCAGTTTAAATTAAGTTGCCCCGAAGGTAACGGTATGTTAACCACAATAAAGAATTAACTGATATAACAAATAAAAATAAAAAAAAAAAACAATATGTTAGCAAATTATGCACGATATGTTAACGATATGTTAACGATATGTTAACTATGGATGTTAACTAGCTGCATAAAATATGTTAACTAACTATATACGATTGACCAGCTATATACAAAATATTAGCTATGTACGACATGTAAAAAATGTTAACTGTGAACGACATATTAAGTAACTGTGTAAGAAATGTTAATTCGAAATGTTAAGTAAGGAAAAAAAAGAAAAAAAAAACTTCATTATTATTATTGCAATAAGTATAAAATAGTAAAATTTCATTTTGAGTTTCTTTAATGACCAAGAATTTGACGAATATCATTATCAATATGATTCCCATGGCTAATATGTTTGGAAAGGACGAAGCACTGTAACAGAGCATGGCCAGTCGGCCACATTGTGGCACCACAAATGTGCCCAGGTACTCGACAAGCTATCATGAAATAGTAAAGATTCTTCTGGCCAGTCTAAAACGATCGTACTCACGTTATTGACTTGGTCCGCCAAACAGAAGTGAAAAGAAAACGGAAGATGCTTAGGTAAGGAAAGGAGGACTACGGCACTATGGGCGCCTAGTGGCGTCAGGGAACCACTACACAAAGATAGCAAGGGTCTGGCTTACGTCTACATAAGTGTGCACTGTCTCACGTCTCAAGGCACTCGAGGTGTAACCTATAAAATAGCTCATACATACTTTGGAAAATTACTTTTATTCAGTTCAAAGAACAAAATGTGTGAAAATAATACAAAATTTAGAATCAATTCACTTTTGCTCGATGTGAGCACCCTTTGCCTTGACTATGGTCTTGAGACGGTACAAACACGAATCACAAGCTGTAAGATCTGCGCATGGAACGACAGTAGCCCAGCGGACGAATAACTCTAGAGGATGGAAGGCGCTAGAACAAGGCTTGGTGTAGAACGGACTCTAACAGCAGCAACTCTTGGACAGCAAAATACGGAATGAATACTGAACTAGCACTAATCATGAATAACATATATCATATATACTTTTCAAGCTTATAGTCGGCTTACCGTTCTAGTCTGCCCCGCAATGCAGTTCGGCCGACCACTCACCTACCTCCTAGCTAATGCAATTAAGACCTATCAGCCCTCATCGAACAATTGCTGAAATCTCGAATTTATTTGAAGTCAGCTCACTCCACAGCTCGTGCAAACTTGACAACTGCCTAAACCACCTAGTAATAAAAGTTGAAAAGTGTGAAGTGATAATATTAAATATAATAGAAATGCAAACTTCGTTGCTTTTATATAAGCGTATAAGCCGATTACATTATAACAATGCCGAGTCTTATGCTTCGCCAACTATCTCACTTAACCCACAAGAAAGAAGGGCACATACGCCCACACGGCTAAAAACGCCCAAGTTTTAAGCTGCTTCTATTCACACGAGGGGTTTCGCCAGCCCAACAGCTCACACTCCCCCTAACCTATGCCATTTTGGTCGCCATCACACTTGCCCAAACTTTGTCATAATCCAAAGCCAAAAAACCAATAGACCAATCGACCAATAGACCGCGAACCGAAAAAACCGAAAAAAGACTGAAATGAAATGGGAAAACTGAAGGAAAAACCACATGTGAATGACGCAAAGCGACCGGAGTCACCGAATCGAGGCAGTGCCCACACGCACGTGTGCAGTTTTTCGCAGTGGGTGCGAGTTTTCCTTTTATTTTCGGCTGCGGGGTGCGAAATACATGAAATGAAATGAAACATTTTAACAATAAATGCAAATTTAGCTAAGCCGCCTATTGCCGACAACAGCAGCAGCAGCAGCAACAACAACAACAACAGCAATAATAAACAACAACAGCAACTAACAACCGAATCCGACGACACAAATAGACACACACAGCTGCACACGCCCTCACACTGCCCCGCGCCGCCCCGCCCATGCACCAAAATTGAAAAGTTTATAAAGCAACTCCCAACCAAACAACAACAAACAAAAAGAAGAAGAACTTTTGTAAAAATAAAATCGTACATAAATATGGCATGAGCCCAACTAACAGATACCCGCTAAAAATGATCCAAATTTCCATGAGATGTGAGCAAAAACAGCCTAAAGGATGTGCAAAGGACCACGGAAATCTAATCAAAATCATAATTTACTTTATGATATAGAATAAATATATAAATATAAAAATATAAAAATATAAAAATATATAAATATAAAAATATAAAAATATAAAAATATATAAATATATAAATATAAAAATATAAATATATAAAAATATATAAATATATAAATATAAAAATATAAAAATATATAAATATATAAATATAAAAATATAAAAATATATAAATATATAAATATAAAAATATAAATATATAAAAATATATAAATATATAAATATAAAAATATAAAAATATATATATATAAAAATATATAAATATATAAATATATAAATATAAAAATATAAAAATATAAAAATATAAAAATATATAAATATAAAAATATAAAAATATAAAAATATATAAATATATAAATATATAAATATAAAAATATAAATATGTAAAAATATATAAATATATAAATATAAAAATATAAAAATATATAAATATAAAAATATAAAAATATATAAATATATAAATATATAAATATAAAAATATAAAAATATATAAATATAAAAATATAAAAATATATAATTATAAAAATATATAAATATAAAAATATATAAATATATATAAATATATAAATATATAAATATAAAAATATAAAAATATATAAATATATAAATATATAAATATATAAATATATAAATATATAAATATATAAATATATAAATATATAAATATATAAATATATAAATATATAAATATACAAATATATAAATATATAAATATACAAATATATAAATATATAAAGTCCTTGCTCTCTTAGTTAGACTTAAACAGCAAGTTAGCTTGATGCACACACCAGACTAAGTGCTATATAAACTGATGGACATATTTGTATATATCTTTAGCTGCTACAGGGTAGCTGACCTCTGTCAGTTGTTCATTGCCCAGTGCATGTCATTTACAGGGTATACAAAACGCACGCGGGCCATGCAAATTTTTCGCTTTATTTTCACGCGCAGCTGATACACAAATCGTTACGCTTCGGTGTTTGGATATGTATATATGCATATCTATGTGTGTGTGTGTGTGTGTGGGTGTGTGTGCGAGCGTGAAAAGTGAATGGCAAAATGTGTCAGCACGCGGCGCACTGGGCGCATAGAGGTCGAGATTCGGTTTCACAAATTTGCTGCTCGACTTTGGGCGCGCCTGACCAATTGTATGATTTAATATGACAATGTGTTTGCTGCTGTGCATGCAAAATCTCTAAATGTTTGTGAGTGAGAGTGTGAGTGTCAGTGTGTGTGTGCGTGTGTGTGTGTATTTCTATTTGCGTATATATGTGTGTGTGCACAATGGGCTGGCTAAGCCGTTATTCAATCACAAAACTATACACAGAGCATCTAAAAATAACAAAATAGCTTTGAACTCGCTTTGCACGCGCGAATGAAGCCGCACTTCAAATGCCCTCCTAAGAGATAGCGAGAATTACACGGATATCGGTATAAGCCATTATTTGTGGGGACAAAGTGGGTCGCGCTGGTGTGCAGAAGGCACAATGTACTGCTGGACTGAGGGAGGCTCTGATTAGATGCAAGGTTTGCTAAGATTACGGCTGGTCCTTGTTGATAGGGAGTGGATCTACGAGTGCAGGAACTGTTAACTGTTTTACACGATATTGCATACGATATATACGATATGTTAACTATCTACATAACTATAGAACGATATGTTAACCAACTTTATACGAAATGTTGACTAAATATGTTAACTAACTATAAATAAATGTTGACTATATAATATATGCTAACTAACTATAAATAAATGTTAACTATATAATATATGTTAACTAATTATAAATAAATGTTAACTACATAATATATGCTAACTAACTATAAATAAATGTTAACTATATAATATATGTTAACTAATTATAAATAAATGTTAACTACATAATATATAGGTTAACGAACTATAAATAAATGTTAACTACATAATATATGTTAACGAACTATAAATAAATGTTAACTATATAATATATGGTAACGAACTATATACAATATGTTAGCAAATTATATACGATATGTTGGCGATATGTTAACTACGGATGTTAACTAAAAAAATAATAAAATATGTTAACTAACTATATACGATTGACTAACCATACACAAAATGTTAACTATGTACGAAATGTTATCTAAATGTATTCTGTATATCAGTCTAATTATGTAGACTGTATTCGAAATGTTAACTATGTACGACATGTTAACCAACTGTATATGAAATGTTAACTAACTATAACCGATATATTAGCCAACCCTATACCAAATACCGTTTATTTATGTAAAGTAACATATCGTTTACATATGTTAACTAAGTTATTAAAATAAAGCTTTTGATTCGCTTTAAGCTTCGATAAGTGCTCCGTTTTGATAGCACCAAGGCGTGCATATTTTCTTGCTAGAATATCAGATTCCCATCCCACGCTCAGCCTTAATGAATTAGTAAATATATTAAGTAAATAGAAAAGCAAAGATTAAAGTACGCAAAATTTATGATTTTTGAGCCCAGCTTTTCATACAGCTGAAGGAGTCGCTGTTGTTGCAATAGAAGTGTAGCGTGCATAAAAATAAACGACTTCAAATTTTATAAAGTAAACACAATAAACACACACAAACACACACAAACACAAACACACACACACACACCCTCACACAAATACGGTTTGGTTCGCTTCGTTTTTGTTATAGATGACTGCATATAAACTGAAAATCGAAAACCATATTTCAATTTGCGGCATTTAGCGCACACAAGCACACACTCCCACGCACACACACAGACACACATATGCATATATATATATATATGTGTAGAGTAAGGACACGCATGATGAAATTGATACGCTCTGCCGTAACGAGCATCAATTTCTTTCTTTTTCCAGCCTTTTTTTTCTATTTTTTAAATACCCTCAACAATTACAGCAGCGGGTATTTGAAGTCTACCCGTAAGCTGCTTACGCAGGGCATTAGCATTGTAATTGCTGCGTGCTCAAACAAAACGAGTGAAAACTGTCAGAGCGCCTGCTGTTGAGCTGCTTTGTGTGGTTTGAATCATAGGAGCTGATGCTGTAACTAATTTTGATCGGTATCAGAGCAACTACTATCACAGTAACTTGGGCACCAACTGGCAGAAAGCAGGCCGCAAAGCTAATTCACGGAGACAACCTCGGGCAGGCTCCAGACCCCAGACCTACTATGCCCCACGGCTGGGCACATTTATCACAGCGAATACCCTGCACAGCAGTGAGAGCATGCTTAACTCGTAGTGTTGCGTTAAATTTCAGTTATTTAACATACGAGTCGTTAACTGGGCAACAATCTCGGCGATTTTGGGGCCAGTTTGCGGCCGTTAATGCTCAAGCATTTGGGGCTGCGGCGCGTCGGTGTGGCTGGATCTGTTTGAGCCGCCGCTGACCGGAGCCAACTAATCGAGCCTTGTACCAAATAAATTACAATTCACTCGGCGTGCAGAAGTGGGCGTGGGAGCTGCGGTGTGTGTGTGTGTGTGTGTGTGTCTACTTGGTTGCCTGTTGGATGCCGAAACACGACTTTACACCTCGTCTGCAGCGGCCGGCCATACAACATTTGCGGTACATGTGCGCATAGGTATGCTCTGTCTATGTGTTTGCAAGTGTGTGTGTGTGTGTGTGTGTGGTTCGCTTTAGAGACATAAGCTGAAGCAGCGGCAAGGCGCCCCTGGCTACACACATACATCAATCGACAATGAACGATTTTCTCTATATATGACGACATATATGTGTATATAAATGAGTGAGTGTGTGTGTGTGAGTGTGTGTGTGTGTACCGGATGTCATTTGTATAAACTTATATGGTGGGATTTTCGACTGGCTTGCTTTCCGCGCTCACTCGCACACCCTCTCTCTCTCTCTCTCTTTACCAGTCTATCTATCTCTCTTTCTCTCTCTCTCTCACACTCTCTGTCTCTGTCTTCCACGCAATCGTGTGCACTGGTAGCCAAGTGGAAAAGTGAAATAAGCGCAGCTTTTATGCCCCAACGTAGCCAGTCAATTTGGGCAAACGGATAACGGATAACGGATAATATATAATGGATAATGCTTTATGTAGTACATTACGGCAAAGAGCATGCCGCAGAGCGAACGAATCAGCGAGCCAACGAGAGCCGCAAAAAATAAAAAAAAAAAATAAATTTAAAAAAAAAACACACTCGTTACAGGCGATAACCTAATAGGCACAAATATATGTAGTACTCTTCAGATACATATATATATATATCCATTCACAATCAATGCCAAAAATTGCTGTTGTAAACTTTTGAAGAGGACGCATAGCCAGAGCTCAACCAGGGCCACCCACTACCCACACTATATCTGCGGCAACTGTGGGCCTATAGCGCCTACTAGCAGTTAGGACTTTTCCATTCGCATTAAATAGATATAAAATGTTGTTCAGAGTTCTGGCTTACGCATCGGCCCAAACTTGATTACACTATTCGCATCCCCTCGATTTCCATTTTATTTTCCTTTTTATTGATTCGGCTTTCGGTTGGTTTTTTCTTTGATTTTGAAAAGTTTGTGCGTTGTTTTTTGTTTCATTTGATGCAATATAAAACTCATTGTCTATTCAGCAGGTTCTCATTAACCCCGTTCGCTATTCTTTTGTTCTCGCCCGCTCGCCCACTCGCCCACTCACTCGCTCGATTCCAATTTCATTTACCTATTATGGGCGCAACCTGACATTTTTGCCTTGCTCAGTTATCGCATCGACGCACACGCGGCCAACTTCTAATGGCCAAAAGCTGAGGACCAGAACCAGCTACCCCGCTCTCTCTCTCTCTCTCTCTCTCTGGTCCTTGCGCCCCCTCTCTGCTTTTTGTGTACGCATTGAGCCACAATTATGAGCTGCCTTTAATCATATTAATGTGACCGCTGCTGCTTTCACGATAGTCAGCTTTCCGCCAACTTTCCACTCGCCCCATTTGCACGCACCGCTGCCTGCCCCCTTCCGATCCGAGCTGCCCGTGCTTGGCGAAGCGAGTCCGTTTCCTTATTTTATATGCAGTTTTTGCTTCTTTTGGGGCCATTTTGGCGCTTTTTTAGCCATTTCTTGAGCTAAACTTGACCTTCAATTGTACATAATCCATAGTCCCCTTTCGCCCACTCCGCCCCTCGCTGCCGCAATTGGCAGTCTGCCTGTGACCTTTTTGAATGACTCTCCGTGGAATTGAGGCAGAGCAACGCTTATCGCTTTTCTATTACGGGCGGCAGCGCGTCTTGGCCACTGAGCACGCCCCCTTTCGCGGCACACCTCGAGGAGGACTCGAGGCGGGGCACTCGCCGGCGCCTCCTGCTCTACTCTCTCTCTCTCTCTCTCTCTCTCTGCTTGCGCTTCTGCTTCTTATCTGTGTTATTGTTTCAATTGTTCGCTGGCAACTTCTGCAACTTCCAGCCTGGCCACAAACAATTCCGACTGCCAACTCCCAGACACGTTGGCAGCTTCATCTGCTTTAGCTTAAGAGCTTGTTGTCTTTGTCTCAGTTGTTGTTGTTATTGCTGTTGTCCCTGTACTTAAGTAATTCATTTGTGCTTAAGATACAAAATGATTTCGTTAAATTCACGTTCAGAGAACTAAGTAAATAATCATCCAAAAGTTTGTCCGCCCACAATTGCTGGAGCCCGAAAGCCGCAAAATGTAAAGTGCGCATAATTTTACGAGCCAACGAGATGACAAGCGGCTGGAGCAGGGAATCGGGGAGCTACGGCTCCAGTTACTTGGCAAACTGGGCAGGTATCTGCTGTATCTAATTGACTGAAGGCTGGTGGGGAGGCGGCGCCTGTCCCCGCCCCTGACAATGGGCTGCGGCTGGCAACAGTTGAAGGACATGCGAAGAGCCAAAGTAACTGACACCGACAAATAATAATATAATTTAAAGTAGAGAGCTGCAGCTGGAGCTGGAGCTGGAGCTGGAGCTGGAGCTGAGCTGGAGCTGAAGTTAAGCTCAAAGTTTGTCCGCGCAACGGCTTCACGTCAACACAATGCGAACGGGAATTACAAAGATTTTCTAATGAGCCAAAAACTTGAAAGCGAATGACCGGCCAAACGGACAGATTAACTGGGGACGGACAGGCGGGCGGGCGGGCCGAATGACAAATAGACAATGGGACAGACAGCTGGTTGACAAAAGTTTTTGCTGCCCCAGCCACGCTCACAAGTCCCCAAAATACAAAAGAACGAAAACAAGTCGAGAGCCTGTGCGTTAAGCTTGTTATTGCGAACAACAGCGCGCCAGCACAGCGCACGACCCTCAAATACCCTAACCAGATTAACTAGTTAGATGGCATTAGCCGGGCTAAATTATAAAATATTTATATATGTATATATAAATATCATATTTGTAATGCACACTCAGCTCTGCCCAAAAATATTCATCTGTCAAAATATGCTGCAGATAAATAATGAAAAAAATCAATCGAATCGAAAGCAATTATGCCACTGGGATTATATATTGTGCATAACAAATCATTTTTCTAGCAAAATATATATAAAATAAATCAAATATAAATAAAATATATTAAATAAATACATAAATAAAATAAAATATACAAAATACATAATATGAATAAAGTATATATAAAATAAAATATGTATAAAATAAATAAAAAATAAATAAATAAAAAATAAATAAATAAAATATATTAAATATTAAAAAATAAAAAAATATATAAAATCTATTAAACAGATCAAATAAATAAAAAAAATAATATGAAATATTTAAAATAAATACCATATATAAAATGAAAAAAATTAATAAATAAAATTAAATATTTAATGCTTACAAAATATATAAAATAAAGAAAATATATAAAATAAAATAAAACATATGAAATATTTAAAATAAATAAAAAATATAAAATGTATAAAATGAAAAAGATTAATAAATCAAATTAAATATTTAATGTTTATAAAATATATAAAATAAACAAAATATATACAAATTAAATAAAATATATATTTTTAAAATAAATAAAAAAAATATAAAATAAATAAAAAAAATATAAAATCAATAAAAAAATTTATTTTTAAATAAAAAAAATAAAGTATGTATAAAATATATATCAAATATGTATAAAATATGCATAAAATATCTATAATATAAAATATATCGAAATTGTTTATATATATACATATACATCTGTGTCATTCCTATTACAAGAAGCAATAATGCCCACAGCTTGAGCTTGGCCATTTCTTGGGCTGGCAAATGGAAGGGCTATCTGAAAGTTATGTACGACTTATTGGAGCGATAAATACATTAATTAAAGTCAAGTTACTCATAAATAAATGAAATGTGCTGAAAAGCGAACCCAGCAACAACAACAACAACGAGAGTGAAAAGTGGTATAAAGTCAAGCGAAGCAAAGTCTGGGCAGGAGATGGCGACGGCGACGGCGACGGTCATTAATGAGGCAAGCAAAGCGCGTAATGGAAACGCACTGGCAATGGGGAAAACTGAGAAAAGGACATGCGGTTGAGTTGGATATTGCGAAACTTGGAAGTGCTGCAATTGAATGTGTGTGCGTGCTGTGTGTGTGTGTGTGTGTGTACTGTGCAATGCTTGACTGAAGCTGAAGTGTGGTCAGATTGAGGTTAGCCTTAATGAATGGTAGGTAATTGGTGGCAAGCAGTTGGATAAGCGCGATTTCTAGGCGACCAGAGCTGCAGCTGAGCTGAAGCTTACTTAAAGTCCACATTAGATGTTGACAGAAGAATTAAGGAGGGCACAGAGAGACGAAAGTAGTGCAATCTAATTGATAGGCATTTATAATGAAGAATAATCTAACCTCCTGCTGACCAAATACTAAAACATCAAAGCAGGTTAAACGTAATTTCATTTCAAAATAAACGCAAGCTCGAGCGTAATCAGCCGAAGGCAAAGTTAAATGTTGACAAAAGAGTTGAGCGGGCAGGGAAGAAGGGGCAGCAGAATGGCGAGAGTAGTTGCATATACTCTTCATGTTAATTGAAGGACATGTTTAATGCATGTTACGCAAACCTCATGCTAAGCCAAAACTTCAAAGCAACTTGAGCGGAATGTAAATTCAAAATATATTACATTTTTTTCTTTCTGTTTTTTTTTCTGGTTTGGGCGTCATAACCTGCGGGCTAAGTCCACATTGAGGAGAAAAGAGGGAACGTAAGTAGTGCAGCATCTCTCATAGTCAAGTGCTTGTTAAGGGTCATGTTAATTGAAATACATTTATAATGTATGTTATTTAACCGCCCGTTGACTCAATGTTAAAACGAAATGGAATTGAATTTAACTCGGAAGCTAAGTTAAAGCTGTACATATTAGGGAGCAAAAGAGAATGAAAAAGGCAACTGAGAAAGGGGACACAAAATGACGGAAGCAAATCAATGTGCTCTCATCTTAATTGAAGGACATTCATAATGTATGTCATTTGACCTCTTGCTGGCAGCATGTTAAAACTTCAAAGCAGCTCAAGCGAAAGATCGAACATTTTTCAGAGCTTTTGGTAAATCAAGGCTAAGGAAGCAGGCAGTAAGGCGAACAGCAGCCTTCCTCATGTCAAGTTCGTGTCAAAGATCAATTAAACTGATTAGCATGTGTGTGTACTTTTTAACCGCCTGTTAACATCATTTACTGACCACAGCAACTAACCCTTCTCAACTTACCTTAAGTGTACTTTAGCAAGCAAATCTGGTCGTCCAGCAAAGTGCACATTAGCAACAAGTTTGGAGAGCTGTAAATGAAATTATGAAAATAAGAATTATTAAATGTTTAAATAAATGAGAAATGGAGTCAGATAAGCAATAATATTGCGGACTGCATAATACTCGTTTAGAGTTCAACAACATGGCCAAGATCCACCACTGTTGACTGCCTTAGCCTCAGCCTAGCTCTAAAACTGTGTACGATGCAGCACTTTCCAAATACAGGGTACGGCACTCGAAGCACTAACTTCCTTTTCATCGTGCCTGGCATCAAGGTAAATGCAAAATATTATCGGGAAAGTGTTCCGGAGGTCGCTTTGAAGCCGTGGCCAGACGAACATTTCGGTGGCAGACCATGGACGTTTCAACCGTCTCACCAGGCGCGAATCCAATGGATTATTCTCATTGCGACATTTTGGAGAGCAAAGTCCAAACTGAAAGACACTCCAGTCTTAAAGCCATTGTTGGCGAGTGGGCCAAAATACCTGAAAGTCGCATTCGGCCAGCTTATGATTCGTTTTTGGCCGTCTCAAGGCCGTAGTCAAGGCAAAGGGTGGTCATATCGAGCAATAGTGAATTGATTCTCAATTTTGTATTATTTTCACACAGTTTGTTCTTTGAACTAAATAAAAATCATTTTCCAAACTAAATGTATGAGCTTTTCAATTGGTTTGAGTGCCGGACCCTGTAGGCACGCCGAGGGAGATATGAGGGATAAGATATTTGGCCAATCTATATCTTATGTATATCTGATGTTAAGTCTCTAGCAGTAGCTCCTTTCATATTTGCTATTACTAGTTTCTTTATGTGTTCCTATATATGTACAAGTTCGTGTCAAAGCTCATGTCAACTTACTGGAACCAGTTGTCAACTTATTATTGATGGTATTAGTAACTCAGCAGCAGCTATTTGAAAGACAAATCTGCTGCGCTTTAAGCCGTTAGCCAAAGGAACAACGGACAACGGTCAAAGGTCAACGGTCAACGGTCTTGCTTATCAGCTAACAATGGCTGAGAAATATTATAAATATGACTGTGGGCGCCATTCGAATACCCTTGGCGGTTGTTAGGGCAATGCATGGAGTGTGAGAGCCCATGTGAGAGCTCGCATTAACCTTTTTTGTTGGCCAAAGTGAGTTTGAGCCGTTCCGTTGGGACCACTGCGCCGGCAGGCGAAAGAGTTTTTAACGAAAATTAACACCTTTTGGTAATGTCTCAGGTGTGCTGCGCTTATTATGGCATCCTTTATGGAATCTTTATCAGCGGCTTCTTCGCAATCCCAACCAATTGCCAGACAGCTCCTCGAGGCATCGTTTTAATGAGCTAAAGTTTTTGGCCAAAGTTGCCAACCTGCTGAGCTGTCGAGCTCGGTGCGTGCAGCAATTGAAATTATCGTTTGGCTGGCAATGAAAAATGCCGCACGCCAACCGCAATCTTCGCCAGATTGGGTATATTGGATGTGATGTGACTTGGCCAACTAAAACTTGGCGCAAGTGGCGCACGTCAACTATATGCTTAACACCAATTAAAGGCGCACAAACCTAATATACCCACTTAACCCATAACTAGCGGTGACACGAGCGACAGAGAGAAAGAGAGAGAGAGAGAGTCAAATATATCGTGCTAAAAAGCTTCTCGGGGTAAACTTTGCTCGGCAGACGTGTTAAAAGTCATAAAAGAAGCAGCTGCCTGGACAAAGTGCGGGCTTGCAGCAAGTAGGAGTTTCGGCTTACCCGCTTGATAATTATAAGCTCGAGGCAGTCGCCTATCTTGATGTTAGTGATTGTTGTTGTTGTTGTTGTTGTTGCTGGCGGTGCTTCTGTTGAGACATCGCTCGGTAATGGCAACGACGACAGCTAAACAAAAGCGCTGAGAGACATCTCAGCAGCCTCCCCGCGCCCCCCTTTGCTGCGCTGGGTATTATAAACGCAGTCGGAATTGGGGTTAGGTGCCTCGTTCTTGACTTGATATACGTTAACCCGTCACTCTCTTCTAGCCACCACATTACCCTGCCCATGCCCATTGGCATGCCCATTCCCAAACGCATTGCCGCCACGCAAATGTAATTAAACCATACATCAACGTGAAATATGTCGACGGCGACGAGCCCAGTTAGTATCTCTCTCCCTCTCTCTCTCTCTCTCTCTCTCTCTCTCTCTCTCTCTCTCTCTCTCTCTATGTGTGAGAATGGTTAAGTGTATGTGTGTGTCGCTAAACTTTTATCAGAGGTAGCATAACGCAGGCAAGAAGCTTGCGACGCAGAGTCAAAACTAGAAAGGAATGAAGAGGGAGACAGCTGTCGGAAAAATGCGGGCTCCAAAGGGCTTAGGCCAAACTAAGACTCAAGCATATCTGTTATATATACCAGATTAATACCTATCATAAACACAGCATTCTGAATGCCTTTGGGTCTTAATATCCTCAAATTCCGATAGAGTATCATTCAGTTCGACTTGATCATTTTGGGCGTAGTCCTCGCGCCCATGGCGCGTCATGGCTATAGAGGAAAAGGTAATATAAATACACGTAAATATAAAGCAGAATTGTAATTATGTGCTTAACGCAAGCGATGCTTTAGACACGCCCCGTCTCAACGCCTCTGGATGAGTGTCGTATATACCTAGTAAATACACACAAGAGCCGTTAGAATTGGGTTGGGTTAGATATTGGGCTGCGCTGCCGCTGGCACGAAGACAAGTTGCTACTAATTTAATTCCAGCCCCAGTCCGCACCCGAAAGCAACAAGGAGTCGTCTGCCATTCGCTGCGGTCTGGCAAAGGTGACGCCGGCTCGCAGACAGAGATGAAAGGCTCTAAGCGCTGCATGAGCACTGGCCAAGCATACGGCCCAAGTACTATTTAAAGATCAAATTAAATCGATTATCTCGCTTTGCCCATCACTTCGAACGGCTCCAATTGACTGATGACGAAGCCCGTCCAAAGACAGACCAAATGAGAGCCGTGCGGACTGCAGCATTAGAGGGAAAGCTGCTGCTGTTCCTTAGCAAGAGTGAGCTGAAGGGACTGAAAGACGCGACGAACAGTTACGATCTGCAAGGGCGTGCTTGACTGAAAGATACCCTGAACTGCGCAGAATGCTGTGTGCGTTCACAGGGAAATGGCTTAAACTATTAAAGACTTGAGTCTTTAGTAGCTTAAGCTCGCAAGGAAATAGAAGATGGAGTGAAAGACGGATATTGCTAGAGCGACTTAGCTCGGTTTCTTGATCATAGAATTGATCATAATTCTGCTATCTATTTCAAACACCCATATGTGTTAAGTTTCAAACCCACTCAGACTCACAGTCTACAGGCAAACTACAGCTCAACATGAAGTACTTAGATATTAACAATCACACGAATTTTTTTGGAGGAAGGATGTTCAAGCTTAACCTTAATATTGACGGTCGCCCCCCGATGCCCTCAAGAGCAGCTAACTCATCTGAGTTCAGCAACGATCGCTGTAGATCATACTTCGAGCTAGCTTACTTGTTGGAGGTTACAGGCACTCGAAGTGTAACCCATTGAAAAGCTCATACATTCAGCTTGGAAAATTACTGTGATTCAAAGATTAAAATGAGGGGAAAAAGTACAAAATAGAGAATCAATTCACTCTTGCTCGATATGACCACCCTTTGCCTTGACTACGGCCTTGAGACGGCCAAAAACGAATCATAAGCTGGCCGAATGCGACTTTCAGGTATTTTGGCCCACTCGCGAACAATGGCTTCAAGACTGGAGTGTCTTTCAGTTTGGACTTTGCTCTCCAAAATGTCGCAATGAGAATAATCCATTGGATTCGCGCCTGGTGAGACGGTTGAAACGTCCATGGTCTGCCACCGAAATGTTCGTCTGGCCACGGCTTCAAAGCGACCTCCGGAACACTTTCCCGATAATATTTTGCATTTACCTTGATGCCAGGCTCGATGAGAACGAAGTCAATTACACTTCGAGTGCCGTACCCTGTAGATCATACTTCGGGCTAGCTTACTTAGTAGAGATGATAATCTCAATCATCTGAGTAAAACATAAAGAGCTGTGTGCTAAACTTAGACCTGACAAAGTAAGCTTAATAAGTTGGCTTTTGCCTAATTTGTACTAGTTAGTTATTAGTTTGCTACAACTCGTAACAGATATCTCTCTCCCTCTCTCTCCCTCCCTCTCTCTCTCTCTCTCTCTCTCTCTTTGGGTGCCCGTTAATTAATGCATGTCTCAGGTTAACCTTATCAATATATATTTAAAGACATCATTAAGCTCTATTCCAATTTAGAACAAGCTTTTTTAGGTAGCAACACGGCTGCTCAGCCAGCTGTGAGAGGTTTATGTACGTCAATCGTCTAGGAAAAAAAAATATAATGAGCTACTTAAAGGAAATATATATGTATGTGTGTGTGTGTGTGTGTGCAGGTGAGCTAGTAGTGTGGGTACGCCCAGCTGCTTACTGCGCTGAAATGCAGTCCGTGCACAAGGCAACAAACAAAGTTGAGAGTGAAAAAAAAAATGCATCACGTGCAAGTGGAGCAGGGCGGGGGGCTGGGCGCAGTCAGGAGTGAGGCGTTGATTGGATGCTGCTGCGTATGGTAGCACAGCTAATGCGCATTTACCTAGGACCCTGATGGCCACCGTCTCAGGACTATAAATTTCCGACAGCCCAGCGGAATGGGTAGCTGAATGATGGGCGCGCATTGGGCGGCAAAGAGCCTAATGATGGCTGCTGCTGCGACGGCTGCGACTGCTGCTGCATTGAACAAGGAGCCAGGACTAAGACAAACTAAAGGAAGACATGAAAATTTTCGATATCCGTGCCTAACGACTGCCGGCGAACAGCGGCAGCAGCAGCAGCAGGAGGAGGAGGGGGAGGAGGCGTCAGTATAGCTACTGGTTAGGCGGCAATGAGATTTTAAGAGCTTCCACTTCCGTCTAAGCAAAATTTGTTATCGCTACGACAGGCGGGCAAGTGAAAACTCTATGTACATATATTACGTATAAGTAGTGGCGCCATCTAGCAGCAGGCAGAGCAACCACGCCCCTGCCCGCCCCGTGGCTCTAGGGAGAGGCCTTCGACCGATTTGCCGCTTGTCTTGCATTTAATGTCACACGCTTCATTATTTCTAATTGGCAAATTTTCAATCAGCGACGCGGCCCCAGCGTGAAAATTGGGGCCGGGGTCCGGAGGCCGGGGCGGGGTCAGGATGTTTAGGGAATGCGCTGCGCGTAAATTTGGTTGCGCTGTGACTTAACAACTTCAGAATTCAATTATGCGACACAGAGTGAAATCAACATTATTGATAAGCCGCAAGGACAACGCCAGAAGGAAGCGCCAGAGACACAAAAAAAAAAAATGAAGCTGATGGGCAGCCGCTAAAGGCAGGGCAGGCAGGGCAGGAGCAGGAGCAAGAGGAAAAGGAAGAACAGTAGCAGCAACGGCGCCAGCCACTGCCGTGGGCAAGCAAAATCGCGACTGCTGTCATCAGCAGAGCCGGAGCGAAGCACAGGGAAGAGACAGAAGCAGCGGCAGAAGCAGTGCGGACGGTGACCAATCAGCGCCCCCTGGCGGCGAGCGACAACAACCAAGTCAGCAGCAGGAGCAGCCAACTAACCAACAAAACTTTTGCCCAGGGGGCCTGGGTCGTGGGCGTGGCCGCTAGATCTGCGGAGCAACAAAAGAAAACGTAGCGCGCAAATTATCGTAATTATAAATTAAGTCGACTTTGGTCAGAAGCGCAGAGCCCGGCCAGAAGCTGGAGCTGGAAGCGGTTAGCATGACGGCTAGGGATAATGAAGAATGGGCCGAGCGGGTGGGCGGACGGTCGGTCGTGCGTCTGTGCGTTGAATTGTTGGCGAATCTAATGAAAAATACTTTTTGTAATGCGCACAACATGGCCGGAGCAGAGGGGCTGGGCATGATTGAATAGGGAGGGGCTGGCGAGTGGGCCACTGGGCGATTGGGTGGGCAGTTAGAGAACAAAGCTAAGACTGAGCTGAGAGACATTCGAAAATAGATTTTCACTACATATATATATATCTGTGGGCGGCAGGCAGGAGTGCTTGGCCCTAAGATTAGGCTGAGAATGCAAAAGGAGCGGAGAGAGGAGCAAGCTTGGAGCTTGACTATAACACTGTAAAGTGGAAAAGTTTTGCTCGACTTGGTTGGGGGGGCAGTTCTTTGAAAGAATAAAAAATGGCAATGCGAACAAGGCAACAAACTAGGGGAAGTAGAAAACAGAAATTGCGGGCACCCACCCACTCCGCTCTCCCACTCCCCCTCTCCCTCTCCCTATATACATACATTTAAAAATAGGCTGTAAAAAAGAAGAAGAGAGTACAAACAAGTAAAACTAACAAACAGACAAGCAACTGAGATTTGTTGTTGTTGTCTCGAGCCAAAATGTAGCTATTTTGCGTAGGTAACCGAGCGACAGCGCCAGCCGGAAGCTGGGGTGGTCCTGGGCTGGGCGCTGCTGCCTAATTGTTCAGAGTCCGGCACAAAGTTATGCCAAAAAGTGTTGTCAGATAGACGGCGTCGTTTTTGAGCAACATTTCTTGGCCATAAAACTAAGCGTTAATTGAGCGCCAAGCGAAAACTTTTTGGACAAAATGCCCCAAGCAGTTATATTAAATAGATATAATATACGACGGGGCGCGGAGCGGGCAAGCAGTCCAAGCAGCGCGCACGAAATCTAAATACTCTGCAAGGCAAACCGGCTAAGCAGTGCCCAAGCCGAACAGCTTTCTAACCATGGCAACGACATAGAGACGTTGGGCTATCATGAGCGAAAAGCGGGAAAGATTTCATGCTGAAAATGACCAAAATATATAGAAAATCCAAAAATTTATCAATTTTATTGTTTTATTTTTTTGAAGAATCGCATGGGTATATTTATTTATATAAGGCATATATAGTAGATATATAGTTCAAACCATCGACTGGGCTGTTCGAGCAGAGCATTTAGAGTTTCACCCGCGATACACATTTCAACACGAAATGATAAAAATCCAGAGTATTAAAAGCAGTCAGAGAGAGATAGAGACAGAGACAGAGACGGAGAGAGGAAAAAAAATTAGATGACAATGGGCTAGCGAAAACAATTGAAAGAGCCGTTGGCATTAGGCGGGGAGTTGGGCTGCTTAGACATTAGACGAGAATGGGAATGGGAATGGGAATTGCGAGCTTGGCGCTTGGGGCGCCACTAACCAAATTTACAACTTGTGTGCAGATCGACGCCAACTCCAACCGCTGACAAAATGGAACAAAATGGCAACCATTAAAAATGCCGCCGACGCTGCCGTCAGCATAAAAACTAAAACGGAATTTCAAAATGAAAAGCTCAAACAAGTTCAATGGACGCAAGCACAACGAACTCTAAATGCCCTACTGCCAGCACGCTTCGCTGCATTTAATTCAATTTATGAGCCAGTGTGTGTGTGTGTGTGTGTCTGTGTAAGTCAATTCTTGTGAAACTGATTTTAAAGTGGTGCAGCAAGTGGTTCGACGTGTTTAGTAAATTGCGTGGAAATTCTGTGAATCGCTGAATAAAAACAATTTGCAAAAAAAAAAATATATATATATATATATATATATAGATATACATTACAAAATGTAATTCGTTAAATGGTTTCATGAATTTAAGGACTTGCACAGCACAGGTTCACGCGCCGGCTTGGGCATGGGCCCGGGCGGGCAGCCAGAGGAACTCACATATTTCGTATAAAATATGCTATTGAGTTAACCACTTCAAAGCTGATTCGAGGCTAAGACGGGACTAAGTCAGGGCACACATTTCATTCCGCATAACGCCAGAGAAGTGGCTTAGTGGTTCGCAACACAACAACTTTTCACATAATTATTTAACGCAATTAGATATGCCAGCTGTACGAGTTGTTCCTTGTGAAAGGGCAACTTTATTGGCAATACGGGCAAGAAGTTTATGTACTTTAAAGATTGTGGGCAAAAACTTTGAGTTTCACTCAAATCTTAATGATGGAAGTCAAATATTTGAGCTGGTTCATTCATTAAGTTACAAATAGACAATATTTAAAGCACAACAAACAGATGAACTAGTTCATTTGAATAAAAATCGATGTAAGAACTAAATGCTATTTTACAATTAAATATATATACTAGCAGATATTCTTTTTGAACTAGTTCAATTGAAAATTATTATGAACTAGTTCATTTTCGAAATATATCTACAGAAACAAGAAACTTTTTATGCTGTGAATTTTATGTGTATTTTGAAAAATAAAACCACATTTAACATTCAGATAATTTGCCCAAAAAAAGAATAATAATCAAATATATAAACTAGTTCCTTATGATTAAATATATGAACTAGTTCATTATGATTATATGTGAAAGCTTCAAATTGTGTATGTTCATACTTTAACTTGAATAGATGATAAATAATGAAACGGAAATCAAAGTATATGAACTAGTTCATTTAAAATTAATTTAAAATCATATGATTAAATGATTTCAGCACTTTTGTTTAAAATGAACTAGTTCACACATGTATCGAAAGCTAATCGCCTAAATATTGCATCCACATGTTAATTCTTTAAGAGGAATAAAGTAAAAGAAAACAATTATTTTGGAACCAGTTCATTCCGGAATAAGTTCATCAGGCACTTGTGAACTGATGTTGCAAGCAGCACGACACAGTGAACATGATCGATTAAACGTCGTGCATGAAGCAGCCCCAGACAATAGGATGAATTACCAAAAGTTTAGTCCGACTGAGCCGAAGAGGGCATGGAGGGCAGCAGGAGGCGTTGGGGGAGGCGGGGACATCGCTGTGGGCCAAGTAGCTTGTCGAATGTCTTCTTCGACGCATAAGTAGCTGCTGAAATTAACGCTGAAAAATTGTAGTGGCAAATGCGTGCGAATGCGCAAATGAGCAAGCGAGACGGCTTAGGAGCGGACACCCTCCCATGGGGTACGGTACGCCCCCGCAAGATAAGCCCCGAGACGTGGCAGTGCGTGGGTGGGCGAGTCGGGGCTTATCCTCGATTGGGCAGCGTGAAAACAGAAATTACATTTAATGGTTATAAATTGAAACTGACTAAATGAAATGCGTAAATATTGACTTATTGAATGGACTGTGCGCCGTCCCAGTGTTTGCTGAGGGTCACTTCAAATTACATTATTGGCCCCGGAGCCGCACAATGGCCACAGCCGGGCACACACCCACACAGGCCAACACACACACAGCAGTCACCCTCTGCACTTTGGGATTTGACAGCGCTAATTTGTTGATTTGCTGAATTTGATTTTTGGTTTTTTTCTCTTTGGGAAATGCCTTTTTTTTTGGGATATCTATCTAATATTTAGCTGCTGATGCGGCTGCTGATGCCTTTGTTATTGCTGTTGTTGTCATTAGCAAGTCGAGCAGCTTTAAGCGTTAGGCAAAGTTTTGCGGTCTAATGAGCTTAGACTCTAATGGCAGCCGGCCAACAGCAGGAGTAACCAGAAAGGACATCATGCCCTCTGTCTCTGTCGCTCTCTCGCTCTCTCTCTCTGTGTGTGGGTGTGTCTGTGTGTGGTCGCATCGTTGTTTGCGGCACTCGAATTAAAACGAAAGTCCCGCAGTAATTAGAATTGTTTTCGACATGATTTTTGGCATTCTAATTGAATTGTACAGTTAGCTTTTTTCTCTTTGGCAGCGCTTGGCGGTCGTGCGGCATCGCTTTGGGCCACAATTAATGATAGTTGGTTAAAATGAATATTGATCCAGCTGACAATAGCAGCAGGCTGTGCTTAAATGTAAATTACAATTCAGTTGGCTCCCCTACTTTGCTAGCCCCCCGAAATTTTAGGATGTCACACCTTTTACAGTGGGCCCAGAGCCATCAACTATTTTGGGTATTCGTTTCATAGACGAAAGTAAGCCAATTTATAATGAATTTTTACTGATATGGTTAGAGGCAGTGAAAGAGAAGGTGTATAGCAAAAGAACTGGGAGTGCTCGACTAGCTGATACCCGAACCCAGCGCCGCACTGCATATCAATCACTCTACGCTTTTAGCCCTCTTGTTTGCATACGTAGCCAACAATGGCTACACACACACGCACATCTAAACACACACACATGAAGTCCGCTTACTGCGCTGTTTACGCAGCGACTGCGCGTGGGCTGCGGCTCTGGACTGCACTGTGGGAAGTTAGTAATTGAATAACTCTTGATCTAGGACAAGATGCATCTAGATGCACTTTCCTAATTACTTTTTTAGAGCGTTCACAATGACAGTCAAATGTGTTCTTTGGGTGCGGCATGCTGAACGTCAATTCTAAAACATTTATAATCGATATCTATAGCAACATTCACAGTGAATAGAAAATCTCTAGATTTTCGAGTTATAACCGTATAGGAAAAGGGCTACCTTAAATTTCAAATCCCTACCTTTTATAGTATTCAAGCTAGCCATAAAACTGGGATAAGTTATTGATAAGAATAAATATCAACTTAATAACTTTAAAATTTCAAAAAACATAACTAGACTTGTCAGCTTGTCATCATGATCTATATACTTAGCCTTCGTCCAGCTGTAACATAGAACTTCCATTAAACCTGAATCTTATTGAAAACCTAAACTAGTTTTCCACTCAATCTCTGAGCTACGCACTCTCGTTTAGTATATTTTCTTTCATTAAGTATAGACAGCTCCTTAATATTCTATTTCTGTCCGTGCTTTCTAGCATTACGTATATATAGCCCCTAAAACTGCAAAATTGGCGAAACTTCAGTAAACAAGAAAAGAAATCAAATCAAATCAAATAAAATAAAATGAAAAATGAAAAAAAATCAATGCATTTGTCGCATAAAATTGAAATTCAAATCAATTTTGGCAAATTGATCAAATTTCAATTCCTAAAATCCAAGCGGCAGACAATCCATAAAGACATTCCGCATGCCATACAATGGGCATTGTTAGAATTCTTGTTGTTGTCGTTGTGGTTGTTGGGAAGAACTGGAATAAATCCTGTACACAATTTTGGTATTGAGCCAAGTCAAGTGTGAGCTGTTATTGGATAGGGCAAACAACCGCAAAAGCCTCTCTCTTAAATGGTCGACTCCAAGGCGAGGCGAGGCGACATGCCCACTCAAATGCACATCAATAGGGGCGCAATTACTTCAACTACTTCCCGCCAAGACGGGAATCGAACCCCCATTTCAGACGAAAATAAAAATCCATTTGGCCAAAACTTTCGCTGGGGCTCGAGCATTGACAACGGGTTATAAACAAAGGGGACTCATATTGAAAAGAAAGTACCAAATACACACAACTAATACACCCATTACACACACACACACGCACACGCACACATTTAATGTCTGTATATGTGTCATAAATAGCAGCAATAAGAGCGGGGGGATAGACATATGCGACGCGTCTGCCAGGCTCAAAATTCGAGTCGAGTTGAGTTTATCTGCGCATCTAGCTGAACTATAGCCGCATATATACACATACATATATATATATATATTTATATGCATAAGTATATGTGCGTGTAGGCCATGGCGATATAATAAATCGAAGTCACGACAAATATAAATAAAAAAATTTATTTTATTTTATTTTATTTCTATATAGAAATTTCGTGTTTTTTCGACGTTTTCGCTATTTTATTTTTTTTTTTTTTTTTTTTTTGCATTTCAACGTACTTTCAGTACATAAATCTCGAGCTTAGCAGCGGACAGGACCCCACACAACTGTCGAAGGACAACAACAACAGCAACAAAAAAGAAAACAAGAGCAAAGAAATTTTTTGCTTTTGCCTTTTTGGGCGCCTGAAACAACAGACACGAGCCGCAGAATTCTGGGCGGAGGGCGCGGCCGCCCAACGCTTTATGCTCGTATGAATATTGTTTGTGCATATAAATATATATATATACATATATATATATATATATATAAATATATATAAATATATATAGATATGCGATATGTGTATATGAAGTAGCTGACACTCACACACTCACACACACACTCACATTTATGTATATAAAAAATGGAAAACAAAAAAAAACGAAAGCGAAATCGCTGCGAACAGAGAAATAACAATAACAAATCCAATATTAGATGGCTATAACAACAATGCGCTCAAGTACAAGCCAGCGCACTCGCACTGGCGCCTCTCCAGCGGCAACCCAGCGGCCACCTAGAGGCAGCCTAGGGGCCACCCCATGGCACCTAGTCGTGGCGCTTGCTTAGGTTTTGCGGCAGCCAGCGCACATTTTTGGCCATTCGGCAAGGTCTGTGAGCAAAGCGCACACAATAAAAACTCAAGCTGGCTAGGAGGGCGACGGCTGGCTGGAAGTGGAGGCGTACTACAAGCTGTGAACAAGCTGTGGCTGTCCGTATGGAACGCATGTGCTGCAATCGGATGAGTGGGATGAAACTTTCGCACACACATCCAAAGACCCCACAAAAAATAAAGAATAGAATGAAATAAAGACACAGATATCGGAAAACTTTGGAATGTGCATTGGCTACAGCAAACCACTCGAATTGAGTCAAATTACTTGGCATGCGGAATGGGATTACTTCTAGGCATTGGATTGGAAACAATTTGTCGAGATTTTCGCATATATATATATTGCATAGAGCTGAGCACACGAAAGCTAATATTGTCGCATGAAATATTTGACCACATTACA
The DNA here is from genome assembly GCA_035047485.1 of Drosophila peninsularis. Taxonomy (NCBI): domain Eukaryota; kingdom Metazoa; phylum Arthropoda; class Insecta; order Diptera; family Drosophilidae; genus Drosophila; species Drosophila peninsularis. The sequence goes on from JAWNPN010000028.1 coordinate 10,240,448, forward strand.
TTATGATGGTATTTGCTTAGGATTATGACGGCTGCCCTAACTATGGGTCAATGGGTCGCACTGGCGATAAAGCAGTATGCACAGTTATTTGGGGGCCAGACCAGTGGGGCGGGACCGGTGGGCCGGGCGCAGCTCGTTAAGTGAGTGCCATTCACAATGGGCTTGGGGAATTTGCGGAATGAAAATGTTTGAAAATGAAAATGCCTGAATGGCGCTGTTTAGACGGCAACAATATTAAATGCCACGCTGCACATTGGTTTTGGGGGCGAGAGGAGCTCCTCAGTGTGGAGCTTGCCAAGTTTTAATTAACTGTTAACCGAACCTTGAACTGATGCTGCCGAAAGCCAACAGAAATGATTTGAAAAAATCAACAAAATCAGTTATTGTAACAGCAAAGAGTGTTCAAGGCGGGACTGCCCGACTGGCAGATACCCTGAGCCATCCAAGCACTCTATACTTCCCTTCCCAAAGTGCAAAAATATTCAAAATCTCTGTACTCATTAGAAGGAACTCCTAGACCTCAAGCTCTTATTCAAGATACACAAAAAACTAAGGTAAATTATCGATTTATATCGATAATAAGCAAATGGGGTGAGCTATCGAAACAGCGTAGATTAAGACAGGCAGTCAGAATAGGCAAGATCGATTCAGCACCTCATCCTGATATACTATATATTAACTTTAAAGTATCTGCCACGCCTCCTTCTGCCTGTTACACAAATTTGCATAAAATCAGTTTACTCTGAAATCCCATTTTCAATGAGCTGCAAGGCAAAATATCAAAGAATGGAAGAAGTGTTGACTTATAGGCATAGACTTGACCTTAATCAGCAAACTTACGGCTTATACTTAAAAAAAAAGTCATCACGACACGAAATCGATATCATCGTTATGCAAATGAAAGAAAAAATCGAACAGAAATGAATTCCTTTGGCATATCAGACAGACGTATAGAGCCTTTAGCTATTAGAGTCTTCGTCTCTTGATGCTAATCAAGAATTTATTGGGTCAAAAACAAATTCTAAATAAGATTTCAGTTCTTCGAAATAGGACTTAAATCGAAGCCAGTCTTCACTGTACTTCGGTAACTCAATCATAATCTGATTAGTTTCCAAAATTGTCAGCTGAGCGCTAATTGCTTTAGGAAACTTCCCAAATTGATTCAATTTAATTGTATTATTTCGGCGCTAGCGATTAGCTTCTACTTAAAACTTTGACGCTAGTCAATGAATAATAGTCAATGGGCTCAGTTGGCGTACAATGTGTATGCTTACGACATATATAGGATATAAATCTGAAAGGGTTCGTATTGGAATTTTCAAATAATTCTAAATCACTTATATATGGCTTGGGTTCAGTTGAAATTATTCGCTCGCCTTAAAAAATAAGCAGTAAAATATAATGGCGTTGGGATCTAAGCAAAAAACGATATTAATAAAAATAAAAAATGACAAAAATGGACCCAAGTCCAACTAATTGCACCACATTTTGGGGTCGACCAATGTGTGATAAACTTTGAGCTGCGCTGTCGATGTGGCCAGGTTCCGACTTACATAAGTTCCAGTCCGATGGCGAGGGGCAACAACAATATGTCTAACGAGAGTGACACACACGTACACGGACAGAGTCACACATAAACAGGAGCTGTGCTCAGCGAGCGAAAGGACCCTGCGACCCGAGGACCGACCATTAACTATGCCAAGTGTTGCAAAGTGTATCTAAATTTTCTGCACTAACACCCAAAATCTAATTTATATCACGTTAATGAGCTTTTACGTCAAATTTTTCGGATTTCTCGGGAACGGGAGCGGCTAGAGGTTGGGATGTGGCGTGCGGGCTGTGGACGTGGCGGGGCGTGGCGTGGCGCAAGGGGTTGACGGCAAAACTTTGGTGCGAAAGTCGAGTGGGCTTTCGGTCGACAGACGCTTGGACAGTCGGACGTAGCCAAAACTGTCAACTGTAAAAAGTTGGTCGGCTTATCAAACGAAATTTTGTGGCAATAAAACGAAACGAAACGGAATAGAAACCAACAGAGTGAGAGAGAGAGAGAGAAAGCGAGAATAGAGGGAAAAGGACAGGCAACAACTGTGCGTCGCGAGTGGCAGCACGTGGAGCGCCTCATGTCTGAGCCAATAAACGAAAGGTTATTTAATATTTGGCTACAGCTATGGAGCACCTACCAGCCCAGCCCAGCCCAGCCCACAACCCACCCCGCGCCATCCCCCCAGACGCCCCACGAGTCCCCGACGTTGCCTGCAAATATATTTCACTAACAACTTAGCCAACTTGGCACTTTTGTTTTTGGGACTCTCTCGTTTTTGTTTTTTTTTTTTTTTATTATTATTTTTCCTCCATAGAAAAACATCAAAGACGCATGGGCGTGGCTAGGAGGCGGCTAGGAATGGGAAGGAATTTTTTATTTTATTTTTTTCTCTGCCCCAGCATCCTGCGGGCGAATATTAAACAAATCTCGGCGTACGCAATGCAAAAGTTGTCAACTTGCTCCGATAACACGCCCCCATGCCAACGCCTACATAAGAAAAAGGCCCCCGCTCTCCCAACTCCCTCTCTCCCTCTCCCTCTATCTCTCTCACCAGAGCAGCCCACCTCCAGTGTCGTTTCTTTTGTTTTGGCAACGAGCGAAAAGGCAAAACATTGGCAAATTTAAATGCAAATCAGCAGGCAGAGCAAAGGAAAACAAGAAAACGCACAGCGCCCGGGCAGCGGCGGGGTTAGAGACTGCAGAAAAAAGTATAGACTATTTGTGAAATTATGGACCCGAGCTAAGTTGGCCATAGAGCCGACTGTGGGCGTGCCCAGACAGGTGCCCATTTGCCGAGCTAAGCAAATGCAGGTTAGCTGCCACGCACATACAGAGAGAAAGAGACACATGACATGTAATATGAGCATTGGCATTATTACTTAATTCAAATATGTCGGTATCAGCACACAGCCCACACGGCATATGAACAAGTGTGCGTGCCTAGTGGGCAATGCCCGACTTGCAAATGCTGCGCCCAGAGAACAGTCCTTAGATTATCCTGGCATAAATGATTCTGAGTATTGCAAAGCTGCCATAAGTCAAACTTGCCTGCTCCACGCGCTCTACGCCTTAACTGAAATTCTTAATCGAACAATTCTCAACTGTTTGTTGCATACATTTCCACTAAACCCATATACCCTGTTTGACAATTGACGCTTTAAGCGGATAATTTACAAAATTATATAGCACCGATTTGAAGCAGGTGACAAAAATGTCGTAAGCTAAAGTACAAAATAAATGCTTATGAGCATGGCATATATGATAATAGGCTAAGAAAACATATAACTTAAATATAAATATAAATATATAAATATAAATATATATATATACGTGATTTGGCCAAGATATGTGGGCAGCAATGAGCCGTTAGCCAAAGATGGCGAGGAAAATTATGAATTGTGTGAATCATTTGTATTCAGTCTTAAAGAAAAAAGAGATAAAAACTTGCTATAAAACTGATATTTATGGAAATGCTAAAGAAAAGAGAAAAAATATAAAAAGATAGTTTGGTAAAATATCGAAATATTACTGGAAGGTGAGAGGTCGATGGATATAGTATAGCTAAGACTGTGGAGCTACTCGAGTATATGTAGAGAAGACATCAGCAGGTCATCACTTTTCTTCAGTCAAACGAAACAGACTTAACTAACAGACAGACTAACTTCTACTGAATTATTTTAAAATTTTTACCAAATTCCAATGCCTTGGCTAAGGCAGCAGCAAGACTGGCAGCAGCCGCAAGCTGAAAAGATTAAATGCTTCTGAGCAGTCGAGGAATCAGATAAACGTAGAATAAACTAGAATAACGAATACATAAAATAATAAACAATATATATACTTTTATATACCCTACGATAACTTCCCCTGCTTTCTTTGCCTATTTAATACATATACTAAGCCCACACACACTTTAGTTTCTATAACTGCTGGGTATAGTCAGAATACATTAAACCAGAAATAGCAATGGGAAACGAGATACGACATATGGCGATGCAAAGTAAGAGATGAAAGACTTATTATACAAGTGGAAGACATTGGATCAGAGTACGCAGGAGTAGCTGTAATTGCATATGATATATATTATGATATTCGCTGTATGAAAGCAATTTGCTTCGCATTTTACTGCAGTGGGAGAAGCAGCTCAGCTGCAGCACGTGTTACACATGGCGACAGCCACGCGAGTGTGTGTGTGCGTGTGGGTGTGTGGTGCGTATGGGTAAGGCAGTGAGGCACGCACAGACGCAATATTTTGCAACAAGCTTGCGGCTCACCGAATTATTTCGCTGCTGTGCATTCCCCGTGCACTCTCTGCCCTTGCCCACTGCAGAGACTCAACGCTGGGATTTGTTTGGCCACCGAATGTGACAGGCTGACATAGTCCACCTTCGAGCAGAGAGAGAGAGACGCCGACAACATCCCAACTGCCAACTGCCAACTGGGCTGGCCATAACTGTTAGCTGCCAGATGCCTGCACTTGCACCCCTTGTGCCTTTGCCAGTGGCATCTCAGGTGTTGGTGCCAAAGGGCCGCTCATGTATTTTGCTCGGATTCCCAGCGCACGGAGCACGGAGCTCACGGCTCACGGCTCACGGCTCAAGGCGCACGGCCCAAGGCTCAGGGCTCACGGCGCACAGCTCAACTCTCCAGGTTTATCTGCTGTTTATGATTAATTGTTGTCTGCCTGGCAGACAGTGAGAAGTCGCCCGGCAAGCCAAAGGAGATTGCCGGCAGCACAGAGGACTTGCCCAGAACGTGACTTTGTTTCCCTCTAATACATCTACACACAATACATACATACACACATATAGACAGCGTCCTCGCCTCGCCTGCTTGAAATATAAGAAAATAGCTTACGCAGCACACTTATACCTAATTAAAAGTTTTTTGTTTTTCTACGTGAAACATTGTTACGCGCGCGCAACCTGAGATATTATCGATAGGCGTTAAATATGTCAAAGCTGAATGGAATATTATATAGATACAGATGCTTATATATTTGCAAATATATATTTTCTTATTTAAACTGGAAATGAATTCATGAAAATACTAATTTTTTATCAATTTATAGAATTCAGACTTATCGATAAGCTAATCCATTTTCATAAACCAGTTCTAATATATATAGTAGTATATGTTTATACGTTCAATAATCAAAATATATAATAAATGAAAAATATATATATGTATATCGATATTATTGAGCTGGTAAAATAATTTTATATATCGATAAATATCGATATATAATTTACGCTTTTTAAAAATGTCTCATTTCAGAGATAGGTCAATATGCCATGGCAAATAATTAGTATGCAAATTATTATTGTCAACAAGTTTAACGATAAATATATCGATAAATTATCTATGCATAAATTATACTTAATTAATATATATTCATATATAATTCAATAGATTAGCCAATACAAAACCAACAAATTGTATATTTGTATATTTTAAAGTTCATCGAAAAGTATATCGATAAATAACTGAAGCTTGCTTCAATAATACTTCCATTTGGCTGGCATAAACTAATAATCATATATCAAACAGGCAGCAATATTCCTTTCATATATGCAAACAAATCAATCAGTGCATGGCTGTAAACAAGTTATTGACGTAAGTCATGACGTATCGAAACAGAATTACTTTAAAAAAATAAAAATAAAAATAAAAATAATTATTACAATTTTTATAGACAAGACTGCGGTTGGGAGAAAATATAATAAATAATTGCCACGCGGCAAAAGTCCACTTGAAAAAATTTCAGTGCGCGTTTCGCATGTGAGTGAAGCTCATTTATGCGTCCAGTGAATGAATGCACTTTGTCATCCAATGAGTACTCATTGTTCACTTCACTTTAAGTGGAACATTCGTCGGTTGGTCGGTTGGCTGGTCTGGTTTGGTCTGGTCTGGTTTGGTTGGTTTGCCAGCAGATAGCACTCCCAACCTGCACTTCAACTGGGATTTTATGAGACAGTTTCGGGTGCCCATAACTCAGTGGGTGAATTGTCAGTAGGGTTGCCCTACTCTCTATTTTTTATTCATTTCATATAGTATTTTTATATATATATGTATTTGGGTGTGTATAGTCACGACTAGTCCAATTTCAAAGTACATTTTGTGACCCACACAGAATTTATGAACTCGTTTTGTTATTAAATTTGAACTGGCCAACTGCAGGGAGTGTCCAGAGCGGGGTTTGAGCCACTGTTATCATGGGCAATGGCTTGTACAGACACATGCATATATATATATAAATATATATATATATACACGGCTAACTGGCTAACAAACTTCATGACAGTCGAGTCGGATGGGCAAGGAGCTGGGCGAAAATCGTGCGAGACGCTGCGTTGAAATAAAAATGAAATTTATTATTTATTTATTTCGTTATCACTTTGTATGCGACACACAAAAAATACGATAAATAAATAAATAAAAGAAAAAGCCGCAGCGAAACGAAATGAAATGGAACGGTGCTGGAGCCAAGGGTGGAGATGGGGGACCTTCGACACGGGGGTTAAGGGTTGCGGTTGCAAACTAAAACTCGAATTTAGATTGAAGCTCGGGCGAACGCTCCTAAGCCCGCAACATTTATGAACTAAGCCAACGAAAACAAACCGCAAACTGACAACAGCCCACAGTCCCCACTGCCCGGCCCCTCGCACCCCTTTCGCCCCCTTGACCATGCCTATGCGACCAAGTTATGCTCACAAAAGGAAATAAATGTAATAGTTCGTTGCGTATCGCTTACGCTCGTGCGACGCCGCGCCGTCCCACCGCCTAAATGCTGTGGCACGCAGCTGCGATTAGAAAAAGGATACACGTAATTTTGTACTTTCCGACATGGTTTTTACGAGCTAGCGACCAGGATCAGCCCCGATGGCCGCCCCATAATAAAGGTTGCCGCCCTGCCGGAGGTGAGGTGACAAGTTGGCGGTTATTATTATGCCATACGCTGCTGCTGCTGCTGCCTGCCGCACCGTTGGCCGTTCGCATTTACAATGGATTTGCCTCGCGTTGTTTTCGCTCCTTCTCTTTATTCGGGATAGGAATTGGATTTGAATTGGTTTGGTTTGGTTTGGTTCGGTTTGGTTGGGTGGTCGGGGTTGGAGCTGGGACTGGGAACGGAACTGGGGCTAGCTTTTGGCCTTTGGGAGTTGACAGTTGCCAGTTAAGGGTTTTTTCCTTTGCCCTACGAACGGGTGACCTAATGTTGTCGCTGTGTATGCAACGCATTGAAGAAGTTTGCTTTATCTGTGTTATATATCAGTCAAGGTAATTTGTCAACTTTCATCTGTTGGTTTTTATGGATAGGTCTGGAACCACTCTACTCTATGCTATGAGACCCATAGGCACAAGACCTCAATCAAGATCTTGTTCGGGGGCTTTTTTAAGGTATATTCGACCTTTCTTTCGCTCTTTCTCTTTCTCCCTTTTACTATCTAATTCTCTTTCCTCTCTCTCCCCTTCTCTTTCTCTCTCTTCCTTTTTCTACCTCTCCCTTTTTCTTTTTCTCTCCCTCCGTTCATCTTTCTCTTTTCCTTTCTCTCTCTCTCTCTTTTTTGCTCATTCTTTTTCTCTCTGTCCCTTTCTCTCTTTCTATCTCTCTCTTCTCTCTTTCACATTTCTCTCTGTGTCTCTTCTCTTTTTCACATTTCTCTCTCTCTCTCTCTCTTGTCTTTTTCACATTCTCTCTCTCTCTCTCTCTCTCTCTCTCTCTCTCTCTCTCTCTCTCTCTCTCTCTCTCTGTCTGTCTTTCTCTTTCTCTCTTTCATTCGCTCTCCTTTTCTCTCTCTCCCTCTATCTGTCTCAATCTCCCTCTACAAAATGGATCTTTCCTATGTATCCCACTCATAGGGTATTTAATATTCGACTTTGCCCAGTTTGCACAACTTTTCCTCTTCCTTTTTTGTGGGCCTTGTGCTTCGCTTTCGGCGACTCGCATTGATGGCATTTTTAATGGCTTAGCGGTGTCTAACTCGTTGCCGATTCGTTCGTTAAGGTTTATTAGGGTCGGGTCTGTCAACTAAGGTCATGTGTGCGTGGGTGTGCGTGTGTGTGGGTGTGTGTGAGTGTCCTGTGTCTGGGGTGCAGACATGTTAAGAGTGGCGCTAAAGAGCAACACATTGTGCGACAACAGCAGAAGGTAGCAACAAAACGCTCATAAATCAGTTTCAGTGGTTTTGTCGATAACGATTATTACGTTTTGTCGATAACACACAATCACATATGGGAGCAATCCCATTACTGTTAATGCATTAAAACTTTCGTTCCAATTGACTATTTAGGTTGGAGCATTCAGATTGATTCTATAGAATATCGAATACATCCACTTGATTTTAAGTAGCCAACGATAAATGCAGTGTGTTGGCAATTTATCGATATACACATATAATAAAAGTTAGCAGTGATCTAGACATTGATCGATAAGATAACTAGTTGTAGCCGGGCTCACAATGAACAGTCCGTTGCAGTCCTCGAGTCTGTCTAAAACTATTTGGGCAACAAAGTTTGCCTCTAATTACTGTCGCGCTACATAACTCAGGCAACTTTGGCATTCAGAGAGTCGCAGTCGCAGTCGCAGTCGCAGTCGGAGTTGTAGTCGACGTTGCAATGGCAATTTCTTGCTCTAACCTTGCCTAGCCTTGCCTTGCCAGCCTGCCAGCCAGTCAGCCAGCCCTTGCATATGCCGGTTGATTAGCATGGCATCGTCGCTCCTGCTGCTGCTGCCAGTTGAGTTCACTTTGTCATTTGGGTATTTTTGAGGCCCCGCCCCGCCGCCGAGACCCGGCTTCAAAGTTCAGCCTTTGCTGCTGGCTGACTGCAACTTTACGCTAAACGTGAGCGCGACGCCAAATGAAAACTTTTCAATAAGCTAAACACTTCAAGCAGACAGACGCACTGACAGCTGGACGGCCTGGGTGGGCTCCACAGGGGCGGGCAGGGCAGGATGCTGAAAGGTAGAAGGCGAAAGTACTCAACTGGCATAGCAGCGGCTGGCAAACTTGACTTTTGCGTGCTAATGAATTCGAGCGTGGCGCATAAAAATGTTTTTGCAAGCGCACAAAAGTATGCAGCAGTTTTTTGGCCACCACGACCTGGCCCTAGACCCGCACGACGCAGAGCGAGAGCGAGCGAGACGACACGACAGAAGGTAGGCAGACGGCGAGGAGGCTTGTGTGCGTGGCCCAAAGTGCAAACGGCACTAGAGCAACTCGAAACTATGCATTTAATTGATTTCAAGCGCTTTAAGCAAACAAATAGTGAAAAGCAAACCAATCAAACGGGCGGCTGGGGTTGGCGCAGCAGGCGTGGGGCGCAAGTTAAGGCAGATGCGAGCTCTGAGCGCTGAATGCAGCTCACGCTTCAAGAAACAAACATATTAGCATAAGACACACACACACACACACACACACACACGCACGCAAATGTCAATGGGTGAGCTGCAGCAACAACAAGCGCAAAAAATATATAAAACAAAAAAATTTCCCTTAAAGTGCAGCGCAGCAAAGTCAAGCGAAGCACGCCCAATGGAAACTTTTGCTACAGCAACCATGTGTGTGTGTGTGTGTGTTAGCTCTGCTATGCAAATAGAATTGCATTTAAATTAATCATACGCACCGTGCGACCAAGCGTCTGTGTGTGTGTGTGTGTGTGTATTTGCTTGCACAACACACGCGCGCGTGTGTGTGAGTGCGTCTAGAGGTAACGCAAATGCTTACACTTACCTGCTTGAGCCTTTCCCTTGCCCTCTCTTCCACTCCCTCTCTCCCTCTCTCCCTCTCTCTCTCTGTCTGTTTGGCATGTTTGTGCAATTTGCAAAATTGCTTTGCCGTCGAAGTCGCCGAGCTTCCACTGTCATAGACATATTATTATCAAGGCGATCATGATGTTGCCCATCAGGGTCATCATGATGGTAGCAGGCTTCTAAATGCTAAAACTCAAGTGGGTGCAACTTCATGCGCCTGTCAGCAGACATATATACATACACATATATATATATATATATATATATATATGTTTTTATATATGTGTGTGTGTGTGCTTAAGTATTGCACACGAAAATAAGGTTAAGAAAACGCAGCATTTACACACAAACAGACACACAGAGAGAGAGAGAGAGGCTGCCTCGCCTTATAAGAGCGACCCCGGGAGTTGCTCTACCTTAATTTATGTGTATGCACTGCTTACAGTTTGAGCAGCATTGCATTAGCTGCCATGCATGTGTGTGCACTGTTTTGGGCGCATAAATCAGCAGAGCAATGGGAAACGCTTAGCTAAGCAAGCAGCGACTGCCACAACAACAATAACTATAAATTTAAGCAGCAAAAAAACAGCAATGTCACAACGACTGCTTGAATACTCTAACTCTAGCATAAGTCATGATCACAAATGTTTAAGGAAATGATGAAAGCAGAGAATATCTAGAATATATTCGAATATAATAAGATATATCATGGGAAATATTTACGATTATATATATTTCCAGAGATATATCTTAATTTATACGTATATATTCGTTAGACTTTGACAGGGTTAGACTATAATCTATAAAAAATTCTCTGCTTATTCTACATATTCTACTACAAATTCCCCAGAATAAAGGAAAAGCTATCCCCTAAGCACTGCTCTTTAAATGCAGTTAAACTTTTCTTTCTATCAGTGACAATGTTTCAGGATTTCCTGAACATAGAACGGCTGAGCCTACACCAGATTTCAGCCCAGCATTTCTGAATACATTCCAAAACCCTGCTCTAGAATCCAATTTCTCTCCCTAAATATCGTCAATCTTAAACGCTGCAAGCACCTGTCAAACTGATTGACATTGACTTTGCCATGAACGTTGACAGCACCCTTAAATGTCAAGCGTCACACATGCGGAACGATGATCGAACGGAGCGCTTGGCTTTGCGTACTCCCTCAAAAGGCGAACTCCTGGGACTTTATTATTTTGCCATTTACAGTTAAGATTCAGGTTGACTAAACTTTATAGCTGCAAAGCTCTATGTGCGTCGCAAACGCATCGAGAAAGTTGTGAGACTTCTTGTTAACGCATAGCAGCTGACAACTGCCTTTGACAAGCAGTTGTTGTTGACGTTGTTGGTACCTTTGCTGTAGCTGTTGCTGCTGCTGCTGATATTATGCCAACAGTTTTAGTCGGTTGTCATGTGCAGCGATTACCGTTAGTTGTAATCGTTGTTGTTGCCGCCGCTGCTGCTGCTGCTGCTGCTGTTGTTGCCACTTGACACTAAACGAAAATGAAACCAAAATTGTTTGGCCGGCTCGTCAACAACACGACCAACTCGCGCTACAGTTTCTCAGGCAGTTCTGCAAAACTAGTTAAAGTGCTTTAGCCGGCAGTGGGCGAGTAGCAGATACTCTTTGGCCAGGAAAAAGCTCTTTCGATATGTATACAATGTGCGATGAGTAACCCCAACTTATCGATATCGATAATTATAATGTATCGATAAACAAGTGAACAACTCAAACTGCATCTCACTTAAGAATTCTAATGTAAGAAATATTAAAATTTTTACCCAACGAAACTGTCTCAATATTTATCGATATTCGAGATAAATTATAAAGATGAAGATGAACTAGTCAACTAGGCTGCCCTTACGGCTCTACAGAACTGATATGCCTGTGTCTGCTTTAAACGGGCTACAGGGTATTCAAAAAGTTGTGGAACTTTAGTTTAGTGCAATGCCCGACTGGTTAGCTCGCTCCCACACGCTGTGTCTTACTCTAAATCTCTGTCTCTCATCCTCTCTGTCTCTCTCTCATTCACTCTCTCTCTCTCTCTCTCTGTCTAGCTCTTTGCAGTTATTTATAGTTGCTGCGCGTTTGTTGTGCGTATTTTTAATAAGTTGATTTTGCCGTCGCTTCGGTTTTATTTTGCATAAATTATGCAAGCGCCTGTCATTTGTCTGCTCTAGCACAACAAGGACAACAGCATTTTAAAGTTTGAACATCACTGAGAAACTGTTGACGTGTGTGTGTCCGCATGTGTGTGTGGTTGGTCGGTGGATGGGGTGTTGTTTTATTAATGAGCTGAGCCAAATTAACTTTAATATATGTGTGTTTAAATGTTGAACAAGTGTATACCATTTTACCCCTCTTCACTCTTGATACCCTGCACGCATTAAACATGGCCAGCAGGAAAAGGGGTATATTGCAGAAGTAGATAACGTACACATGATCCTGGATCATCATCGAGATTGCAGATCATCTAACAGAACTACCCAACCGTCCATCTGCCCATCTGCACTGCAGATTTTCTGCTTTCCTGTCCAAATTATCGATATATTTCGATATATACGCACAAGCTTTATTCTATGTAGTTCATCTAGCCATACTTCTCTGCCCATCTTTCCATCTATTCATATCTGTCATCTGTCTGTATTCATGTCTGTCTGCACTGCACTTTTTCATTTAAAAGTTATCGATAAATATCGATATGCACAAGTTTATTATATGTATGTCTTAATCCGCCAATATATTCCATATTTACTTTATATTCTCTTGATCGGTATGTTTTGCTAAAGATGCTTTAGACTCTATGTTACTTACGTATATAATATCCCTTATAAGGTATATCGATGCAGAATTGAAAACTTTTTTAAGATGTATATTCAGATTTAAAGCTTTTCATGATTATCTACCATCATGATTATCTGCATCACAACAGCTGGTCAAAATAGTTTTAGCTACAGGGTATTTACTGTAGTCGAGCAGTTTAATTTCGGGCACTATTACTTGCTACTGTATTTCACTGGTCTGGCATTTATCATTTATAATTGTTTGGCTGTGTGTCAACCATTTGGCCATTGCGGTCTCCTCCCCACTTGGCGCGTGGAGGCTCTGATGACGATGAAGTGGGAGAGACGGCCGATGCCGGATAGCGGATGGGGGTTGGGGGATGGGGGATGGCGGAAGGCTGAAGGGGCGTGACCATACTCTTTGTGCATTTCACATTTTGACACTTTGACATGCATTAAATCAGTCAAGCGTTGGCCACTTTGAGCTCCATGACTTTGCGGTATAGCTGTCCGTCTTGCTTCCGCCAATGGCGTGTCTCTACGCTGCATCCTCTCTCTTCCCGTCTCCCTCTCTCGCTCCCTGTGTCACTTTATCTTGCTCTCACGCACTGTCGGTGCTGCTGCAGCAGAGTTTTAAGGTGAACACAGTTTGCATATTTAATTGCTGCAGTTTTGACTGACCATTTCATATTAATGAGCCAAACCAATGACAACTTTTGGCCCAAATGAGCATGCAAATGCGTCAAAACCATGTCCTTAATATCATTTCGAATGCAACAACCGGCAAAACATACAAACTAAGCCAGGACTTAACGAGCTGCATTTCGTATTCAACTTTATGATAAATTAATCAAAGGGACAAATGCTTGAATATGCTAAGACGTGTTAAACCTTCTGTTTAGCTGTCAATCGCAAGCAATTTGTAATCTGCTTGTCAATGCACTAACATGCATGTTAACTCTCATTCACCTGCAAATTAAGAGCCTAACACTCAAATCGTAAATCAAAGTAATAAAAAGTAACCCTGATTGCTCCTCATGGAGGCGTTGCCAACTTGACGACATGTTCCTGTCACAATTACATGTGACTGACAACCACTTATCAAAATGCAGCCTTTGATAGGTAAATTCTATAGTGGTTGCATGATGACAACTATTTTCCTCTCACTCTCCCTCTCTCTATTAGTCTCTCTTATGCATCAGGTGTCTCACTCCTAATGTGTGATTGATGTGTGGACTCTTTTACTCCTCCCCTCTGGCATATGTAACTCGAAGGCATGTGCATACGTTGCGTCTCCCTCACTCATTGTCTAATGCAATATATAGACCTCTCTTTGTCTCTTTCTCGCTTTATTTCTTCGTATCTCCTTCTTTGTGCATTATCGAGCGTTGCTCAATATCTTTTAGCTCACTTCGGTCCCCTTCCTCTCTCAATATCCCCTCCCTCAGCTGTGTCTCTGTCTCTCTAACTTAATTAGTTCGCTCCTCCCTCGCGCTCTGTTATCTCTCTTCCTCTCTCCATCTCTCTCTCTCTCTCTCTCTCTCTCTCTCTCTCTCTCTCTTCTCTTCTCTTCTCTTCTCGCCCTTACATTTGGCTTTTCTCCATTAGCATTATCAATCTCTCTTACTCAATTACTTAGCTCCTCCCCCTTTCTCTCTCTCTCTCTCTCTCTCAATCTCCGTCGCTCACTTACACTCTATCTCTCTCTCTCAATCTTGACCCTACCTCCCTACCTCCCTCTCTCCCTCCCTCTCTATATCTATCGCATTTAATCTTGCTCACTAAAGCTAACTCTCTGTGTCCTCCACTCTCCCTCTCTCTCTCTTTCTCACTCTCTCTCGCTTCGGCTCAACTCCATATATTTTGCATACTCTATCTCTCTCCCTCTCTCTCCTTGCAATATACACACCTGTGCTGCCCACCCCTCATCCCTCCTTCTTCTCCTTCGTCATCCCCTCTCACTCGCTCGTTCTATCCCTTTCATTGCACGAGATCGTAAAGCCGAAGGGCAAGGTTATGACCAGGCGAACCGTTAAAATTTATAACATTTCGCTTAGTCGATGTTTTGTAAATTTATGTGCATGTAGTTTCGAAATTTGTATATATGTTAATTGCGACAAGGGAATAACGGTGCCAAAATATGTACACGAAATTTATGGATAAAACATGGCAATTGCTTTACTCGCTTTATTTATTTATTTATATATGTATGTATTTATTTTATTTTTTCCCCGTCTTTCTTCGGCGTCTTCCTCTTCTTTTCTCGCTTAACATTTTCGACTTGTAGCAATTTATCATAATTTTCCTTGGTGTTGTTGTTGTTGTTTTTGTTTTGCCTTTGGCATAAATCAGGCGAAAATGCAAACTCCAAGACGCAGGCAAAGGCAAAGCCAAGGGGGCAGCGGAGGACGGGGAATGGATTGTGTAGCCTGCCTGTAGTTGTTGTTGTTGCTGCTGCTGCTGCTGCTTCTGTTGTCGCTGCCTTAGCCTCTGGCTTTATTTCTGTTGCTACCACAAGGCGACATTAAATAGGGCTAAGCAAAACGGGACAAAAGCTGCAACATTGCGTTTCGCGTTCGTGTCACTGCCTAATGCTAATTAGAGCAACCCTTTGACAGCCCCCAATTACCAAATTGAATCTGTTTTAATTAATACACGCATTATATCGCAAATTACACGAAACATCAACGGAATGAGACGCTTTTGCCTTTGCGAACTCTCGATCATTCGCCGTTCTCAGCTTACGGTATTTCGCTGAAGCTCACCAGCAGTTGTCAGCTAACGGCACTTCGCTGTCGCCGCCGCTGCTGCTGCTGTTCGTCGGCTTCTCATTAAATTCTTACTGCCTAACGGCTTGGACCGCTAGTTTAAATATGTGAGCGCACAGTGTGATCAAATGCGAGCAAAGCCCTTTCAAATATGCATGTACAGTTATTTAGAGCATGTTAAATGTAGGCACTTACCCCAAAAGCCTCTGGACAGTGTGCGTGCGGCACTGCCAACTGTTGGCAAATTTATGCGCTGCTGCCGCTGCCGCTGTCGCTGCCGCTAGTACTGTCCGTGGGGGACAGCGACAAAAGGACACGGCGCTAAGGACAACGTGTGCAAATGAGTTTTGTTTATGCGCGCCGTTCGCGGGGCCTGTCACTTGATTTATGGGGTGACCAAAACACTTTAAGATGCTGCGGCGCCACTTTCGGCTTATGGGCTTTATGGCCAACAACTGCTGTTGTTATTATTATTGTAATTATTGTTGTTGATGCTGTCCGTGCACAAACTATAGTCGCTGGCTGTGGCGGCGACGCCGTCTGCACGTGGCGTCCAAATCAGTAGCCATGGCATCGGCCAGGCTTTGTTATTGTTTATGCTTTTGGCTCAATTCCGATTCTCCGCCCACAGCTGAACACTTGTGACACACACCAGAACGAGAATGGACTATTTATTTGATTTACTTATGTTTATGACACTGCACTGGCACTAGAGCACAGAAACAAAAAAATTAGTGATAACAATTGAATATGCACGTGATGCAAGTCTTCTATTTATTAGAGGTGTGTTGACCATTTATTTCGCTATTGTGTGCCCAGCATCCAATTGGCTTAGAGGTTTACAGCTAACTGAAGTTTAGCAGATTCAAAATCAAGTTGACTCCATCGCAATTTGCAACAGCACAAAATCCCAAAAATACCTGCTAGTATCAATAGTATTTGGTATTTTCCTGCAATATCGATATATAACAATGGTATTTTGCTGTTAAGTGTATGTTAGGGCATGGCGCACTCTGTTTATTTCAAATGGCATCACATTTAATAAGCAATTTCACACTATATGAAGATTACAGCTCATTATGATTTATTTAATTGATTGATTGTCCGTAGTAATATTATAAAAAAGTAAAATTAATAATTGTAGGGTGCAGTTAATATATATTTCCAGCGTAAAATGTATTTAATCGTATTTTCATGCAGTAAATATTTTGTCGAGAATGTCAATTGTGAAAACTTCTCATTTATATCGAATATTTTTAGTTTTGTTAATATATATTTCTTTTAAAAAACTAACGCATATTTAACACATTTCTGTGTGCCCGTACGATATACCAACTAATGGACTAGTATTTTCTTATGGAATTTTGCTCAATTTTCAGTTCGATAACACGATAACAGACGGCAATTACGATTCGCAATCGACACAAGTACAACTACGTGGCTGCCGCTGTTTAGAAAATATACGTCAATTTCCACGCAACATAGCGAAAAAAACGGATTAAACAAAGACGCCAAAATGCAAGGAACGGTAGCCAAAGCACTGCTAACAATATGCGGCCTACTACTGCTCTCAAAGGCAGGCCAGGCCTTCATTGTTAGCGTCGATGCTCACAACGAGGAATGTTTCTTCGAGAACGTCGAAGGTGGCACAAAATTCGGTAAGTAAAATCCGTCGAACAGTGCAACCACATTGCATTATTGACACAACGATTGCAGGCGTTACGTTTGAGGTGATCGAGGGCGGCTTCCTGGACGTAGACATCAAAATTACCGGTCCCGATCAGCACTTAATGCACGAAAGCGAAAAGGAGTCCTCAGGCAAATTCACTTTCGTCGCGCCCGCTAAGGGCGTCTACACCGTGTGCTTCAATAACGAGCGCAGCAGCATGACACCCAAGCTGGTCATGTTCTCCATCGAGATGGGCGACGCCCCGCAACGTGCGCCCGGCGCACCCGGCGAGGAGGAGGTGGGCCACACCAAGCTCGAAGACATGATCCGCGAGCTCTCCGGCACACTGACCAGCGTCAAGCACGAGCAGGAGTACATGCACGTGAGTACTCTTACCAACATGCCTTATACGCTGACCCTTGACACGCTGCTTCCAGGTGCGCGACAAGATTCATCGATCGGTCAACGAGAGCACCAACTCGCGTGTCGTGCTCTGGTCCACATTTGAGGCTCTGGTCCTCGTCCTGATGACCGTCGGCCAGGTGTACTATCTGAAGCGCTTCTTCGAGGTCAAGCGCGTGGTGTAATCCTCCTCCGCGTCCCGTGTGTGCGTGTACAGAGCGAATGTGTTGCAGTCTCAGCCTAATCTTAATACAATTAAATTAAATACGTTTTTCGTAACAAAATTCAAACGAAACCTGCCAAACATTCAATTCTCCAACTCACTTATAGCTCTGCCCTCACTGTGACCAGGAGCAGCTCCAGGACCTAGCCCGCTCCACAGTTTTTGTACATATTCCTGCCCTCTCCTAGTCTTTAGGACTAGGCGCATATCGAACTTCTTCCATATCATCCTAGGCCCATTTCCAAACCCGTTTGCTCACATTTATTTATTTACGATTTTTATCATTACAATTATACAGAGCTGAGAAATTATCCTGTTATCATTAAACACTTGAGATCCTTCCTTGTGAAAGCTGACGAATACTAAATAAAGTCTTAGTTAAACTCGAGCTCATGAGAATAGCGTGAATTCACGTCAAAGATAGACAGAAATAGACGATAAAAGTGGCATATATATATAGATATATATCCATATATATATACAGTTACATCTATACATATACAGCTGCATCTATATATATACAGATATCAATATATATATACACGGATATATATCTATATATTTACATATGAGTATTAAGAACGATAGAGTAAATGCTTTGCTTTGGCTGAGACTGGCTAGTCGGTCAGCCTACGTGCGTAGTCCGAGATGTGGAGCACTCCGTGCTGCAAGGTCGCAATGTGGAGGTTGTTGCCACTCATGTAGTCCTTGTTGATGTGCGAGTTGTGCAGCTCTGAGATGAGAGTGGAGCACGCAGCAGCCGGATCGCCAGTGCTAATAAGCACACTCTACACAGGGAGAGAGAGAGACAGAGTGTGTGTGAGTGAGAGAGCGTGTCGGCTGGTGAAAAGTGTCTTACCGCCCAGAACTCGTTGCCCGGCAGAGCGTTGGCATCCCAGGCGTACGTGACAATGGGCAGCATCGACGTCTTGAGCTTGTCAGCCGGATTGCGCACAGAGAAGCGGATTCTGATGCCGCCCTCCGGATGCCTATGGTCCTCTAGCAACGCGCCGTCGAACAGCGAGCCGCATTTGTTCAGATGGAACCAGGAGAAGAAGACGAGGCCAATATGGGTTAGGCGAGGTCTGAGCGCATTCAAACGCTGGTCGAAGGTCTCGAGGAAGATCTGCTCCTGCTGCGATGACACCTTGAACACGCCCAGGCCGAAGCCGACGACGTGGATGAACGCCGGCTTACCCGCGCGAGCGGCACGTGCCTCGGCATCCACGAGCAGCGTATCAAAGCTGACGGCGTAGCGCTTGCTCATAATCTGCTTGTCGAACTTGGTCTTCCGATTCAGCTGTATGAAGCGCTTGCCATCTACCTCCACGTCGTTGTAGCGAAAGTCCGTGGTCTCCTCGTAGAAGTCGCGCCATATGCGACGATAGTCCTGCTCACGGGTGCGAGCTATGCCGAAGTAGCCGTATCCCCTGGCTACAGTATTCTGCTCCTCAGTAATTAAGATGTCCTCGCACTCCATGACATTTCTGCGCTCGAAGCGCGCTCCAATCATCCCCATGATGACGCCCTCCGGCTCGATCTTTGACTTGTTCATCTCTATGCGGCCGGCATTCGCGCGCGAGCCATCGTTGATGAACTCGGAGTGACTGGATGCATAGAGGAGAGCCGACAACTTGATCTCATCGTAGCTGATCACGTTCTTCAGCTCGAGCGGAGCCTTCTCCTTGGTGGTGCCAATCTGCTCAAAGCCCTGCAGGCCACGAGTCCCGTCCACCAGCATAAAGGCATCGGTCGAGCCCAAGAAGTAAGCGCAACGCTTGTCCATCAGACGCTGCACAAGCTGCGGCAGCGAGAGCTCCACGTAGACACTCAGCTCCTTCTCGTTGCCTGTCGATAGAGCAAGGGATTAGATTAAGAATCGATTCCACAGAAACTCCCTCTCTCGAAACGAACCAAACTTAATCTTGTGCTCTAGAAAGTTCAAGTAGAGGAACAAGGTGTACTCGTGTATGATGGGATAGGCGGAGGCGATTTGCATCCGGATTTGCGGCCAGCGCTCCTTGGGCTGTGACTTCACGCGGCCTGAATCGCAGCCGAACTGCAAGCAAGGAATTGATGAAGTAAATCGTGGATCGTGGATCGTGGAGCGTGGAGCTTAGGAGCTCAACTCTGCCTACCGTAATCGGAAACTTCTCAGAGAGTGCCATAAAGGCCTCCAAGTCAACGGCATCGGGATCCTGGTTGGGCTTTGGCACATCCCTGCAGAGGGTCAACTGCTCCCTGGCGAAGTCGCTGATTTCCGGCAAGAGTCCTGCTGCCGGATCCGCCCACATCTGTGGAATATGGCAAACTCCACTCATCTTGCTGCACTGCAATTTCTGTTTCAAGTCGCTCAAAATTCCGCCGTTAAGTCTTAATTCAAATCAAAAAATGGATAGAAATATATAAATCTGAATATTCAATATATTTTGTAAATATATATATTTTTTGGAAATTTATACGGAGCTGTGTTGTCAGCTGCTCAGGGCGTTGTCGACTGGACGAACGAAACGAAACCTGAAATAGCTTTAGAAATATATAGATGTAGAATAGAGTTTTTACGGCTAAAAAAGAGCCAAAAATAGCTAAACAAAAACATAGCAATCCAAAAGGAAAAGCCTTCTAGATTTCTGTTGTTTTATTCCTTAATTAATGCCATGAAACTGATATAAAGTTAATAATCATAATGTTTATTAAGGACAACGGCAATATCAATTTTGTATATGCTTCTAAAAAGTCTTTTATTTTTATAACAATCTTTTTCACATTGAAATTGCATAATTATTGCTTTTAAGACATTCAATGTTAATATTCGCCCAGATTTTGTATATATCGCTATATATCTCGCCAGCCGCTACTTGAGAACTCAAAATAGCTAAATTCACAGCACTGCCTATGTGCCGGCAGCCAGTTGGTCAGTGCTTTGCAGTGTTGGAATGCGACGTGCTTGAAGCCGGGTATGCAGCTCTGCCAGCAAGAAGTGCCAAGCAATGGTTCAAAAGTATATTATAACTCTGCAAATTAGTATTGCTAGTGTAATATATATACTAAGTAAATATTAACTAATATTGATAATATATATATATATATATAATAAGCTGCATCATTAAAGAACTCTGTTAAGCAGCCGCCAAACTACCTGTGCAGACCCCAATCCGGCCGGTGCTAATTTCACCACACTGCTTAATAATCGATATCGATAAGTCGCGACTAAGGCATACCCTTGACTGCAAAAGAGCACGCAAAATTGTTAAATTAATACAAAATAGTAAGCGGTATTTGAAAATGTAGTTTGCAAAATGTGTTTCATTTTAGACCTGAACTAAAAATGAATTTAGTTAAAGGAAATTGCCTGCTGCTCGGAGCTGTTGCCTGCCAACGTCGGCAGCGCGTCAATATACCCGTTGCGGCTTCGCGTTTACAGCGCAGAGTTCCTTTGTTTATAAAGTGCCGCACGCCAGAGAAGCTGATATTAAAAGCAATTGCGAAATTGTGCGATGAACAAGATGTCCACGTTCGGAACTGAAGTCGATGCTATTTGGCCGCTGGTGGCAGCTGCCGCACAGCAGCTGAGCCCATTCGGGCGCCGGCTGCTGGAGCAGTGCAAGTCCGTGGAGCAGCCCGATCCAAAGGCCACAGTCGACGTGCGCTCCTTCATGCGCAAGTCCACCAGGTTTCCGCTAGAGGTGCGTAGTATGTCATTAAGTTAATCTTCGCTTGGAGTCAACTGAGCGCCAAGAATTTCCACAGTTCGGGGTGGAGTCGTGCCGCGTGCAAAGCCAGCCAAAGGAGCGCCATGAAGCAATTGGCCAGCAGATTGCCTCTGTCTATCCGCTCATCCACGAGCGCACCTTGTCGCTGTACCTGAACTACCTGGAGCACAAGGGGCAGTGGGGTAAGCGAGAGTGAGAGAGAATCGTTTCGTCTACTCCATCTAACATTCCGCCATTCCTCTCAGGCAACGCCGTGGAGCTGCCCGTCTATCAGAAGCTGTCGCTGGTCGACTTTGTGCAGCGTCTGCTGACCAAGCGCTGCGCCAGCTTCTTTGCGCGCAACGACAAGTTCCTGCTGCTGACGGGCGAGCGCGGTGCCAGCGGCTTCGAGCCCATCGGCAGCCTGGAGGAGCAGGCGCCGCTGCAGCTGGAGCACGTACTCAGCTATGACGACGTCAAGTTGTCAGCCTTGCTCTCGGTTAGCTCGCACACGGAGTTCATCAACGAGGGCGAGCGCACCAATTGCGGCCGTGTCACCCGCGACCGCAGATCCCTCGAGCCGGCGGGCGTCATTGTGGGCATGATCGGGGCGCGGCTCTCGCGCCGCAACCTCATGGAGTTCCAGGACATTGTCATTGCGCGCTCGCAGAACACCACGGAGAATGGCTACGGACACACGGCTGATGCGTCTGCCAACACCCGGGCCGAGGACTATCGCCGGGTCTGGCGCAGCTTTTATGAGACCCGCGACTATCTGCGCAACGACGTGCAGATCGATGGCAAGCGGTTTGGGGTGTCGGGCAACAAGCAGGATGTGTTCGACAATCTGGTCATGAAGCGTCGCTATGCCATCAGCTTTGACATGCTGCTGCTGGAGGCGGAGGCGCGCGCCGCCCGCGTGGGCAAGCAGGCGTACATCCACGTCGTCGGCTTCGGCCTGGGCGTCTGGAAGGTGGCGCCGCAGCAGGAGCAGATCTTTCTCGAGACCTTCGAGCAGCGTCTGCGTGAGCTCAGTGCTAGCCTAACCCACATTGGCGTCGTCCACTTCTCCTGGTTCAAGATGGAACGCTGCGGCGGCATCCATAATGGCGCCGTGATCAAGTCCTCGCATCATCCGGACGGCGGTGTGCGTGTCCACCTCTCGAAGCGCAATCCGGCACAGAAGCTGACCGCGCCGGAGCATGCCGACATGCTGCTCGTGGTATCCTATGCCTGGGATGGCAATGCCTTGCCCGGCAATGAGTTCTGGATGGTAAGTACCCATTGCTCCTCCAGTGATCCGTGGTCCATTACGCATTGTCTCTTCGCCCGCAGAAAATGCTCAAGTCAACGGGCGACTCGTCCACGGCCTGCTCCACGCTCATCAGCGAGCTGCACAACCCCCACATCAATGAGGACTACTGCAACGGCCGAAATCTGCATATTGCCTCGCCCAAATACGGCATACTCCACATATCCGAGTACGCCAAGCGGGAGCTGGAGAACGAACCTGCGTAGATGTACCTTTGTGCCTTGCCAAATATTAAATTTTATTCCGTATACCAATCACATTAAAAATCAAATTACTATTTACACGTGCAATATTTAAGAAAAAGATTTATTGTTCAATTATCGTTGCAATTACCTGAAATAAATTGATTCATACACTTTTTACCTACATTTTCGAGTACTATAAATTCATTAGTGGGTGTGTGTCCCTGCTGGCACTAGCAGTGCTATGAATGCAAAGGTGTATAAGAGTGATTTTATAAGTACTGCCAAACATATATTAGTGGGTGTGAATGATTTTATAAGTACTACCAAACATTTATTAGTGGGTGTGTGTCCCTGCTGGCACTGTCACGGGCAATGCTGTAAATGTAAAGGTGTATAAGAGTTATTTTATAAGTACTGAAGCAAGTCTAAAAATAGATTAGTGGGTGTGTGTCTCTGCTGGCACTAGCAGTGCTATGAATGCAAAGGTGTATAAGAGTGATTTTATAAGTACTGAAACAAGTCTAAACATATATTAGGGGGTGTGTGTCTTTGCTGGCTGTACTAGCAATGCAATAATGCAAGTGTATAAGAGTGATTTTATATAGTGCAGCTATAAATACACGTAATAGTGGGTGTGTGTCTCTGCTGCCACTGACACTGCATTAGCATGATTTTATAAGTGCTGCAGCTAGGCTATAAATGCATTAATGGTTGGCTGTCCCCGCTGGCTTTGGACACTGCCATAAATGTAAATCTGTATAAGAGTTATTTTTAGTATTAGTAGTAGTAGTGCAGCTAAGCAATAAATGCATACGTGGGTTTCTGTCTTTGCTAGCTTTGACATGGTTAAAGTCCCTTGTTATACTTCGATACTGCATTTGCATAAATCTTTCCATATATGTATTTTTTATGTCACATCATATAGACAACCCACACACGCAATAAATTGAGACGTGAAGGAGACTGATTGATTGTATAAGAGTTGTAACTGCGCTATACAAATGGCTGCATGAATATAAGAGTAAATTCCTTGCATGAAAAAGCATGAATACCGGGTTTGCGTCCAAGACTTTTCTTCTGCTATAGATGTTCTAAAAAACAAACACGCAGCCAAGCCGGTGCGCGTCCATGATACGCAATTCGCCGCGTTTATTATGCGGCCGAACCACTTGTATAGCAAGTGTGCTATGCCGAGATCCTAGTTGCAATAAAAACTATCACTGAACGCTGCCAAAAGCTGAGCTGCACGAAGCATATTCCGCTTGTAAACAAAAGTCCGGGTCTATTGTCTTTATTTGTTAATAACACAGTATGGGTGAAAGGTCAAGGATGGTGTGCAGCGGCGGGTCGCGTGCGGGTGGGCGTGTTGCTTGGTGATGCGATGCGATGTCGCCCCTTATCAGGGCGAGATGTGACCTCACCGCGATGAATCGATCCGCCGGGATGCGGGGTTGTCGAATTAATTTTTGTCACTGCCTGGACTCTTCTTCGGCATGAACATATCCAGAATGCGTAAGAACCTCGAGGATGTCACCTGTGGGTCCCGGTCTGTATTTGCTTCCGGTTCCGCCGCCAACGGAGCCGCCGCCGCCACCGCCGCCGCAGCAGCAGCAGCAGCAGCAGCCTCGGGCTCGGGCTCCACTCTGTATGTCTTATCGCCGCGCGGCGTCAAGTGATCTGGTATAGGAAGTATGAGATAAGGAAGGTTCTTCACACGCGGCTGCGTGACGTCAGATCCCGAACTCGAGCTGGAGAGGGAACGGTGTACCGACTTCTTGGGCCGCCGCGGAGTATAGTCGTCCGGACGTGAAGCTGAGTGTGCATGTGTCCTGGTCTTGGTCTTGGTCTTATTTTTGGACGTCCGGGTGGCATTCGGTTGGGCAGCACGCGAGGTGGACGGCTGCTCCTCTTTGGCTCGGCTGCTGCGATGTGGACGTGAGCTCGTCTCGAGCTTTGCCCGTGCACTGGTCGGAGCCCTAACCATGCCACTCGACTCGCCCGCCAGAGCGCGAGAGTAAATCTGATGTATTTTATGGGAGCCTGAGGGCAGTTGTCCACGCGACGGTTCCGGCTGCGGCTTTGAAGTGCGCGGATGCGGCGCTTTAGCCTCGCTATGATGCTCGCGGTGTTGCTCGCGGTGTTGCTCGCGGTGGTGCTCGCGGTGGTGCTCACGGTGGTTCTCGCGGTGGTGTTCGCGGTGATGCTCGCGGTGGTGCTCGCGGTGTCCCTCCTTCCTAGGCGAACGCTCTTTGGGACTGCTGCAGCTGTCCTTATGACCACGATGATGTTCGTGCGGCCTGCTGCGTGGAGAGGGTGTCTCTTCTTTGGGGGCGGCAGGGTGGGCACGCGGCGAGCGTGTGTCTTCCTTCTTAGGGCGAGAGTGCTCTCGACGTGGGTGCGAGCCTTCCCTGGGTGCGCCAGAGGCTACTCGTGGCGATTTTGAATCGTCCCGAGCCACACGCTGATGCTCCCTCGGCATGCCGGTGTGTACCCTGGACGCACGTGGCTGCTCCCTCGGGGTAGAAGGCGAGATTTGTGTGCGACGGCCCTTGGAAAGACGGTCGTAGCGTACCTCCTCGGTGTCCATATCCACGAGCACCGTCTTGCTGCGCGCCAGGCTCCTCAGCCGCGTTTCTTGACGCCTGGCGGGCGAAAGGGAGCGGGCGCGACTCGGCGTATAGAGACTGGCCTGCCCGATGGCGATGGGCATGTAGCCGCGCGCCACTACGGGATCGTAGTTGGTGGGCTTGCCGACGGAATTGGTTTTATAGAATGTTTTGAACCACTGGGCGAACGCGTAGTTGTCCTGGAAGCGGCCCTTCACCAGCAATTCGATGTCAATGGGCGTGTTGACCTGGACGGTGTTGAAGCTCTGCTGCAGCACCCGGAAATTCTCTATGAACTCTGTTATCTGGTTGCACACAAATTTAACCTTGTGCATGCGCACGGTGCAGGGAAATATGGAGTCCATCAGGTTGCAGTAGGCGGCCCCAGTGCACAGGTCCTCGATCTTCCTTACCTCACTCTCGAGCGTGAAGTTGACCCACGCTATGATCTCGTGGCGTGACCATTGCGTCTTCGAGTTGCGTGTGCAAATCACGTTTATCGCCAGTGGCTTACGCGCTGCCATGTCTCAGACCCTTTCCTCGTTGCTAGCCTCAAAGTAGTCCAGGAGTGGTCTAATCCGTGTTATCTGCGAGACGAATATATGGGGGGCAATCAATAGGATTACTTCCGTCTCGCTCTCTCTCTCTCTCTCTGCGACTCACCTCAACTTGTGTATAGCCCCGGAAGGTGGCAAAAGATGATTTCATATAAGTTAATATGTGAAGATAAACAATTAAATAGAATAAAGTGTGACTGTACTATCTATTGACTAAACGACTAAATAAATTTTAAAAGCTTCCACCCGAAAATATCCAAAAGTTAAAAATTAAGATTCCAATGGGTGCGATTGGATAAGCGTTTAGGAAAGTAGATGCAAGGCGTCCTTTTGTGTGAGCTTCAAAAATCTGCAAATGAAAGCGATTTAGATTAGTATCAGATATATAGATATAGATATAGATATAGATACAGATATAGATATAGATATAGATATAGATATAGATATAGATATGGATATAGATATAGATATGGATATAGATATGAAGGCGGGGGCTAGGCTAGCCAGGGCTTGGTCCACTTTCCGCAGTGAAGGCAAACCAAATTGGAATATATTTCTAAATAAATATTTATATTGTCTCTCTCTGTCCCTCTCGGCCTCTGCCTCTCTCTCTCTCTCTCTCTCTCTCTCCCTCGCCTGCCTAAAGCTTTATGCGGTTGACCGAACAAATTGTGCGAATGGCTTCTAGCTGAGCGCCACTCGATGCTGCATATAAACAAATGCAATTTAATTGTAAACCATTCCCGAGGCTCTCTTCAAGCCTCGCCCCGCCGCCGCCCAGCAGCGTGCTATCTCTCGTCTCTTAGTTGGCTTTGTTTTGTTTGCATTTGGCTTTCACTTCTGTTTGTATTTATAAATTTTAATTGATTGCATTCAAAAACAGAAATTCAATTTCCATTTGCAGAGAGACAGAGCTAGCGAGCAAGAGAGAGAGGGATAGAAAGTAGACATCTATTTGCACGCACTGGCGGCTGTTCGCTATATGCTATTCCTTCTCGCCTGCCCATTAGATTTGCCTTACCTTGCTGCATCTGACCCACTCGCTTCTCATTACACAACTCACCCAACAACCCACCTATTCTGAACTCAACTGCTCTTTAAAGAATCCTCTTGTTAAAACTAACCTTACTCGGCCTATGCACAGCTCACCTCTATTCCAAACTCACCTCTGGTGCAAGCTCACCTCTACTGCAAACTCATTTCTTTTCCAGATGCGCTTCTATCTCAAACTCACCTCTGCAGCAAGTGCACATCTACTCCAAACTCACCTCTACTCTTAGCTCACCTCTACTTCAATGCACCTCTGTTCAAACCACACAATTTCACAAAATATATTTTCTTTACTCACCATATAGACTTTAGAAAGTATGTGAAAAAAAAGAAGAAAAAATGATTTTTGGAAAAATATAAATAATGTAAAATTTTGCTAGAGTTGTGAGTTTCTCTATCTTACTTTGTCGACTGAGCTGAAAACTGCCTGAGCCGGACTGCCTCCCAAAATCTCAGTGACAGTAATGTCCAGGCCCACTTCTCTCACAAAATTTATTCATAGGCTCCAAGACTACTAGACCAATTTGAATTATCCCATTGCCAAACAAAAGCAAGTAAGAGAGTCTCCAGTCTAGGCTCGACTAGGAGATGCCCTGAACCCAGCGAAGAACCGCTATTCTGCAAATGCTGTCTCTTTTATACGCATGTATGTACATACATCACAAGCTACACAGACGCACGCACAAGCCCACGCTCTGCCAACTGCGCAGTTGACGTAGCGACTGCGCTTAGGCTGCAAGACGCTTTTGTTATGGGAAATTAAATGTTTAATAACTTTTTTTTGTGGATGGACTTTCTGAATCAAACTTTCAGGGCATGATTATCTTATTTATATGCGTATACGCATCTATACGAAATACGTGCTTTGCCAATTTTGAGCGAAGGGGGCGTGGCATCGAAAATTTAACAAAAATCAAAATTGTATTAATTCTCTCCCTGATCAAGAATATATATGTATATACTCTATGGGTCTGCCAAGCCTCCTTCTCCCTGTTACATACATTTCCCATTTTCAATGGACTCAGTGTATAAAAATACCTATGACAGGAACTGGCTATATAAGTATTTATATATAAGTATTAAATATATATATTTATTGAATGGACTCTTTTAGATCACTAAATGAAATGCATATGCCCTAATTGTAAGGTATTTATGGTAAATTATTACTCCTCTGCCACCTGGACCGAGCAGCTCATTAAATGCCATGTCTGAAGCACAGCACACACACACACGCGCGCACACATACTCATACACACAGGTGAAGGGTATTTTGAATTCGGGGAGCAGCTGCTGGAATCGCTGGAATTTGACAGAGCTCAAAAACGCATCGAGCAGCCCAATGTGCAACCTATCGTGGGGCACGTTTCGAATATTTCATTTGGCTTCAAATAAAAATGTGGCGAATTCTGTTCAGAGAGTCTGAAATAGACCATGCCCAGCCTTGACCCAATCAAACAGAATATCAAAGCGAAATATTTACAAAGCAAAATAAAACACGTCAAAACATTTAGCAAGAACAACGCGAATACCCTGTAAACAGCAGCAGCTGGTTGGCTTAGCTGCGGTGGGAAAACTGATGTGGAAATGTTACGTATACGTCAGGTGTGGAGCTTTGTTTTTTGGTTAGCTAATACCCTGTAGAAAGATGTAGATGAGCATATTAGGCATGCCTCACAGAGACACATAGAAGTCTGCTTAGTCCAATCTTAGTACCTTTCTGATCCACAAATTGTATAACTTGGTCAGGGTATTCCAGCTTCGCCATGAGCAGGCTCACGGGCAGCTCTCTCGTGTCGTGCCTGAAGAATCTTTGAGGAAAAGCAAAAGCTTCCGTTCGCAATCCATTAAAAGGCACAAATGGCGAAGTGCGAAATAACAAATGAGACTTAGGCAAACGAGCAGCGAGCCAGTTGCAAGCAGTCGGGTGATAACGACTGCACAATGCTCGCCCGCTCCCAATGCAAAAATTCCCATTCTTTATGTTTAGAGTGGAATTCAGAGAAGGGAATTGTGAAAAATGACTGCCAGTGCAATCGATGGGTGTATATTCTGGCTGTGTATACCCGACTATATATCTCTCTCTCAAGTTCTCAATTCTCTAGCTTCCACCGCTTTAGCCATATCCCAGTGACTATGCCAATGAAATTCATATATGTATATAAAATTTCATATCCCTAAAAGAGCACTAATATACTCTCTTCACTACCTGAACGTGTATAAAATGCTTGAAATGGGGCTCAGGCTATCAGGAGTGAGGAGTGAGAACTGAAAATAGTTATATATACAAATAAAACTAACGGAAAACCTAGAATAAAATAAAAGATTTGAAATAAAACGCGAATATATGTATATGAAAATAAATGAAAGTTGAGCGCATTTCAGCAGTTCATAGGCAGCATTTTGGCTATGAAGCACGATTGATGCATGGCCCAGTAAATTGTTTGTCTATCTATTATATGTCTAATGTGTGTGAGTGTGCGTGTGTGTGTGTGTGAATCCAGCTGAAAGTACTTAACGGCAGTGTTTATGCAGTCAGAAATCATGCCTAAAGCGCTTGAGGCATGCCTCTAAAGAGCAAAAGTACCGCAACGTCTCGCCTTCCAGTGCTCTGTGTGGGAAATTTGCGCTCTTCACGGCGTCGCGTGGACAAACGCAAATTTCCCTTAAGCAAGGCGCCGGCTATAAAAGCGCGACGACAGCGCTGCGGCGGCTCACAAAGCGACGGCGAACGCGACGCGGCAGTTGCCTCAGCACCAAGCACAGCGAACAGAGCGAGTTGCGCGCGACTGTAAACACGTAAAACCAAGCAAAGAACCGTTAGACAAAAGTAACGGTCCGAACAAGACGCCTATGCAAATTGTTCGCGTGCGGGCGCCTGTCACGCCGTGCTTGTGTGCGTTCGTTATTTTTGTTCTTGTGCTCAAATTGCCGCAATAAAAGTGCAAAATTATGTGGCACATGTGAGTGCGGACCCATTGAGAACGGAGCAGCAGCAGCAGCCACAACAGTAGCCAGCGGCGACATAACGGTACGTAGAGCAACGCATGCCGTCACCTGAGCACTGTAGCGACCTGACCAGCCTCACCCTTCCCCAGCCATGCCCCCTGCCTGTAGTGAGCAAAAGTTTTTGTTCTAAAATATTAAATCAATTTAATTAGTGCAATTTTCTAATTAGTTAATAAATCATTGAGGAGTTTAGCCATAGCGCATAGCCGACTGCACAATACTCTGTATGTGACTTGATTTTAAATTAGCTGTGAGGCAGTTAGTGGCTTTCGAACTGTAAATGCGAGTGACTCGCAAACTGTACTTGGAAACCCATTGAAAGTGGCTTGATCTCTTTGGGTGGTTGATGCCGATTGCTGATCATTAAAATATATGTGATACATAAATATGTATGTAAGTAACAAC
Source organism: Drosophila peninsularis (assembly GCA_035047485.1). Taxonomy (NCBI): domain Eukaryota; kingdom Metazoa; phylum Arthropoda; class Insecta; order Diptera; family Drosophilidae; genus Drosophila; species Drosophila peninsularis. The sequence goes on from JAWNPN010000028.1 coordinate 10,270,908, forward strand.
AGAGTTGTTACTTAATTCTTGCTGCGGTCAATAACCGTTGCTGTAGCCTGAAAATTCCGAATCAGCAGCCTGCAATTCTGAGATCTAAAATTCCCACGAATCCAGCCGTCGTCGGCAGTGACGCCTCTGCTGCCGTCGGCGCTGCCGCCGTCAACGCAGATTCTAGCTAGCTAGGGTAAAGTAAAATTGCCTTAAGAACTTTTAGTCTGTAAAGTGGAGTAAACCAAATAACGCGTAAAATAAAGTCAACATTTTTTATTTTAACTCACATATTTGTTCTATGTGAATATAAAAGTCTTTACTAATGTTATTTATGTAAGTGTAAATGCTTAAAGCAAGATTTTGCTTACTTTTTATAATATTTACTAGCAAGACTGTTGCAATCGGGCGCTACCGACTGCACAATACTCATTCACAGTCCAACAACAGTTGAGTAAAGGAGTCAGGTAAGCATCAGCAGTAGCTTAACTATTTCATCTTGGAGCTCGAGTTCGAAAACTTTCTGCCGATTTGCCACGCCTCTAATGTATACAGTTTTTAACTAGTCAATAGAGTAATTTGATAGCTACGTTTCTAGCTGTAAAGCTTTTTCCCGGTTTGCCACGCCCCCAGCAGGCATGTACATATAATTGTTAGCAAACTTGAGTAGAAGTCTAATCTAACGTAACTGTAATGTTTTGGGTATAAGGCTCCGAATCCATGCAAACTACAGGGTATTTTCCCTTCGTGAGATTATATACAATTAGCTTGAAATAAGCTGAAACTATAAACAAAAACTTTAACTAGCAACAGGAAGATTGCTTGATGAAGTCTAGCAATTGAGTTTAAAATCTGAGTAGCGGAGCTTAAGCCCATGAAAAGAGTTGAAATATTCAAATAGTAAAAAAAAGTAGTCAAGACTTCGAGATACCCAGAACACTTCGAAGATCGAAGAACTGCATTGACACGCATGCAACGTTTCTTTTATGTATGTACATACATACATATGTACATATGTAACACCCAAATACATATGCATGTACATATACACACATACGCACGCACAAGCACACGCTCTGCCAACTGCGCAGTTGACGTAGCGACTGCGCTGGGCTGCAAGACGCCTTAGTTATGGGAAATTAAATGTTGAATAACTTTTTTTGTGGATGGACTTTCTGAATCAAACTTTCAGGGCATAATTATGTTATTCATATGTGTGTAATTGCCTAAGCACAAGTCTCTAGTTTTTTTTTTTAATGAGCTTTTTATAAATTTAGGGCGAAGGGGGCGTGGCATACCAAATACAAAAATTACAATATCATAATTGTATTCATTACACGGATCAGCACAGTAAATTCTAAAACAAAGTTGTAGTCCCGGCTGGTATACACGAGTATTCATTTCAGCTGTCTAGCTACATAGCTCTACAGTCTACGGTACCATCGAGCTGATCAAGAATATATGTATATACTTTATGGTATCTGCCACGCCTCCTTCTGCCTGTTGCATAAATTTTCACAAGCACATTATACGCTGTTTTCCCATTTTGAATGGGTTCAGGGTATATTTTAACAATATGTTAATTTGATAATATTTTATATAGCTTATATACCAAATTGCAGATTCTCTTATTGAGTTTATGCCACCTATGTATAGATATATATTAATATATTGAGAATTTGCTTTTAATTAATTTGTGGTATTTGATGTATTTCCCAAGTACAAAACCACTTAATAAAAGCATTTAAGTGCTTGAAATAATAGCGACAGACGGAATGCCCAGCATTCCAGTTGAGTTTGAGATGGTTTTGAGAAGTTGCCAAAAATGAGTGGAAAGATAAACAATTCCGAATTCGAGCCTCAGTTGCAAGCAATTTATGGCCTAATTGAATATGGGTGCTGAGTGTCGATGGCTTTGCCGTCAATGTCTGGCATCAGTCTGTTGCCTGATGTGGACGCCGCCTTGGCCATATTGAAGGTGGCTGCCATTAAATCCATATTTTGTGTGCGGCCATTTAATCGGCCCTGTGTGTGTGTGTGTGTGTGTGTGTGTGTGTGTAGGAAGTGTGTCTGGATGAGTTTTCTTACATTGTTTGGATTTCCATTTCGATTGGATTCGTTTCCTTTTGGTTTGCGCTCGTTTCATTACATTCCGATTGAATCGAATTCACTTTTGCTGGTAATGAAGCTAGTTGGCATTGGCCATGGCCAGCACACACACACACACAATACTAGTTAACATATTTTTATGGCCCCGTTGTCGCCAAAGTGTCCTCCAGTTTCAGCATCAACTTCAGCTTCGAGTGCCCTTTGCCCGCAGTGTTAGAGCCGCGGGGCGAGGGCAGCGATTGGCGGCCTGTGGCTGGCCCGCTTGATTGGCCCCTCCAATGGAGTGCGGCGGACGGGGCCACGTTTTATGTTCCGCTTCACATATGCCATTGTGTGTGTATGTGTGTGTCTGTGTGTGGTGCCACCACACATGGCGCATGGCACAGTTGCAAAGCCATCAAATAAAAGTGGAACTCAACCAATCTATATATGGCCGCATGCAACTTGCAACTTTCAATTGCTCAGTTTTTGTGCAATGAAAATAAATCAGATTCCATGCAAAGTCCGGCCAAATAAAAAGCAACTAAGTTGAGAACAACTAAGAGCACTTTAGACGGGAGTGTCCGACTCGGAGATGCCCTGAGCTCTGCAAAGAGCGGCGATCCCAAGCGCTCCACGTGTCTTTTCCACTTATGTATGCACACACATACCAAAGGAATATATGCACACACACATACGTAAATTTTTCCCCACATAAAAGCCCGCGATTCCGCTTGCAATGGGCTTCTTTTAGATAGACTTACCTAATCAATTTAGAGCCGGACAAATATATATGTGTGTATATATCTTCGTTTTTGTAGTACGACGGGACGGTATTCAAATTCAAAATATTTAAAAACTGATAAAATTTACAAAAAATTTACTGGAGTTACTAATTTACGTGTTGTTTTATCTGAAGCCAGAAACTAAATGAAATAAATGTTATATGTTATCGATAAAGCCGATAAGCTGTCAAAACGTAAGGCATTCCAATTCCATATTCCCATGTCAAGGCACTCGAACTGAATAAGCGAATGCGCCAAAATGCGAAATAGAAATGAAAAAAAAAAAAAAAAAAATTATAAAGGAAATTTGAAATGCAGATTTTCTAATATATTTTGTATATATATGAGTATAGATCTGGAAGTTATTTGTTTTAATATTATGAATACGAAATGTAAAGAGAGAGAGAGAGAGAGAGATAAATAAATAAAATAAAAAAACTCTCTATTTTCTGCCATAAGAAAGCCTCTGATTGCATAGGATGACCAAATAAGAGTCATAACCGAGGAATTTGCTATAAACCAAAAATTGGATACTGGTTTAACTCTGGAGTTACATTAAGGCAATTAAATATATAAATTAATATACCTAATTAGCAAACAATTCAAATGGTTCTCTAGGCGCTGCTGCCACTTCTTCAAGGCTTAATTCTGATTGAGCCTGCTCAACAAGCTGCTGGACGTAGACTTTTCTCACTGAGCTGTTCCAATGCACGCCTAACCCCATCTGAATGTCAAGACATACATAAATACATACATATATTGCAAGCACCACATACACGCACGCATACAGACGCAACCAAGCACAAGCACACGCTCTGCCAAATGCGTAGTTGACGCAGCGACTGCGCTTAGGCTGCAAGACGCCTATGGGAAATTATATGTTTAATAACTTCTTTCGTGGACAGACTTTCTTATACAAATTTTCACTGCCTGATTGCGCCATATATATGTATTTGCCAAAGCACAAGTCTGTAGTATTTTAAGTAAGCTTTTTTTTTTTTTTAAATTAGGGGCGTAGGGGACGTGGCATCCAAAATTACAAAATCCTTGTATGTATTACGCGGATCTGCAGATTAAATTTAAAGACTAGCTTTAACGGTAATCGAAAGCGAAGACAATTTATCGAAAAGTATTAAAAAGCATATAAAAATTATAACGGGATGAGTTAACGAATTAAAAAAAAAAAAAAAAAGACAATACGCTTGTTGCTGCTGAAGCCGTGATCACGCTTGAGTTCATGAGGAAATTTCTGTTGCGCATTAAGAACCGATTCGAAATTCCTATGATCATATCATACAGAAAATTCCAAAAGCTGAATGCATGATAACTTAATGTGCAGTCGAAGAACAACTATCGATAACGGCACTTAGCGCTTGAGATATATGTGATATAAGGAAGTATAATATAATCGAAATATATTTGTATGCAGAGTATTATATCTATAAAATGAAAATGAATTTGTTTTTTTGTTGAAAAAAAAAAAAAAAAAAAAAAAAAAATCGGTTTATGGAGATATAGTTCCTAGATAAGTTTTAAGAACTGAACAAATTAGACAATTTAGCTTATATACAATACATATATTTAAGACTTTATTTGCCTTAGCTAAGCACGCGCCTGTCAGAGTTAACATGAGGTTAAATGAGTGTGTAAGCTAAAGCTATTGTCTAGGCAGCGACAAGCCGCGAAGACTTGAGTTTCAGATATGGATTAGCTAAGAGGCGAGACGAGCAGTAGTGGATTCCCATCGGACAGCCAGAAGAGACTAAGCTAGTTGTCAACTCGTGACGGGGCAGTGTGGGTAAGCGCGCCTTAAGCGGCGCTAGCTTCATTAGGCGCTCGCCAACACTCAAATAAAGCCCCAGAGGTCAACCAGATGATTCATTAATGCAATTAGCAGTCCAGCCAATGCTTCCAATTTTGCGAATTTCTCTTTGCAGACAGCCGAAACCGCAACAACAGCAGCAGCAGCCAAGCCAGGGCGTGCCAAGAAGAAGGCGGAAGGGAATTGGAGGCGCGCCACCAAATGCTCATTGAAATTTACGATTATGCTGCGAAATTATTAAACAATATGACCGCAACAACAGCAAGCATCATTAATAATCTGGCCAGCGGGGCTGCAGGGACAGCCGGAGCAGCGGGCGCAGCGGAACGAATGGAGGAGAGCCCAAATCCCACGACGGCCACAAATCTAACGTCCAAACTGCTGCAGGCGACAACAGGCAATATGAAGACGCTGCTGAATCGCACGCTGGCCACAATGGGCGGTCAGCGCGGCACACTGACCACCCTGCTGCTGCACGGCGGGTTGGGCACGGATGTGGCCAACGGGCAGCGTATTCGGCAGGTGCCCCATGCCAATGGCAGCGTGCACGCCACGGCCAACGCCAGCAGCGACCCTGGTCAGGATATGTATAATGCATTTAATGTCACGCCGACGTCGTCCTCTGTCGGCTTTATCGAGTCCTCGACCACGGCCGCCAGCACCGTGCTGAGCAGCGCCATCACCCATCTGCCGGCGACGAGTGGCCCGGCCACCACATTCCCAGCTCAGACCATGGCCACCATCATTGCGGCCGGCAACAAGAATCGAGCCACCACCATTATCCTCTATCCAACGGGTGAGTTAAGCCATTTCCCCCAACCACAACCAAATCACAATTCAGCTGCAGCTTCTGCTAATGGCTATTCTAATGCTTGTTAGCGCCGACTATGTGTTGAGAGCGAGATGCAATCGGAGGTGGTACACGATGGGCATAAACTGTGAAGCTAAAACTGAATCTAGATTTGTATTGTATATAGAATCTGATACTATTGCTGTACAGTCAACACATCCTTCTCTCAACTTCTTTGCTGAAGTTTGGTCACCAAACTTTTACTCGAATATTTCCTGTTGCTACTCCCAGTTAGGAAGCTCCAATGGGTAACTGGAAATAGATTCTATTTTTCATACAGTCTACTCTTCATTCATTCATTAGTAGCTCCACAATCTTTAAAGTAATCTTGCGGGCTCTTACCACGTTCCAATTTGAACGTATGGCGCTTTATGACTCATACAGAGATACAGAGCTGCGATATATCGATAACTTACAGGGTTAGAAAATATATTTCAAATCAAAACCGGTTTAATTCACAACAGTTCCAATAGCTTGGCTGTAAAGTGAGTTTCCTGTAGATATCGACTTGTTCACTGCTTTATAATTGAAACTGAGGAATCTGTTAGGGCTTAAAATTGACTATAAGATACATTAATTATTTTATAATATAATATATATATATATATAATATATATATATTATATTATAAAATAATTAATGTATCTTATAGTCAATTTTAAGCCCTAACAGAATATATATATATATATATATATATATATATATATATATATATATATATATATATATATATATATATATATATATATATATATATATATATATATATATATATATATATATATATATATAATACAAAATGATTTCATTATCAATGGACTAGTTATTTATCTATTTTATTTTATCTTCATTTCACTGAGATTTTTTTTTTTTTTTTTTTTTTTTAAATGATTTCAAAACACTTTTGAATCATTGTCAGCCTGTAGATGTTTTTCAATTTTTGTTTACTCTTATTGCTTTATCCTACAAATGAAGCTTAAACAATTTCTCAACTAATCATCTATTCTAATAACTTTCATTCTCCTGATCTCACAACAATGTATTCTCCCATTGTCTGTCCCACTTTATATAGAGCCCACACCTTTGTAAATGCAAATTCTGGGTACTCAGCAGAAATTATGGGAATAAGCAGACGAATAAATTTGGCCTAGTCTATCTGTCTGTCTATTAGCCCAGTCATCCATCCGTGTTGTCCCATCCATCTGTCTGCCTGTCCGCTTGCCCGTGCGTCTGCCTGTCCGTCCATCCATTTGTCTCTTGTATTTATTTATGCAGCTCTTGGAAATCTATTATTAGAATCGCAACTGCGATTGAATTCTATTTGTGTCACATCCCACTTTTGTTTTACCTTTGCCGTTTCCATGACAAGTGTTGTGGCTGTGGGTGTGCCTGTGGTTCTAGCGGTGGCGATGGCTGTTGAAGCATTGTACTGTTGTAGCATTTAATGTTCTATATTTTATACTGATTCATGAAATGAAGAGAGTATATAGGATTTGTGTAGTGTGAGTCTTGCCAGACAGAGTCTTGGTTATCCAGGATTTATATCAGTTCAGCTGGGAGTTTAGGGTATCTCCCAGTCAGACACTTACGTCTGGAGCACTCACTCTAAATTTAATTGAGGAAAGCTTAGCAAATGATAATTACAATCCTATTGCCCCACATGCTTGAAAGCAATATAATTAAGACTTGAGTCGAAGGACTTACCGTGGGCATGAGCTCTTGTAACGTATCAAAGCTCAAGCGCTATTGCCATGAGCACCTAGTCCTCGACCTGGCTGTTTTTCTTTTGGCCAGCTTAAAAATCTTGAGCTCTTTGAACTGAATTGAGGCTTAACAAATGATTATATTTGCTAGTTTCAAAGCCATGGAGCTGTAAGCCAAACTGAATTGGATTTAAGTTATAAAACTTTTGACAGGAAGCCGTGGTCCCATGCACAAATACGAGCAAATGAACTGTTGTTACCAATAACAGAGACATAATAGCCTTAAATTGCCATTGTTGTTCTGGCCCTTAGACAACGGCTAGCTTTACGCTCGTTATTATTTTTATGTCAGCGCTGGAGCTCTCAGCATGGCTAAGTGTTTTTCTTCCATTAGAAATTAAATAGGTTTTTGTCTGACGTACTTAATTGAAGCTATAGAGGAACATAATGACAAATGGCCTTTGACCTTTCGCAAATATAGTGGGAGATTCTCGTATTCAAATGAACACTTAACAGCATTGGGCTCTGAGGGCCACTTCATGGAATAGGCAAATGTCCCTCGGGAAAATGTGTTCCAGGGAAATACAGCTTATGAAGAGGCTATTCTCACATGTAATAAGCATGTGCTTATAGTTCTCGTAAAACTAGCACTTCAGAGCAAAGATAATGCCCCTGTTAAAGCCAACATAAGCCGGTGACCTTTTCGTTAAAGTACACTCTCGATTCCCAGCGGAGCTCCACTCAGACGCTGACGCATTAATTCAGCGCATTTAATAGATCAACGAACGGTTCATTTGTTAAGTCCTTGGCCAATTGCTTTCTGGCCCTGTCAACGCCGCTGTCAGTTAATCATAATTGTGACTTAAGTCCAATGCGACGCTAGGCTCAATAATGTGGTCAACTAATTCGAATTTGCCAGTTGACAGTCGGTCGTCGTCAGTCGCCATTCGCTTTGCTGCTGATTAGCACGCTTCGCACATCAATTTCTGTCAGCGAGCTCCCTGCCACGCCCCTGACGACGCCTCTCCAATAATCAAATCAACTCAGCCATTTAGACTGATGAGCAGACAGCGAGTCGGGCAGACGACCGGACGGATGGAGGGAGGGACGGAGTCGCGTGCCAGGCCCAATTAGGGGCTAATTTGCATAATGCCATTCGTTCGCTCATTATCCCCAATAGCTCCGATAGCGAAGCGCCAAGCAATAGACAATATAACCCCACAATTTTTTGCCCATAGGAGGCTCTACTTCTTTCAATATACCCTGTTTGCATGAGCCGGAGTGGCGAACGGGGTAACAATGTACAAAAGCATTTGTAATCCTTTCAATATGTCGACATATGAGTGTAGGTCTGTGTCTATCTGGTAACTACTATCTATTCGCGTATATATACCATTAATCAGTATTAATCATACGTATTAATCATACGTATATCGACTATTAATATGTGATGAATAGCCCTCGAGAGTTTTATACGCTAGAGGGTGTAGAAGGCATGCAGTACCCGGTCTAGAATAGGGTATAGATGAGGGTAAAAATGGGGGTAGACAAAGAGGGAAGGGTGCTCATAAAGATATATAAGTTTCCTTCCAGGAAAGCCAAAGGTTGCATCAGTATTTTCAAGAACTTACCAGTCTTAGGATTGTCGATCCTACAAAAATTCAAGTATCCTAGAAAGATTGGAAAAAGGGAAAATATTTATAACTTAAACATATCATACTATAATTTTACAGAGTATATGCATTACTCTAAGAAACTTGAGTAGTTCTGTCAGCTGAGTCTTACCCATAGACTGACCTGGTAATCGTTGCCAAATTCTCACTGTTCCGCTTGAGTAATTCAATAACCTAGAATGACAGCTATTCAGTTTGCCTTAGAAAACCTTAAAGCAGCTACAGGGTAACCGCGCGTCGAGCATGTCCTGGCTAAGACGCGCACACTTATCTTTGCACTTATGCTAGCACTGCAAGCTTCGCTCGGCAATTGGGGCAAGTGTAATGGAGCGACAGAGACAGAGGGGTGCATATAATAAGGTAGACAAAGCGCGAGAGAGAGGGAGATTGAGATTTGTAGGACGAGCAAAGGGAGATAGAGTAAGAGCTTACGACCTTACGACCCTTGGGCCTAATGCAGCAATTAGGCAAGTTTAAGTCGCATTAATTGCAGAGTTTGGTCGACTATTAACGCGACTCCAACCGTTGATTATTTTAAGCGCCACCAGCTCTTAGCTTGGCTCTGGGCTCCAGAAAGTTGAGGCACTCACACCAGATGCCGAGCACTGTGATGCCGAGTGCTGACTCAGTTTGTTACCATTAAGACAAATCAGAGAGACGTCGTCGTCGTCATCGTCGACGACAACGTTAATATCTCATATCCTAATCATGCCGCTTATCTGCTTGTATCAGCAACGCGCAGCGACATTGTCAGCGCTTTCATACGCCTCCTGCCTATCTTTATGGTAGGACGAGGCTGACATAAAAATACTTTTCGACAAAAGCCAGCAAACTTGTCCATTTCCACAGCAACAATACGACAAACAGGACAACAATAAAAATACATACAACAAAAGCGAAGTGCGTAAATTTCATTCAATGAAATTGTTTAGCCCCACACCACACCAACCCACCAGCCCACAGCCAACCACCCACCTCCACTGCCCCACTGCTACATACGTGCCCCAAAAACTATCTGCATGAAACAATTTCTCAAGCGGCTAGTGCTGCAGCATGTTGCAGGCGAATATGTGGCAAGTATTTTGCGCCAGATAGTTCGCAAAATATGTTTATCGGATTCCTTGAAAGCAGATTGTGTTGCAAGCGGAATGCTGATCACAAATAGTTTCGCTGAAGTGCAAACTTGCTTAGAAAATAAACTCGGGCTAAGTGCAAATTTTATTTGAAGCACATTGTGAGTGCTTAGCACTAACAATGCAAAGATTGAGGAATAAATGTCCTAAGCTAATAGTTAGCTAACTACTGAGTGGACAAATTGCAGCTATCGAACTCTCAGTGAGTCGGTTATTAAATAGTAAATCAGCCAGTCAGACATCGGTTAATAGGTCAATCAAACAGTCAGCTTGTCAATCACTTACTTAGTAAGTTGGACAGTTCATTAGTCAATCAACCAATCAGATTTTCTATCAATCAGTCAGCTAGTCAATCTCTAAGTAAGTTCATCAGTCCATTAGTCAGTCAATCAGTCGAACAATCAACCAATCAGTCAATCATCTTTTCAATCAATCAGTAACCTAGTTAATAGCTTGGTAAGTTAGAACAGTCACCCAATTAATCAATCATAATTTCAATCAATTCGTTAGTGAATTAGCCAAGCAGTAGTCAGTCAGTCAATCAGTTAGTCAGTTGATTGCCAGGTAGTCAGATCGTGGACCAGTTGATCAGTCAGTCAATCAGCTAGCCATTTAGTTAGTTACTTATCAGCTAGCTAGTCAGCTTTATCTGTCAATCAATCGGCAATCAGTGAACCAGATAATCAATCAGCTAGTCAGTTAGTCAATTAATCAGTCAATTCATTAGTCCTACCCAGTTAAACAATTATTTTTCTCAATTAATCAATCAGACCATCAATGAATCAGACAATCAATCAGTCAATCAGTTGGCTGGTCAGGCAGTAAGTCAATCAATCAGTCATTTCATTAATTGCTGCTCAGTGAACCAGACAATCAATCAGTCAATTAGTTGCCTAGTCAGTAAGTTAGTCAATCAATCAGTCAGATCGTTAATCAATCAATTCTTTATCAAACCAGTCAGCCAATCATCAATTAATCAGTCAGTAATCCTATCTGCTAGTCAGCCATTCGGTCTGTTGGGCAACTCTAAACACTTTCTATAGCTCTCATCTAATCTAAAACAATTTGTATGCGAATTCTATTTTATATTCTTTACATTCTCAATCAAAATGTAAATTTCCTGAAACAGAGTTTTGTTTCCATGCGCTTAGCCCGAGAAAATAAATCGAAAGCGCGTTGCATTTGACTTGGATTATGGGCTTGAGGCTGCCCGAAAAATCGTTTCTTCAAATTAGAAAAGTTGAAGGCACGTTTTAAGGATTAGAAAGTTTCGTAAGGCAAGGCCAAGGTGCAGTAATCAATTATGAGCTGAGGGCCCTTGCTCAAGATTAATTTATTGAGCTCTGAGATTTGTATAAAGTGTTGCCAAGCGATGAATAATGGACAGCAGCTGTACGCCAGAGTTGTCCAACCCAATATTTATTTATTTAAAGAAAAATGTGTTGCTGGAATCGTGAGGCTGTCACGTACTCATTGCTAACTGTTATCCGCACCATTAGCAAGTGTTGACAGTTGATTGACTTTCCTTTAAGCACTTCCCAACACTCTTCACTAAGTGGCTTACACTTTTGCTTGCCTCGGCACTTGCTTTCTTTCGTCTCCATCTCTGTTTGGCAAACTATGCCAAGTACAGTGCGCCCCCGGCAATGGGGAAATACGACTAAGTAGTTCACTTGCAGCATTTGCCTGCAGCGCTTGTCCCAACTTCAGCACCAACTACTTTAAAAGCCTCGCCAAACAGCACGCTAACGGCGGGCCTTCAACTTGAACCCTGCGCCTGTGCCAGCACACGGTGTGTCTAAGCCTGAGCTGCAGACAGGAGATGGCAGCGTGCGCGACTCATCAAGCACGACCTGTTCCAAAGCAAAATAAATAATAAGTTGAGGAACTATTCAGTTTTTATTGATATATAGGCATGGGAATAGGATTTAAATAAAGCGGAAATCATATCAAATGCTGATGATGTGTTTTCTGAATATATGTGGGTATATGCAATGGATATCTTGAGAAACTACCGAGCTTTCAAGGGAATTTTTTTTTTTATTTCAACTATTTTCCATTGCATCTCAACTAAGTGCAACTGCTCTATCAATTTCGAAAAACATATATATTTATTTATCACTTAATAAATAAACTAAATATTATTTTTGGCGGCTTTAGCTCTAATGACGTGGGATATCTAATTTTATAGCTGAATTCCGCCAGTTTTCGATTAATTAAATTAAAAAAGGAACTGTTATCGAAATTTTGAAACAAACTCGATCTGCGAGTGATATATACAGGCGGATTTGGCTAAATCGGCTCAGCTCGTGCTGCTGTGGGATCTGCCACGCCTCCTTCTGCCTATCAAACCCATTTTAAGAGAACCATTTGCGCACTTTCAATGGGTTCGGGGATAAAAATGCTCCTCAAGCCAAAAGTCTCTAAAATGCTATAGCTTTTTCGATATCTTGTGGCGTGTGCCAACACTAAGCAGTTACAACACAGACTTGCAACTCAGAGCTGCTTTCGATAATCGATATCATCAAAGTCTCAATTTGCGCTTGTCAAGATGTGTGTATAGAGTGAAAAACGGATCAAGCAACTTTTGGGTTATCACTCTCTGAAATGGGTTCTCTGATGCGCTACGTAAGTTTATTGCTAACAAATATCCGATTATCCTCCATATTTTCAATATATCTTTCGATTAAGAACCCCTATTGGCGTACCGCGCGAAATTGCGACGACCTGCTTCTGTCATTGCCAATTGCAAAGTGTCACATGTGCCGCAACAACAAACCGAGTATGTGCCTCTACGTGAACGGCACCCCGCGCAAGTCGCGCAAACGCAACAGCCGTCGTCGACTGATTCAACCACCCTCACAGTTGGACGAGGTGGCTGATGCTGAGATGGCCGACAGCGAGGCCCCAGATCAGCAGTTGCTGCAGGATGATGGAAATACTACAGATACATAGATCTAAAGATTATTTTTGGCCCAACTTATTGTTCTAGACGAAATAGTAACTTCTCCAATACGAATAAATTTTAAAGAGCTGAAACTGAATTTGAGCTGTGCGAAGTGAACTTACATTGCAACGAGGGAGAGGGAAATATGGCTAAATAGAATGTTCTCGAAATGAGTCGACCCAGTCGCAGCTAGCCCAAGTGGGTGGAGTAGGCAGACTGAAGCTGAATCTTCCAATTGAGTTGGTCTCTGCTTGCATTGCTAGACAAGAGCTGCACGGAAGCAGGTGCCTGAATGCGAGTTGCTTGACACTTGCTTCAGGTGACTGAGCGGAATGCTTTACTCAATGATGCAAACTCATTGTTAAAGCAAAACTTTGCAATTTGAATAGACTACAATTGGGCCAGGGCCTAATCGACTGAGCTCATCGTTCTGATCGTATATATACTTATGGGGAGGCTCCACGTTCTCTTCCAACTGTTAAATGCATATTAACAAAACCATTTTACCTTTGCCTATTGGCATTGCCCGTTGTCTGTTGCCCTGAGACAGACGCGGCTGTGCCTTCTGCATATGTATGTATGTACATACATATGTATGTATGCTTGTAGCAATGAGCTTATTTATGGTGCAAATAAAAATGATAATATATACATATAAATATTATGAAAGTCATATTTAAAACAAGTAAGAAAGCTCTAGTAGGCGGTGCCCGACTAGGAGATCCCCTGAACCACGTTCAATTTGCGGGGTTTTTAAATATTGCAGAGTTTGCATATAGCATAAACCTATACAAAAAATGCAATTCATAATTTTTGACAAATAGCGCCATCTATGGTTCGACTCCATGGAGCAGTCTAGCCTATACACACAACTTGCGGTTCTTAGAATTTGCTAGATGCTCGCAGTTCAATGTGTATGTGTGTGTGTGTGTGCACACGTATAGGAAAAATGCCAACACTTCGCGTTGCTAACCACGACTTGGCGCCGACTGGCCAAACGTTTTGTTTAATAAATTCTGTGTGGCAAATGGATTTTCAGCATACATTACATATGATCTATGTACATAATTTATTGAATTTTTTCCAATTTAGAAAAATGCAAACTCATTCATAATTATGTATGTATGTATATTGACTTTATGTACAACTAACTTCAATTTAAATAACCGGGGGAAATTTGGGGCCGATATCTAAAATTTAACAAAAACCAAAATTACATAAAATAGAAATAAAACTAACAAAAAATTTGGAGACTCTAGCTCCAAAGAGGTGTGAGATACACACTACCCTGATTTCCCATTTTCAATGGGTTCAGGGTATAAATATGTACATATGTATATAAAAACAATAATAATATTAATATTTTCTGTTTGTCATAAATATTTAATTATTTATATTTTTTCTGTATATTTTTTAAAATATGATTTTTACAATCTATATATAAATACTTATTTTTTACGAAAATATGTACGTATAAATATTTAATTTTTTATTGAAATTTATTTTAATAATCAAATAATGATATTTATGGGTTTTATATAATATAAATATATACATATGTATGTATATGTACATACACATATAGATACATATATATTTGTTTACATTTATTTTTATTTGCACCATAAATAAGCTCATTGCTACAAGCATACATATGTATGTATGTATGTATGTATGTATGTATGTATGTATGTATGTATGTATGTATGTACATATGCAGAAGGCACAGCCGCGTCTGTCTCAGGGCAACAGACAATGGGCAGTGCCAATAGGCAAAGGTAAAATGGTTTTGTTAATATGCATTTAACAGTTGAAGGAGATCGTGGAGCCTCCCCATAAGTATATATACGATCAGAACGATGAGCTCAGTCGATTAGGCCCTGGCCCAATTGTAGTCTATTCAAATTGCAAAGTTTTGCTTTAACAATGAGTTTGCATCATTGAGTAAAGCATTCCGCTCAGTCACCTGAAGCAAGTGTCAAGCAACTCGCATTCAGGCACCTGCTTCCGTGCAGCTCTTGTCTAGCAATGCAAGCAGAGACCAACTCAATTGGAAGATTCAGCTTCAGTCTGCCTGCTCCACCCACTTGGGCTAGCTGCGACTGGATCGACTCTTTTCGAGAACATTCTATTTAGCCATATTTCCCTCTCCCTCGTTGCAATGTAAGTTCACTTCGCACAGCTCAAATTCAGTTTCAGCTCTTTAAAATTTATTCGTATTGGAGAAGTTACTATTTCGTCTAGAACAATAAGTTGGGCCAAAAATAATCTTTAGATCTATGTATCTGTAGTATTTCCATCATCCTGCAGCAACTGCTGATCTGGGGCCTCGCTGTCGGCCATCTCAGCATCAGCCACCTCGTCCAACTGTGAGGGTGGTTGAATCAGTCGACGACGGCTGTTGCGCTTGCGCGACTTGCGCGGGGTGCCGTTCACGTAGAGGCACATACTCGGTTTGTTGTTGCGGCACATGTGACACTTTGCAATTGGCAATGACAGAAGCAGGTCGTCGCAATTTCGCGCGGTACGCCAATAGGGGTTCTTAATCGAAAGATATATTGAAAATATGGAGGATAATCGGATATTTGTTAGCAATAAACTTACGTAGCGCATCAGAGAACCCATTTCAGAGAGTGATAACCCAAAAGTTGCTTGATCCGTTTTTCACTCTATACACACATCTTGACAAGCGCAAATTGAGACTTTGATGATATCGATTATCGAAAGCAGCTCTGAGTTGCAAGTCTGTGTTGTAACTGCTTAGTGTTGGCACACGCCACAAGATATCGAAAAAGCTATAGCATTTTAGAGACTTTTGGCTTGAGGAGCATTTTTATCCCCGAACCCATTGAAAGTGCGCAAATGGTTCTCTTAAAATGGGTTTGATAGGCAGAAGGAGGCGTGGCAGATCCCACAGCAGCACGAGCTGAGCCGATTTAGCCAAATCCGCCTGTATATATCACTCGCAGATCGAGTTTGTTTCAAAATTTCGATAACTGTTATATATATATATATATATATAATCTGTTATATATATATTATATCTGATTATTAAAAAGATATGTCTAAAAGCAAATAAATAAAATAAAATAAAATATTATATATATATATAAAATACATACAATGTATTTAGCGTGAGAGCCGATATATCGTTGGCGTGGCACGCGCTCATCTCCAGGACAAAGCAGCCGAGTGGAAGTCACATTTCGCTCTCTTTCTCCTTTATCTGACACTTGAATTGCTTTTGTTGCTGTTGTTGTTGTAGCGCATTCCACGGTCGACTTGAAATATGCAAACATTCAATTTCCATTTAGTGTCTGAGGAGGCGCATAATTTTTATTGTATTTATTGAATATTTCGAGCATCAAACGCTGCCGCCCATTGACTCGGCATGAAATTACAGACAGTGGGAGGTGGGCGGCGGGTGGAGCGTGGCATCAGCCATAAAGACAAGCCCTGGCTCCAGCTGGAAAGGGCAACAGCGAAGCACAGCTGCCACTTCTGGCCTCCCCTCTATTTGGCAAGTTTTGCCCCCAACCCCCATGGCAGCCATCTTCCAGCCCTTGCCCTGGTCCTGGTCCTGGTCCTGGCCCTGGCCTCTATTCAGCCATCAATTTGTGTAAATTTGAACTGTCACTTTGAAGGCGTTAATTGGATTCAATAAATGTCAAGCAGGGCGCGCGGCGTCAAGAGTCGGAGCCAGTGCAGCATCAGCGTCGGCATCAACAGCTGGCCATGGCGTTGTCTCTGCTGCCAAATTCATTTTAAGCCAACACCCCATCCACAAATCCCGCCACCCGTGCCCGCACCTTCGGCCCCTTTTCAAGTTATATTTAGGACACGACACAACAACATTTTGGGGCCATGGATTTTTGTGGCTTAGATTGCAGGGGCGGGGGGCGTGTGGTGCGCCTTTGCCGCCTTGGCATGATTTTAGCTGGCTTGTGGGCGTGTCGGCAGCCACAGCAGCAAACACTTTGTCAGCACTGGGCACTGAGCGAAAAAGCGGGCACTTTCCATCCGAGGGAACTGCATTTGAGAGAACCAAATGAGCAGACGCTTCGAAATATTACAAACAGTTGGCGTTGGTAATTAGTCTTAATATTATCCTAAGTATGCCCAGCCCTCTATGTCTATCTCGCTCTCTCTCTAAATCTCTCTTTCTCTATTGCTCTCTGTGTAACTCTGTGTCTGTCTCTCTGTATGCATTTGTCTGTCTTTACTCCCCTTATTTTTCTCAGTATCTCTTTCTCTCTTGCCTCTCTAACTCTGTCACTCTCTCTCTCTCTGTCAGTATCTCTCTCTCTCTGTCAGTATCTCTCTCTCTCTCTCTCTCTCTCTGTCATTCTTTTCTCTCTCTCTCTCTGTCATTATCTCTCTCACTCCCTCTCCGTCATTCGCTCTCTCTCTCTCTCTCTCTGTCATTCTCTCTCTCACTCCCTCTATCTGTTCATACATTTCTCTCTCTCTTTCTCTCTTCATACATTTCTCTCTCTCTCTCTCTCTCTCTCTCTCTCTCTCTCTCTCTCTCTCTCTCTCTCTCTGTCATTTCTCTCTCTCTCTCTCTTCATACATTTCTCTCTCTCTCTCTCTCTCTCTCTCTCTCTCTCTCCCTCCCTGTATATTTGTCTCTACGTGTCCATTTCTCGCTCGTTGTCTCTCCCTCTCACTCTCGATTTCTGTCACCCGCTTTCTCTCCCTTTATCTCCGTATCTCTCTGTCTCTTTCATTCACTCTGCGAACCTCTCTCATCTGCCTGTCTGTCTACTTTTATGTCTCTCTCTCTCTCACTCTCCCATATATTTCTCTCCCTCTCGTTCTCTGTGTGTATTCCTCTATTACTCTTTACCTCTCTCTGCACATCTTACAACTATATCATATCTTCCTCGTTTTCTCTCTCGCTTTGGCCATATTTCTTTCACTCTCTCTCTATCTCTATCTCTTTCGGTCACTCTAACTCTCTGTCTCTCTCTATCTCTATCTCTTTCTGTTTCTGTTTCTAACAAAACACAAAATCCTACTCTCACACTCTCCAACTCTTTCGCTCAGTGTAGTCTCAGAGTCATATCGCAGTATTTCAACGGCTAAAAATACACACACACACACACATGCACACACACATACACAAGACACTCACACCCACACAGGCAGATATATTCGAACGTATAGAGGGGAATACTTAGAAGATATATTGTTTTCTGTGGCTTATCGGCTAAGGACCTTAATAAAAATGTTTCCCTGTGAGGATCGCAACAAATTTGTTGGCTTTGTTTGGGCTGTGGAGATAAACAAAAGACAAATTGAAAGTGGAATTGTGATGGCATCGACAACGGACCTGTCCGGCGGCCCCTGACTCGCTGCGCTCCGTGGGGCGCCACTTTATCATTGAGATAACAACAACGACAACAAAAAGAGTTGAAAGCAGGTTAAAATCTGCACGCGACCGGATGAAAATTAAATTAAAAAGCAAAAAAGCCAAAAAAAAAAAAAAAAAGAAAAAACGAAACGGAAATATAAAAATGAAAATGGACCAGAAACGGAAGAGTGGCGGGCCGTGGAGCTGGCGAAGGGCAAATGCAAATGCAAATGGTCGTAAAAGGCCTTTGGCCCACATAACTTGGCCACGCCCACCAGCCAGCCTCGTTCTCGCGCGCCGCCTGTCAGCGTAAATAAGTGTTGCCCACATTTCGGGCCACTCCCATGGCAAAAAGATGGCCTACAAATGATGAGAGCAGCGCAAAAAAAGGCGATCAATTCTGTTGCCTACTTTACAGCGCTCCTGACATGTGTCTGTGCCTGCGTGTGTGTGTGTGCCTATGTCATGCATAAATAATTTAGAGATTATGTTTGCGCTGCTAGAGAACGGAAACCGCCGGCTTTTAGCATTTGACCGCGGCAATTAGGCAGAAAAAAGGTAGAGAGAAGAGTGGGGAAAACATGCGAAGCCCACATTCAGCCGACTGCACAGGTCATTAAAAATTATTGAATAGACCATTATAATATGCACAAAGGCGAGCGAGCTGGGGAGTGCGAGGCGAGGCCCATCAAGACCCAAGTTAGATTTGGTTTTGGTTGATGCATAGCTCAAATAAATGGCATTCGTTATGTCTGGAGAATTCCAGTAATAACTGTAATTGTACACAACAAAAGCGGACGAGAACTGTAGGCTTTTGTCCTATATCTTCTGTATTGTCTATCAACTTCCAACTTTTATCTTTTGCAGTCTATCTTCTATTTCCCATCTTATATCTTCTATCATCAATATATCTTTAACCTTCTTTTGTAGTCTATATTTGATCTTCTTTCTTCTTCCATCTTCTATCTTTTGTAGATAATAAAATTTTCTATATGTTATATTCTATTTTCTAGTTAAATAATAAAAGCGGATGGGAACAGGAATCTTTTCTCCTTTATCTTCTGTATTCTATCTTCTATCTATTAACTTCAATCTTCCATTTTATATCTCTTCAAGTCTATCTATAATGTTTTAAGTTCGATCTTCCATCTTTGATCTTCTGTCTCTTATCTTCTGTCTTTTGTAGTCTGTCTTCTAGTTAATATTCTCTATATTTTTTCTTCTATCTTCAACATTCTTTCATCTATCTTTTATCTTCTTTTGTAGTCTATATTCTACATTCTTTATTCTGTCTTCGATCTTCTATCTTTTATATTCCATCCTCTATCTTTTATCTTCTATATGTAATATTCCATTTTCCAATTAAAAATTCTAAACTGACGAGAAAATGAATCTTTCGTCAATTATCTTATGTGTTCTACCTATAATCTTTCATCTTCTTTTATATTTGATCTTCAATATTCTATTTTTATGTTCCTGCTTCGATCTTCTACCTTTTTTTTTCTATCTTTTATCTGCTCTCTGCTAAATTTTGTAGTCCGTCTTAGATTATATCTTTTATCTTGTGCCTTCACTCTTCTTTCTTTCGTCTATCTTTTATCTTATATTTTCAATTTTTTATATTCCATATGTAATCTTTTGTAGTCTATATTCAATCTTCTATCTTCTGACTTTCATTTTCCATCTTCTATTTTTTATATTTGATCTTCTTTCTATCTTTTATATTTGATATTCTATGTGCTATCTTCTGTCTTCCATCTTTCATCTTCCATCTTCCATCTTTTATTTCCCATCTTCAATCTATTGTAGTTCATCTTCCATTTTCAATCTTCCATATTACAGCTTCTATATTTATCTTCAATATTCCTTCATCTATCTTCCATCTTCTCTCATTTATAGTATATCTTCTATCTTCTTCTTCTATCTTTTATCTTCTCTCCTGCACATTCTTTATTCCATCATATATTTTATCATCTATGTTGTCACTGCCCAGTAGTTCATGAACTGGTGAATCGGTTATACCCGATTGTTCACTGAACAAATTCCACGTCCCCTCTGATTCGAGCTGCCTCAAGATATTTCTGATGACATTCACTTCAGATTCAGACTGACAGACACCACCTAGCTGCCTGCCATCTATATTAGCGATAGCTTCTCACTTTTACAGGGTATACACAGTAATAATCGTCGTTTCCTTTTGCTTTCTACTTGCAGTTTCTCCCGAGTCGATTGTCATTCCCATCGTTTCGTGCATCTTCGGCTTTCCGATATTGGCGCTGATCGTCATCTGCTGCTTGCGACGTCGAGCCAAGCTGGCCCGGGAGCGGGACAGACGGCGCAACTATGATATGCAGGACCACGCTGTCAGCCTGGTCAGATTTAGTCCAATTCATAGGCTTAGTGAGTTTGAATGTTGTAATGTGTGTACGAAATTTTCATAGTTTCTCTTCTACATTTTCTTCTTCTTCCATATGAACTCTACAATTTTTATTCGCAGCTCGTAAAGTCTATCGAAATATCGATTATTAATTATATATAACTTATGATAAATGCATTTCCATAGAGCTCGTATTCACACCTCATATAGCACACAAGCGTTCTGCTTCTCTCTCTCTCTCTCTCTACCTCACTTTATACTCTCCCTCTGTCTCTCTCCCTCTCGCTCTTCTTTCCTTTTTATATCAATCTCAATGTGCCTGTCTGCCATATCGTAGTGTTTATTGTTTATCTTCAACATTTTGCACTTGAACCCAACAGAAAATTTAAAATTTAACCGCGATTCAGCGCAGCCAACTTCAATCCGTTACGGGCCCTTCAGTTTTCAATTTTCCCGCTTTGTTTTTCTTGCATAAATTGCATTTAAAATTGGCAAGCAAACATGGGGGCAACACACACACGCACACTCACATCAGTCTGCCCCACTTGCCAAATTGCCCTCATGGCAAATTGTGTTCCCACCTTTTCGGCGCATTCCACTTAAAAACTTAAAATATTCAAATATGTTTTATGCTGATATACGAAATTCGACAAATAAAAAAGCTCGTAATCAAATTTATGCGAAAATTCCAGCAGAAATTCTGCTGAAAAATTTGCAAAAATTCTTTCGAAGCTGAAACACTTAATTTCTTCTTCGTTTATTAGCAACGGGGAAATTTTCCAAAGGGAAAATTGAAATTGAAAAGGGGTCTTGAGAATTTCCCTAATATGTAACAAAGCAGTGTGGGAAAACGTGGGAATTTCCGTTTGATTAATTTATTAGTTATTATTTACATAAAGCTTTCAGCTTGTCTTATTAGATTGGCTTGAAGAAAATGAAGAAGCAAATTAAAAAAAAAAAATTTTTAATTTAAAATAAAAAAAAAAATACAATTTTCGGCTTATGCAAATTAAATGTAATAAAATCCCTCTATGTTTCAAACGGAAAAATCATCTTCAGCTAGGGTAATCTGGAACCAGAGTTTACAGAAAATTCTGAGCTTAATTATAGAAAAAAAAAAATTGAAGTCCCTTATCAACGGACAAATTCTTCAGAAAATGCCGAATTTCTACACTAAAAACAAAAAGTTGATAAAAAAAAAACTCTCCACCCCTTGCAACAGCTGTCACAAGTGGAGAGTCCATTAAAGAGCTACAAACTAGAAATAAAGAATGGGGAAAAAGCCCAAACGAACGGCAAATGCATAAGGGTTTTCCTGTTGCTAGTCAGGTTGTTGGTTGCTAGCATAGAGGGTAGGGGTAAGGGTAAGAGTAGGGCCAGGGGCAGGGGCAGGGGCAGATGAAACGAAACTTGACCCACTTGCATGCGAGAGCAGGCAGCAGTAACAGTCCATTATACCCAGTGTGTTGCATGAACAAATAGGATATATAAATATGGCCAAAAGGAAACCGAACGAGACGAGGCGAGACGAGACGAGACGAGACGGGGCGGGGGTCGAAACACACGTGTGCCCGACTCCCGAGTCAAAGTTCAAGCTGAGTGCCTGCTGCGACTGTGGCGGCACTCAATGAAAACGAGCATGCGACCGCCACACACACACACACACACACACACACACACACACACACACACACACACACACACACACACACACACACACACACGCACAGTAGGAGATATTTATGCTGTTATGCATGTGTCAAGCACAGCTGTTAAGCTGTTGGCCCGCCCCTCGCCCGTCCGCCTGCATTTGCATTGCATACCTTTGGGCGCTCGTCCTCGTTTGCATATGAACAACAAAACTGGAAGCCCGTCTTTTCACTCGAGCAACCCCCCTGGCCATGCCACGCTCCCCTGCCCGCCCCTCCTTCATCTTAATCAGGCATCCCAGTCGCCTTCATGCACGCATGCACAGTGCACAGCGACATGTTGTTGTTGCTGTTAAATATACCTAATAAGGGGTATCTGCTAGCTGTGCATGCGAAGCAGGCCTTGGGCGTCTGCTGTAGGGCATATAAGTGTCAGTTGCTCCTTGGACAAGGCAGAGGCTGGCAGTAACAGAGACAGAGACTGAAGGCAGTTCAGATAATACTAAAGGAATTTAAGCACAGTAAAGCCTGCCTTTTGATGATGATGATGTTAATAATAAGATTAATAATTAAAAAAAAAAAAACTAACAAAATTAAGATGAAGAGAAACTCTTTTAAATTCATTGCATATAAGTTAAATAACTAAATTTATCAGCTAATTTCCCTTTAGGCAGGCTTTACTGTAGTGCCAATTGCCAGTACCTGAGGACCCAAACAGCTTCTGGGCAAAGCAATCTGTTTCAGCGCAGCATTTCGAACACTCACAACGAACAGGGTATGCTGCTAGTCGGGCGCATCCACATTGATTGCATGCCTACTTGTTATAACTGTAAATTTCATATTCAGTGTTTGCCAGGCAGCTGGCTGCGGGTGTTTGCTGCCACTTTGAGAAGGGCCCAGAGCAACGAACGATGATGATGATGTTGCTGCAGATGATAATGATGATGATGATGTAGGTGACACGATAACGAAACGTTGACAAACCGCAAATTACACTTGTTTAGCCCCGCCCACATCCCCTTCCACTCCCCAGCCACACGCCTGGACGCAGGCAAATGTTTTGATGGTTGCAAATTTACGTTTTTGCATAAATTTTGAAAACAATTACGCATAACCGCAGCACCGCATGAGAACCGCAATAACTTCGGCGCAAAAGGCAGCCCTCGCCACAGTAACAGCAGCAGACAGTGCACAGTGGTGTGCTCTATGTAAATTAGGCAATAAAACACGGCCGAAATGGCGCTTGTTTAATGCCTTGAGACATTTAAATTGGGCAAAGTTTTATGTTGCATGGCTTAAAGCTGCAGTTTGACAAGCATAGATGTGCACTTAACAGCGGATAACGCTGAAAATGCTCAGGCTGTTAATTAACATAAGGGCGCACTTAAGCAGCAGCATATTAACTAAGGGAAATTTGGCTTATCAAATAAAAGCGCAGTAAATTGAAGAGTTTACTGCGAATAATGCCAACTGAGCACTTAACAGTGACAACGTGTAAGCTGTTAATTAACACTATGCGCCCAAAAGCAGATTATGTTATTCAATAAGAGGCAGGTCAGTCTTTGGTCTGTTAAATTTCCCTGATTTTAAGCTGCCGTTTAACATGCAAAAATACTGGCAGCAGCTGCTGCTATAGCTGGTAGTTAACAGTGGAGGATTTATGTAATTGGGGCATTTAATTTCCCTGATCTTCAGCTGCGCTTAAATGCAAAAAGCCCTAACAGTTAAGACTAGCAGCTATGTTAGATAGCAGTGGATGATTTGGGCAATTAGGCAGTTAAATTTCCCTTATGTTCAGCTGCAGCTTAAATGCAAATAACGTTGCAGTCAACACTGGCAACTGCTGTTAACAGATCTAACAGTTAACAGAGAGGAGGAATGAGGGCAATTTAGCTGTTAGCTGTAACATAACAACCATTGCTGTAATAAGTAGTGGGCCCACTGTGCGCACGTCCTGGTAGTGGTGTGGCGTGGGTGTTCTGCACGTTTTGACATGCACATTAAACTTAAACTCGATCTGGTCGTCGCACGTTCCATTTGCTCATTTCGCATTTTCCATTCCGTTTGCCGCCGACATTTCAACTTGTGACTGTAACTGATTTTAATTGCTTCTTTTGTTTTCCTTTTCCGCTGTGTGTTTGCTTCGATGGCTTTAGATTACCGATCGTCGCGAGCTATCAGTTTACGTCCTGAACGAAGCCTAAGCCAGGGCTTCACCTCGGTGGAGCTGGACACAGTGCTGGAGGAGCGCTGCAGCGACGTGGAGCAGACACAGACCGAAATCATAAATCCCGAATCGCCCATGGACACCACCTCCTACAAGATGTCCTTCTCCTCGAGCTAACAGTTAGCAGTAGCACAACAGCAGCAGCAGCAGCCGGCGTCGCCGCTAACGCAGCCGCAGACAGCAGCCATGGCCATGCAGCTGCTGCCGCCACGGTCGACGTCATCGACGCTAACGCTGACGCCGCCGCTGCGCAAGGCGGGCAGCGTGCGCGAATCGGCCGAGTCCGCGGCGCTGGCCAAGCGGCGCAGTCGGCTGCAGGAGCTGCGCGCCGCGAGCAGCAGCCAGGCCAGCGAGGCGGCCATCGCCTTCGGCGCCGGCAAGCGCGATTCGAAACGTCGTCGCGACGGCGACGCTAGCAGCAGCAGCAAAAGCTCAACAGCGGCCGCCATGCGCAAATCGCAGTCGCTGGACGCCGCCGAGAGTTACTCGCTGGCCAGCATTCAGTCGCCCCTCTGGGTGACGCTCACCAATGCGCGCACCATCGAGGAGTTGGCCCAGCAGAAGCTGTAAATAAATTACTAAAGGAAAGAGAATGAGAAGAGGAAAGAGAACAGAAACAAGAGCAAACACCCCACCAACCAACGAGGCTTGTTGTTGTTGCAGCTGTTAAATGTTAAATGAGGAGCTACCCCTCCAACCCGCATTCTGAAACGAAATCCAACGGTTTTTTCTTATAGTCCAAATAGCTGAATCCACCTTGTAAATGTATAAGCAAATGTAACGGCATAACATATTCAACAATTTACAACATTAGCAAATGCATATACTTAAGCTAATGACCAAAATTAGTTCAAAATAAAAACAAAAATTCAGAGCAAAGAAAGTGTTTTATTCCATGCAATCGGCGGGTTGCAGTCGAGTGCAGTGGCTGTTAAGCTCGAAAGGGCAGTGTTAAGTAACAGCTTGCTGTTATTTTCGAAATTTAAACTGAGGTTTGCCATCGGAAAGCTTAACAGTAGACTGTTATGCGGACTGTTATTCTGCTTTGCGCGCGCATTACAATCAAATTTGAATTGAAAAACATTTGCACATTGATTTTTCTTTGTTTTTATTTAAATTATGTTGTATATGTAATAAGAGCTTAAAATACAAATTTAATTTCATTATCAAAATACATTGTTATACAATTTCCTTAGCTGCTTGTTTTTCTTACGTTTTGTTATAGATCTTTAGTTGTTTGTTTTTAATATTTCGCTTATTCAATTAGTATTTAGTTTATCTCTTTTTTTAAACCGCATTTCTTGTTTTATTATTTATTTATGTATATTTATAATATTAATTAATAGAAAATATACTAACAAAAAGAAGAGGTCGTCTTGGATATATCCGTTTTGATATATATGCATATGTATATATATATATATAGAGTCAAGTGCTTCATATACATCCATACAAAGTACTCATATAATACAAAAAAAAAAAAATAATAATAATAAGGGAAATACAATTTAAATTTTATACTTTAGGTTTGCAATTAAAACACAGAAAATCGAGAGCCACAAAGAGAACAAATTCATACATATTCATATAGAAAAAATAGAAAATAAAATTACAAAAAAAAAAAACAAACAGAAAAAATGTTTTTTTTTTACAATTGAACTACTATATTGAAAGCACTGTGCCCCGTGTCTGTGTATGCGTGTGTGTGTATACAGAGGTGCTTGGTGGGAACTAAAGGAACAGGGAGGGCTCTACAGAAGACGAAGAAGAGGAAAGGGAGAGCTTGATGCCTAAACTCAATAAAATTCTCTTTAAAGCACAGTTGTCTTTTCATAATTATAAAATTTACTAGGCAGAGCAATAGCAAAAATGTATTTATTTGATGTCTTTTACTTTCAGAGGATCTTCAAATTTTGGTTGTACTAAAGGAAATTAGTTTTCTTCCTTCAAGCTGTGTTGATTGCTGCTGTCAGTGCTGCAAAACACTGGACAGCTGTGCTCTCTATCTCTACCACTAAAACGAATTTTGCTCATCCTAGTTGTAGTTGACTTCAGACACGCTTTCGTTTATTGTTTTAAATGTAAGAAATGAGCGATTTACCGATGACAACTGTGACCGGCTACAGAGAGAATTATCAGTGACTGCCAGGATAATGCATAGGCATAAATATATTTCAATTAAAAATATAACAAGTCACAGTTGCAGTTGGTGGTGTTGGTTGTTGGTTGTCGGTTGAGAGGGGAGGGCTGGAAGGCTGGAGGGAGGTAAGGGGTTGAGGAACCGCAGAGACTTTACTGATATTTTTTGTTGTCACACGACTGCGACGCGTTACATCCCAGTGACACGCAACAGATCCACGTTTATATCTCTCCAGTCAACTACATGTGTATCGTGGCCGCCGTGTAGCGCGCCTCGCCACGTCGCCATGACCACTGGCTGGGACGGAACTGTGTGTGTGTGTGAGAGAGAGAAAATACATCGATTAATAAAGCGCAAGCGAGAAAGATAGACAAAAATGTTAAGTTTATGCAAAGGTCAAGTGCTAGACTGTTCACAAACCTGATGTAAGTGCTTGGACTGCATGGAAATATACATAAGTAGCGTAGTTTGCTTAGTTTTCTGTTCTTTGACTAGGCTAATTGATCGACTCACCTGTATGAGCAGCTGTCCGCTTCGTGTGTGCGGATTTCGGTAAGCATAGAAGAGCCACAGTGTCACCGCGAACACCAGACATATGGGCACCATGAAGCCAACGGCAACGCCTACATTCTTATTCTCCGGCAGCACGGCGCCGAGATGCTCGCTCTTCTCGGCGTTAGCGCCATCGCCGGCCGCCCCTGTCTTCGCTGACTTGTCGCTGGCCGGATGCTGCGTGCTGCTAATAGTTGGCTCCGTTGCCGCTGAGCTGCCTGCGGACCCATTGCTGTCCGGCGACCCGCCGGGTATGCTGCTGTTGTTGGTATTGCTGCTATAGTTGCTGTTGTTGTTGTTGCTGTTATTGCTGCTGTTATTTTCTTGTGCAGCGTTGTTGCCCTTTTGGCCAAGCACTGGGCAAGCGTCACTGCTGCTAATCATCGAGCGATCGCAGCCTGCAAATGGAAATGGGGATGAGTTTATAATAGTTATATCAAGTATCGTTATCGATATCGGTTGGGCATGATAACTTAACAAATGTCGCTGACCCTAATAGCTATACGCTAGTGATTGATGCATTCACAATAAATGTGTTGATAATTTTCAAGCATTAAAGTTCTTGATATGAACATTCCCTGATTCACTAATCAGAGACATTCACTTTGGAATACACATTGATAAAAGTTAACAAAGAGCTGTTAAAAACATTCATATATAGTACGCAAGTGGACTATGAATCAATCATTTCACGTAAGTAAGATCTAGTTGCATTCATATTATGATTTACCCTTTTGCTGCCACTCCTGCTTTCTGCGATCGTTGCCAGTGCTGGTGGAGCAGCGATTGAGCGTGGGGCACCAAACGCACTGCAAGAATCAAGCAAATTTTAGATTAGTTCCAATTTCGGCACAATACTGATGTGAAGGTCGCGCTCACCTCAAATGTTGTATTGTGATTAATGCACGCCTGGCAGTCTGAGTAGCCGAGACATGTGGGCAAGGCAGTGAGAACGACAATTGTAGCATTCGTAATTTCCTGATGGCTAAATGTGACGCGATGATATTCATAGATGGTCTTGCGGCGAGCAACTGGTTAATATTAAGCAAAATAAGAATTAGTTTGAGCTCAAGCCATATATAACTCATGGACTACATACAGAACAGCATCTTGTCCACGATATAGGCATCCGATAGCCCGACCTTCACTGGATGCTGATTATCCTGTATGTTGTTGATCAACGTGGGCAGCTGGTAATAGACGAACACAATATCTCCGCTCTGATGCAGGGTGGCACTGAACGTGAACTTGCCATAGTTGGGCTTATCCTGCAGCGTCACATTCTCCCAGACGACAGTGAAGGCGGTGCCTGGCGAGTGAGAGAAAAGATGTAAGTGCTGATAACCTCTACACTGTTCATAGGAGAACTCACCATTGTCCTGTAGCCGCACAAACGAGTCATCCGACATGCTCGTATCGAAGTTGGCCATTAGCGGTGCTATATATTGAGTAGCCGCCAGCCAGGAGTGCACGTATTCGCCAGTGTAGAGAAAGCCACCGGTGGCAACGGTTATGTTGCGCACATAGTGGCCGTAGAAGGGAAATCCGAACTTAAGCTCGACAGTCATGGCCCGGCGATGCGACGAGGACAACATACTGTTCTCTGGTATGGTGCGATACTGTGACCAGATCGCAGAAGTCTCATTTTTGTTAACATAAAGCAGACTGCGATAGTAATCGTAGTGATCCTCCTGCCGGGTGAGCTGCGATTTGGTAGCCTCCTTGGTGATCACCTCGTCGGACACATCGACATCGTCGATGAGCGCACGCTCTGTGGTGGTTGTAGTTGCCTGGACCGATTGGGATGTCACCTTCTTGGGATATTGCGATGGCTGCGACGCCATCAACTGCGTTTTCTTTGGCGGTACATTGGGCACATTGATGCTGGTGGCATTGGTGCTGTTGGCAGCATCGCCGCTGCCCATGTCCTTGCGCTGGCCAGTGCCATTGACGCCCACGTTGTGCACATTGTAGGTAACGCTGCTCGTAGCGGCGGCCTTCTTGTCCACGGTGGTGACTGTCGTGGCGCCATCGGCTGCTGTGGCACTTCCGCTCGCGTTGGCACTCACGCTCTGATACTGATTTTTGACGTCCATCGTGGTGCCCAGCACTGGCGGCGAGTCAGCCGTTGCCCCTGAAGCGGCGCGACGCTGCCGTTGCAGCTCATCCTCAGAGTACTGATGGACGGGCTTGACATGCGCTCCTGGAGTGAAACGACGATGACGAGCCACTTGCTCCGCCCACAATCTGACAATCTTATCCGGGTTGATGTATGCGAGCTTCGTGTCGAGGGCAACGTATGAGTCGGGCGCTGCAAGCGGAAGAAAAGTCGATTGGATAAGTTCAGATAGCTCTGCACACCATGTATATATAATACGCTCGTTTGCGTTCTTATAAGACTCTTATCTTTTAATTGAGCAAAAATAAAGCAATTTCATTTTTATTTTCAAAATAACTTTTCCCGTGATAAGCAATGCGTTATGAGCGATTCGTAAATCTCCTCTTAATATCACTAAAAATGCCAGTGCATTTCGGGAAATGCCCAAATATTTGCCATAAACAACACGCTTCTATGGTAATATATAATTTACCGACAATTTTGAGTGAGTTTAATATGATTAATTTCCAGGGATTTTTTCAGCTTCTGCAGACGGAGGAGGAAAAGTCTAGAAACACCAAAATATTTTGGCGTAAACATCACGATTCATAGGTAATACTGACTATATTCAAAATTTTGACTTAAATCATTTATAAATGTTCAAATTTCCAGGGATCTTTTTAGTTTTTGATGCACGAACAGGAAAAATTCCCATGCAAACATTAAGCGGAAATTTTCAGTTTCATTATCAACTCGCAAGTATATATAGATATATATTATAGTTTATATAATAGGCTGTTACTATGGCTAATTATATTAAATTATAGACTACATTCAATTTGCTAGATTTGCATTTTGATGTTGAACTCGGGAAATAGTTTTCAGAAAAGTGATTTGATTATCAATTATCAATTATCAATTGACCTGACCTAAGTAAAGTCCTGTGTTCCCGTTGCCACAATCTGCAGTTGACATATTGATCTGAGTCATCCAAATGTGCACCTCACGCTAGCTCGGCGCGCTGTCAGCGAGGCGTAGATTTGAATGAGTTATGGCTTCATGATAAAACCACAACGCAATATCTTATTTTATTGCACTTGGTCTTAAGTATTATCAGTTATATGCCCTGAACCGGATAAAGTTTGTGGGTAATGCAGATAGAGGCGAGACGACTCCCAAGAGGTATATATGCATATTCTAGAGCAGGCATAATCCGTCTGCCTGTTCCTCAGTCTCGGCCTGGGGACTTAACCTTATCGCACGTGCATCTCAAGTTTATTTCACATTAACAATATAGTTTCCATGAAAATCCTTATCGAACTTTTGTAACTTGTGTTTATAACACACCCGCAAATTTTGAGAGTTAGGTTCAACGGTCTTTATCTGATTACCCATTCAATAGTTGAGTTGTTGCTTTTTATTGAGTTTGGTTTGAAATTTCACTATGGATAGCGAACCAGAGCAACGCTCGCAAATTGTTGAAATGAAGCACAAATTGTTATTGCTAGTGAAATTCTATTCAAAATTTCATTCTCCAATTCTTAATGGAATCTGAGCATTTCTGTTATTGAGCAGAACGTATCCCAGCCACGTGGCAATTGGAATCTGGAATTCTGTAAATAGAATTTCAATTTGTCACTTTATAAACAAATGTGGAAACTTAAAGTAAGCTGAGCGGGCTCAAGTTCGAATATGTCCCAGTCGGGCACTACCGACTAGACCCTAGACTAGTGAAAGGCTTAAGATATAGATATTTAACTTTAGGAATTATTTCTTGATTTCCTTTTAGGCCTAAAATTCAATTTAAAAGATCTAGAAAATCTAAACTCAATACATAAATCTAGTTTTAAGTCATAAGGTATTTCGGAGACTACAAAATATCTAAGACTTGCAGGGATCTTCAGCAATCGCAAGTAAATGCTTTAGTTTTTATGCTAATTTAAGCATTCACAATTGATTAAAAGTGCGATTTCTAGATTCAAAATAGAAGAGGCTCGGCAAGTACATAAAAGAGAAGAGTAAAAATAGAATCAATCAATCAATCGAAGGACAAATCATATGGAAAATCTGCTCAGTTGCCGCATCTAACCTTCGATTTGAAGACTTTGAAATTATATGGCTCGCCAATTAGACGTGTCGAATCGCGGGAAACAACAAATTTGTTTAATAGAGCCGTGAACGGGTATTATACACTCGGTGGCGCCCGACTGCAACGTGCCTATTCATTTGTTCTTTCTTCTTGTTGTTGACAAGATGAAATTCAACCGGTTCCGATACAATTATCATGGAAGCTCCACGCCGACACTGCTGCATTAGAACGATAAAGCGAAAAGTGTGCAGAATAAATATATTATCGAAGTACCCCGATCAAAATCGTATACATTAAATACAATCTCAGTATAATATGCAAGAGGAATGCCAACCTTTGTATACTTTGTGTAAATATGCAAGGAAATTCACGGAAATGTTTATGGCCAGAGAGAACTGGGAGCTTCAAATATTTACAAGAATCTGTCATATGATAAAACTTTATATATAGATAAATATATAGGACGTCGTAACAATTGTAGTATTTCTTAAATATATATAGAAATCTGGGGATTGTTTACTTCTAATAGAAGATAGACTGAACGAACTGGGAGGTTCTTCTATATATATAATCATCTCACATACAAGGCTTCAAATATAGAAAGCACCTCGCTCGCTGTAAACCAATTGACATATCTTAATAAATAATATATCCTAGATATATACACATTGTTTATTACTCATAATATATATCTTAAATATATATAAGTATATATAGACATATATAATATATATATAAGTATATATTCTTCTAACAGATGGATAGAACTAGGAGGTTCTTCACATAGCTATCATCTCACATATATAAATCTTAACTATCTTATATAATATATCTTAAATATATGCACATTAAAATTGTGGCGACATTGGAAACAAGTAGAAACATATTTTCAGTGTGGTTTTTGGATATGACTTATCAGATTCGCCGAAACTTTGTATTCCGCATGGGCCAAGCGCAATAATCCCACATTGTATACACATATACGAACTGTTGTTGCTTTGTTGTATTGGATGTTTTCGTCGAGTCGAATACATATTTGGTTTTATTGCTTTGCATACGAGAACTCGTTTGACACCAGTTCAAAAGTGCTGCGATGTCAAATTTGTTAATTTCGCTGCTGTTGTATGACATGCACAGCTGGGCTTATCCGACTAGAAGCACACTCACTCGCCGCCGCTATTCTAATCGGCCCAAGGTGTAGCTATTTCGGTGGACAGTGCTGTAATTACTGGCGGGGCAACAGCGCTGATTGAAAGTGTAACAGCTCAATGACTCGTTATTTAAATGCATGTTTTTGTTTCGCTTCCCTCCTCTTCATCTGGCTCTTCTCTATTTATAGCACGGCATTTGCATGAATTGAGCAATTTCACTTTTTTTTTCGGTTTTCCATTTACCGTTTCCCAACACTGCTTAACCGCATCTCTTGCGCCTATTTCTGTAATTACTTATTAACTGTTACTCGATGCCGCGCGCTGAATATCGATTTTCTATTTTCTATTTTCATTACATTTTGTGTGTTTTTTCCCCTCTCAGTTATTTTAACGATAACAAGTCTTGGCCCCTCGTTACGTCGACCAGCCAACTAACCACCAACGCCGCCACATTCTCCAAAGCGTCGCGGGGCCAAAGAATACAAATAACTCGAACTGTACTCGTCGCGTCTAACTGAGCACCAATACCAATGAGTGCAGCTCACACACACACTCTCAGACAAAGAGCACAGCGTCAATCGCTGCACTTTTGCTGTGTTAATGTTTTTGTTTGCAGCTTTGCAATACAATTTAAACTTGCGGTCAACGGCGCGCTTTAACTAATATACGAATTAAGTACACAGACAGAGACAGGCCGAAGCACACACACCGATTAGAAGTCTGATCGATCGCTTTAGATCGAAAGTAGCGAAACGTTAAGTGTCTGTTGGGTGCAGCACACAGTATACAGAGCACACTCGCGACTCAGTTGCGCCTCAGTAGAGTCTTGCAGAGGACCCGCCGGACACATGTACGCCGGAATTCATTTGGACAGATCTGCAGGCTTGAGTGAGCAATGCTGTACGAGGCAGAGGCAAGTGGTAAGTGGGATAGCGTGAGGAAACTGGACATTCGCTTATTCCGGAAGAGACGCTAATCATGTGAGGTTTGAATGTGAACAGTTTTGAGACGAGATGGAGCTCTCCTAGAGCAAACGTTTCAACGTCGTCAAAATCATGGCAACGGCGGAAGCCTGACATCTAATAAACTCTTTCGCTGTGGAGCTACGCCAGAGTGAACGGAGCAAAGCTAAGCTGATTTTATGTAGCGTAAAACGCGTGCGAAGCATTGCTTTGAGGTTATGCCGCTAACATTGCGTGCTAACTTGCAATAAAGCTACTCATAATTATTGAAAATATTGAAAACTTTGAAAAAATAATTTTAAAAAATTTCTGTAATTATTTTTTTTTTTAATGAATTTTTGTTAAAAAATGTTAAAAAATAAATTGAAATACAAAATACATAATAATATTATTTTGTGCTAGCTTTTTCATTTTTTTGTTTTTCACTTATTTTATTTTTAACATTAATGAAAATAAAATTAAAAAAAAAAAAAAATATATATATATATATATTTTAAAATTTAATATAAATATGTTCTATCATATAAAAATAAAAAATTTAGGTAAATGCCTACGTTTCACATTTCGCTGGCAAGAAGCTTCTTTTTTTCGTCGTCAAAGTTTAATGTTTAACGAAATAATAATGCAACGTTGCAGATCTCTAAGCGCATGGCAAACACGAACAAACACGATCCGTTTACCAGCAATGCACGAAAAGGTGACAATTTCAACAAAATATGTATGCAATTGCCTTACAACACCTTTGGCAAATCGAGTTTTAGCTAATTACAGATTATTTTGCATAGTAACTCAGAGCGAGAGCGAGGGAGACAGACAGCACTTAAGTAGAGTGAGGCAAGCCTAAGGAAAAGAGCAAAACACACAGACAGCAAGACAGACGCACACATGCATGCATGCACTCACACACACACGCACGCACACATATAAATCAGCATCGCACGTCATTGCAACGTTTGTTTCCCATTTCCCCATTGCCTTGCATAATTATTGACTGCGGTCACACTGAGTCACACACACCTGCTGTTGCCGCCTCGCTCGCACTCGCACTCGCTACAGCCAGAAGAGCATAATTCAATTCAATTGAACTCGGTGTTAATTGTTATGTTAATGGCAGATGTTGTTATGGCGGCAGCCACTGCCGCTGCTGCTATTGCTGCTGCTGATGTTACTCTTAAATAATTGGCGCAAATTTACGCAGCATTTGATTGGAAAATGAAAGTAATTGTTGCTATTTTTTCTTCTTTTTCTGGCTGCTATGTTAACGACCTTTGTGTGCGTGTGACCTAGTTTTATTATAAAATTTCTTTCGCTTTTGGTAAGCAAATGCGACTGCAAAATGCTATTGCAAATGTTTTGAGTGCACAGACAGGTAGACCCAGAGAGCGAAAGAGGGAGTGAGAGATAGAAATGACTGATAATTTATCTGACAGCCTTTCTGCGTAGTATGACTGCTGATAATTCTTGGTTTTTATCTGGAGACAAGCTTTTTCAAGTATTTGTTGACATTCGTGCAGACAACAATAACACCAACTGCAATTGTACAGTTGGCTTTTAGCGCCGTTAGCCGGACATGCTTAAATCAATAGAAGCACACGAAAACGAAACGGTTAAAGCAAAGAGAGTTGCCAGAGTGCCGAAAAATGCACTGGTCACAAGCAAAACAAGAGAGAGAGAGAGAGAGAGAGAGCGGGAGACCGACAGTGGGAGCGTGAGAGTGGCATGGGCAAGCAAAAGATACTTAGAGGAGCTTTGTCAATGCATATGCTTAATGATGTGCTAACGTCAACGGCTCTGCTTCCTGTGTGTGCATGTGAGAGAGAGACAGCGCAGATTCAAGACAAACGCTGCACTGTGTGGGCGACCCGACCGACAGAGCTATGTACAATGGGCTCAACTATTTTGGTCAAAGCAAGCGGTTAGCAGGGCAAAGGGGGCGTGGCTAGTGGGATTATGCATGTACAAATGCATAGAGATGAATATGAAGAAGAGACTTTCTAATACAAACAGATATAGATATATATATATATATATATATATATATATATATATATAAATAGCTATTTGAATTATTACACTTGGGTGTGTGTGATTGCATGTGTGTGTGTATGCGTGTTCCAATTGGAATTAGCTGCTGCGCATGCAATCCCAGTTGGATGCTGTTCGTGCTTTATCGCATTCTTGATCGAACGTCGATTAAATGGAAACTAAGAAATGCAAAATGTACATATTTGAGAGCATACTTGGACATTGCTAACAAGGATGTATGAGTGTGTGTGTGTGTGCACCTGCTATGTACATATGCTCTATTAACAGGTAAGAAAATTATATACATTTATATATAATATATTAATGACGAGAGTTACCTGTTTATAACGTAACAGATACGGTCTCTAATGTCAGCATGTCAATCGATAACACATCTCTGTTAATGTTAATGCATGCATGCATGCATGCATGCGCATGTATTAATGACCAGACAAAGCTCAGTCAGGCTGCTGTTTGCAACTAAAAACAAAACTATGTACATACTTACATACATACACACATACATATGTATGTGTGCATGCATGCATGTGTTTATCAGCAACGGCTTCTGCAGTGACACTCTTGATAAGCAGCGTTCTGTGAGCTGTGCCACTCGGTGACTGTCCCCTGGGACATGAGTCAAGTCCAGTTCAAATCAAAGATCGATTAACTACGACAAGCTACTGTTACTAGCGACAACAATAACAATGGAGCTTAATTGATTTCTAGTAAAAAAGAACAACAGCAGCAGCAGCAAAACTGAGTAATTATAGAAACACACACACACACACACACACAAAAGAGGGAGAGTTGCAAAGTTGAAAAACAAAAAAAATGCAAGAAACTGATAAAGTGGGTGGTAAATAAACGTCCCCAGACAAAGAAATGCCCAATCGCAACTGTATCAACAAATACGCACATACACGCGCACCTCTGCATGTGTGAGCAGTGCGTGTGCAGTTAGCTGAAACAAGTAAATGAACTGCGACATTAAATGTGCTGGCAACGCCGTCTAGTAAACACACACACACATATATATACGCATGTGTGTTCGTCTGCATATGCATTGGCTAATTACACAACACTAACTTATGCTCAAGAGAGCGGAGGAGAGCAGGTAACGGCACTTTAAGCCAGCAGCTGCTGCTGCTGCTGGCAAGGTTGCCACCTGTTTTGTTCTTTGATCTATTTCTATTTCAATTGCAAATTACGACGCCGACACTCACAACAACAACAACAACAACACAAAAACAAGAAGCCACACACATTCGTCTTTTGTTTGCGCCTTGATAAAAATGCGCCACAAATTTCAATTGTGATATGCAACGATGAGATGTCGCCTCTCGACAATTGCGCGAAGGGGTCGGTCGGTCGGTGGGTCTATGGAAATTGTTGCACGTTAAGTGGAGCATGGAGCAAAAAAAAAAAAAACAGAAATTATGTTAAAAATAAAGCAAACGAGTGTGTGGGTAGTTTAGCAAAGGTAGAGCGGGCGACAGGACGTTCGCTTCTTAGTTATGCTGCCTATTTTCACACTCGGCTGAGCCACACACACATACACATGCACAGTCACAGTGCGCTACGTACACTTGATGTTTTGTTGTTGTCAATTAACGCATTTACTGCCAGGCAGGCAGGCAGCAAATATAACTACAATAAAAATAAAAATTCGTTTTAACAGCAACAAAGACACAAACAACAACAAAAAAACATGGCAGCAAAAATTTCACCATACAAAAAAAAAAAAAAAGTACCAACTGGCAGTAGAGCGCGCTCTGACTCCCTCTCTCCCATAGCCCCCCACTGACTCTCCATGACCAATCTTTGCGTTTTGTCTTCTTCGACATCGTCGTCATCATCATCGCAGCCTAATGACGATGATGACGATCTGTCATATGTGCACACAAATGTATATGCGTATTTGAATATTCTCGAAACCTCAAATATTCGAATGTGTTTTGGTTGCACTTACATATTGATTTCACACATTGTATTGATCCGTATATAGTTAATAAAATTGCGATTTGCGCGCACGCACGACCGACAGTTTTCGCCATTTTCCTTGTCCAAACCCGCACGATGAAACGCACACGTCCGCAGCCACTGAACAATAAAATATTAGTGGCAAACAAAAGAAACCGCTTCGTCGTCTATTTACATTTTTAAGTTCGCGCAGCTCGGTCACACCGTTTTCCACGATATCCAGCCGCAATACTTAGGTATTTTTGTGGTTCACAGCATATATCAGTATTTCTATTCAAATGCAACTCTAATTTTTTTTTTGAGTTTGTATATTGATATTATTAAAATATATTGACTGAATGCCTACTAAGACACAAACTAAAAATATCAAGCGAAATTTTTAAATGCCGTCTATTTGAATATTTTATCAATACACAACTGTTACATTGAAATGTTAAAAAAACATATGTTTTATTTAGAAGTTTCTTTTTCAGGTATTTTATGAGTTAGAAGAATGCTAAATACTGTACAAATTTAAATTCAAAGAAGAATTCGATCTATTTTGGTTTCGTTTAAGTTGTTGGGTATTTTTAAAAAATATCGATTTTTTTGGTTCTGTTTTTATGCGATCGAATTATTTTAATATTATGTGGGCAATTAATTGTGGCATTCGCTGGTAATTTGCTGAATTGAAATCCTCTTTAATAATTATAATTTCTTATTAGATTGATGCGATGTTTCGAGTATCGGAAGCAGCGACATATCGCTGTTATTGCACCTGTAACGCATAACAGAGCACTGTTCCGTCAAACAGTCCCCTAACATTGCTGACAACTGTCACTCTGCTGTTATTGTTCAATCTAACTGGGTCAGTTTACCGTCGCTGCTGTTTGTATTTTTCCAAATTTATGTATTTTTTTCAACATCTACTTTATTCGAAAGTACAAATAAAAGTGTTTATGTTTGAAAATCTTCAAAATAATGTTGTCACTGTAAATTGTGTATGTGAGACGTATTTTGATATTACAGCACAAAGTGCAAGTGAATTTGCCGCCGACGCCGTTGCCGTTGCCGGCAAATGCAGCACACTCAAAACCGCGAGTGTGAATGTGTGTGTGTGTGTCTGGGTATGTGTGAATATGTGCGTGTGTGTGTGTGTGTGTGTGCAGCAGTGTGCGCAAGATTAGATCACTTTTGTTGCAATTCTGGCTGTTGTTGTTGTTGTTTGACTAGTTCAATTAGTTTTGACAATTGTAGATTCTGTGAATTGCATAATCAATGAATGCTTTGGCCATTGCGTGTGCGTGTGAAATGCGTTTGCAGCAGCATCGTCGGCTGCTGCTGCTGCTGCTGACTGCGCGCGCGTCATATCTATACGAGTGTGTGTGCGAGAGTAATTATGTATGTGTGTGTGTTTATGTGGGCGTCTCTTTGCGAGTGAACGAAAGTGACACAAAAACTTATAAATAAGTGCTTAAATTATATTGATTGCTTAAAAAGCTGAGTCGATCAGCCGCTTGAATTTGTAATTGTTGCTGTTGTGTTCTCATTGTTGTTGTTTGTTTGTGCGCGCGCGCAACCTGAGTCAATTTTGTTGGTCAACAATGTGCGGGCCAAGCGATTTGTTGCGGTTTTTTATTTATGTGTGTGTGTGCTAATTGTTTATTTGGGCAATGCAAAGCGCTTGACCTACATTTCTATGCCTTAGGTATCACATTCTTGCAATGCATACGCCAGACAGAGAGAGAGAGAGAGAGGGAGGGAGTGGGAGAGGGAGCGCGTTACTTTTGTTTTTATTGTGCGCTCACTCGCACACAGCATGCATGCACTTGCGAGTGCATTTGCATACAAACGCAAATGCCAATTAGCATTTGAATTTTGCACTGTGTGGGAGAGAGAATCAATGGCTATGTTAG
Organism: Drosophila peninsularis; assembly: GCA_035047485.1. Classification (NCBI taxonomy): domain Eukaryota; kingdom Metazoa; phylum Arthropoda; class Insecta; order Diptera; family Drosophilidae; genus Drosophila; species Drosophila peninsularis. The sequence goes on from JAWNPN010000028.1 coordinate 10,310,392, forward strand.
CATAACAGCCCAGGAGAGCGTAACAGTGCACGTTAACAGTTTGTTCACAGCTTGCGCGCGCTCTTCGTGATAAAATTGCCATGCATGTGATAAATGTGATAAATCCAAAAAAAAGCAAGTGGCAATAAACTAATAAACCCTAAATGCTAGATAAGATTGTAAGTAAGAGAGGGAGAGAGTGTGAGATTGAAAGAAAGAGAGAGAGAGAGAGAGAGAGAGAGCGAATATATATACTTACGTTGAGTAATGGCAAATTTATTTGTAAATTGTCCATCAAAATATGAAAAGCAGCGAGCGAGGGTCGCAGCTGATAGTGATAATTGGTTGATAATGAGCATACGGCATGAGTTCCGCTTTGTTGCTTGATAAGCAGACGAGACAGTGCACCGTTACACTTAACATACAGTTTACATACACGCTTACATAGTATAGAGTTGTTTGTTGGTCAATCAGCGTCTGACTGGCATCTTCTTCTTGTCTGTCTCCTCCAACCAGAGCTGCAAAAATGCAATTGTGTAACATCTAGAGGCGAACCGCAAACGAAATCCCGAATCCAATAACCAAAGCATCCACCGTCCAGGCAACAGGTTGTGAAACGCGCGCACGCAGACAGAGACACACCCTCAGCTACTCCTCGACCCAGACACTCAGGCAGAGTAACAGCAACAGCAGCAGCAGCAGCAGCGGAAGAGCAGCAGCTACCATGCACCAGCGTCGCAACAGCCTGTGCCAGCCGCTGCTCAGCAACGGCGGCTGCAAGGATGCAGCTTCAGCCACAGCTCCAACTACAGCTGCGGGTAATGCTCCAGCTCCAGCTCCAGCTTCAGCTTCAGCCAAAGCTGAATCTGTGGATATGGCCGCATCAGCCCCGATGCCATTGCGGTGCGGCTGCTACTTCTCGCTGGCCTGCTCCATCGGCTCGATGAGCTTGGCCTGCGGCAGCCTGTGGCAAATTCCGAATACCACCGACAGGCTCACGCTGCAGCGTGGCCTCTTCCTCACCTCGCTCGGTTTCATCTACTTCATCTCGCTGACCGATTTCTGCAACAAGTATCTGCTGGAGACAAAGCGGGGACAGCAATTCCGTAACAAATACCGCCTAATGATATCCGATGTCCTCGAAATAACCAACAAGTAAGCTATATATCTCTCTATATGTATATCTAATGTAACAATTATATAATTTCTGGCAATTTAATTTCCCGATTTCCTCGATTTATATATAGGATGTTAACAGTAAAGTGTGGGGTTGTATCTATATCTATATGAGCTACATCTGTTTGATCTGCTCAGCGCGAAGCTCAGCTTTCCAACTCACGAAATATCAGGCTTTCTCAAATTTTTACGATTTTCCACGCCCCCAGTGGGCGTATCGGTAACAGTTTAGCACTATATCAGGTAGGGCTTATCAGGGCTTATGTATCAGACAAGTATATATTCCAAATTTCAAGTCTCTAGCTTTGTCGGACAGACAGAATAACAGCCGGACGGAGAGCAAGACGCACATTGCACAAAAGTAATATACTCATTTTACTTCGGTAATGAGTATAAAGAATATTTAACATAAAATATGCTTTTTAAATTAATTAATTCGTATATAATTATGAACTTTTCTTTAAAGAACAAAAGTCTAGATTGACATAAATATATATTCCGGAGTTCCATGAGTTATGGTGCTTGATTCAGTTAATATTAGTCCTTATACATAACTTTGTAGATAAATTCTCTATATATATCTCTTGACAACTTCTGTTCCGTCTTGGTCCTTGGGACATTGGGTCAAAGCCAAAGCCTGAACTTGACCTTAACTCTGGCGTTCAATTGCAATTGAAATTGAAATTGTTTTCTTTGTTTTGTCAGCTGTGAAATTTCATTCAGATGAAACAATGGGTCATGGTCAGAGAGATATATATATAGAAAGCTAGAGGGAGAGAGAATAAGAATGCCTTGGAGTGAGAGCAAAGCAGCGTCAAGTAGTCCTTGGCCTTCATTGTACTAACTTGTATCACAGAGTGATATATGTGATTTATGAATGGAATATGTATATATAAACCATGATATATCTATATAATAGGCGGCATTTACGATTAGCAAAGCGGTAAATATTAATTAGGGTGATAAACAAATTGTGGCTCAACTTTTGGAAGCTGTTAGAACTTGGAGTAGAGTTATTAGTTATGAGTCGAGTAATGAATTATGAGTTATGATAATGAGTTGATTGATGAGTCATGATGAGTTGAATGATAAGTTGTGATGAGTTGAATGACGATTAGCGAGTTAGTGGGGCAGAGAGATGGCCTGAAAAATGTGTGATTTAGGAGATGAGAAGTGAGAGGAATTCAAATTGACTCAAACTACATTTTTCAGCAGATCTTATCTGATATATATACATACATATATATGTATATTATAGTATTTAATCTAGAGTCAACAGATTAGTCACAACTTGCCGCAGAATTTTTTTGGAATATATAAAAAATCTGTAACTTTTTTTTGTCAATTAAGCCAAATCAGCTAGAAATAATGCATAGATTATGCATAAACGTAACTTTCTAATCGGAATTAATCACTTGTTTTTTTGGTGTTCATTCGCAATCAATCTGCAACGTAATTTGTCAATTATTCAAGGTTAGCTTAAGGCTGCTTTGTCTAAGGCTGCCTCAATTGTGGCTTGTTGGGTTGCCGCAGAAGAGGAGGAAGCAGCAGAGAACAAATAAACATTGCAATGATGAATCGTAACAGCAAGGAATGGAATGTTAACAAAGAACAAATAGAAACAATCAAATTCATCGGGTTCGCATTGCCGGCGTCAATTGGCGCGTCCATTCAAACTGGTTCCGCTCAGCCCCGCCCACAGCTCCCCCCAGCCGCTGTCGTTCGGCTGCCGCTCGGCGTGTTAATTAAACTGTGTGTAGAATTGTTTAGCTTATTTCGAATGGACTCTCTCTCTCTCTCTGCCTCTCTGCCTCTCTGCCTCTCTATTGCTAGAGTCAAGCGCGAGTTGCCCCCTAGCGATTACGTCGCATACGATCAGGGTCGCAGCTGCATGGGAATGGGTATGGGGGAGGGTGGGGTATTGGGTTGCATTTGGAGGTGGGATCATCAAAGTAAAATGTATTGTAAAATCGGTGTATCATGTGACTGCATCATCACAAAGTTGAGCTGAGAGAGTAGCTAATCAAAGATTTGGAGGAGAGACTGTTATACGACTGTCACTGCCAATTACTGTTATACAATACAAATTATAACAGTACGGCACACAGTGCACAGACTATAATCAACTGTTGACATCTGTTTTAGTAATGTATCTAAACTGTTCTACATTCGATCATAATCTCGCTCATGGTTGTACATCCCACGTCGCATTAGGTTGAGTTGGCGTTATCAGTAACTGTAAAAATGCTGTGTGTGCTTTATACAAAACTGTTATACTGATTACAAAACTGATCTACTTATACAAATTTTATACTAGTAAAACTGTTATACTGAATGGAATACTGTTATGATAGAAAATCTAGTATACTGCTTACAATACTGATAATAGATGAAAACTGTTATATTACGAACCAAACTGTTATACTGTTTAGAAAACTGTTATACTGTGCAAAAGACTGTTCAGAGTTTAAAGGTTGCCAACTGTTCTGCTGTTCGACTTAAAGTTGTTTTTATTAATTTTTGAATTATCTGATTACGCCCTACTTTAGTGTTATCAAGTAACTGTTATATTTCTTATACTGTTTAACCACAACTTGTACCTGAAGCACATAAATAGCGTATACTACTTCACCGACATTATTACAATGTGCATTTAAAACTGTTATACTTGAATGCCTACTTAATTTCATTAACTGTTCGATCGATCGATCAATATTTAGTAATACTCTAATCACTAATAAATATTAATAACTGCCCGCAGAAGGGCTTACCCCTGCTCAAGTATAACACTTATAGGTGGGCATGTGGGCATGTGGGCATAGGTAGTCTGATAAGCTGCGCACTGTGCCTGGCTGCTAAAACAAATGTCTGCCCACTCAAATATATATTCATTTGTATGTATGAGGGTGTATAACACACTAGAACTAACTATTATATGCGAAATTGTGAGGCGCACATTCTACTCGTCGACTTAATGAAACTGTTGTGCGTGTGTGTGTGTGTGTGTGTGTGTTAGTGTTGTGTGTGCTTAGTTCTATTGACTAACGACTCGAATGGAACTGAGGGCAATTTGTGAGAGGCTCGCAGCACACAGTGCGCAGCTCGCACCTTGACCAGCCTTGACTTTCCTCATAAATCTAAATTAGACGTAGTTATAACATTTTATTACTATTATTATTATTTGTTGTCGCTTTTCCTATATATAATCAAAGATATATGTGTATCTCAGCTATGATATGATATGATATATGTAAATAGGCCAGTCTGGAAAGCCAAGGAACGACCCAGTAACCGATATCAGCATTTAGCACAATTGCCTTTGATTGTCATAAATGTTAAATGCGAACTATTTGGCCCGTAGGCTATATATATATATCTATACCGGCAGATCGGGCATTGAACATATTGACACCTTAGCGCCTTATTCATTAGCAATTCGCCATGGGCAATGGTCAATGCCCAATTTCAATAATTGGAGCAAATGCCCCATCCACTCGCTTCGATACGCTCCATTTTCGTTTTGGGGGTGCGACGCGGCTTTCAAGGCTGAATGCACAGTTAGCACGACAAAGCAACAAAGTTGGGCTCCGAAACATTCTCCGCATATATAGAGAGGAGTGCCATAGACAATCAGATAAGCTAGACCTAAGGCAGGGCAGCTGAACCTGTATAACAGTCTTCCCAAGGAGTGTTTGGTTAGGCTATGCACAGCTAACAGATGCCCTCACTCGCCTTAGAGAGAGCTATAGCAGAGTATATACAGTATAGTATATATATAGAGTATATAGAGTAGTCTGAGCTAGTTAATACTTTCTTTATGTATCTAATGACCCAATCATATAGTCAAGCCTTACCTGCTTCTCCTTGATATATTGCTATATATCTAGCAAGAAGATACCTTTAGAAGAGTTTTTCTCTCTATCTTAATCTAAATGAAAAGCTCCCAAGTTCCTATTTTCAGTCATTATATTGAACCGCTTTAATTAGCACAGTTTTCATAGTAATTCACTTAATAACTGGCTAATTGTTTATATCTATTAAATGATAATTAATTCCGCTAGAGACTTGATCGGGTCGGAATTGACTCTAATTATTGGGTTCCGCTTTGGCTACCCGGAGCGTAAACCGATCCGAAATAGGTTTAGAATACTTTTTATTAGCTATAGAAAAAGAGATCAGGTATAATAGTAGCATTCGGAATTTGTTTTCGTAACTTTATACTGTTATACAGGTATTTTCAATCTGATTACATATAATAACTGTTATACCTAGTGATATACAAATTCTGTTTATCTAAACTAATGGATCAGCTATTGCAATTTTGATCTATTTGCTATGTTATACACTGTGATACACACTGCTTACTTATGAATTCTGTTATACACATTATCTTTGTTTACGTATTAGCTAGTTTGCATACACAAAGCTGAGCTGTTATACTCTTAATATATACTGTTATGCACACTGATATTCGTATTCTTTTCACTTAGGCATTCTGTTATACATATTTAATATCTAAGGAGATTAACGCTGACATTATCTATTATTTATTCAAATCAAATCCCTGTTATATACACTGTTATAAACATTCTGTTCTATACATTCTTGATTCAGCTAGTATTTATATATTTACACAATGTTACATGCACAAATTTGAACTGTTATACTCTTATAGTATACAGTTATATACACTGTTATAGAATTGCCACTGGCAGTCAATTAACATTATTATATTCGTACATACAGTTGAGCTGTTATACTGCTACAGTAGCTACAGTATACAAGTACTGTTATACTGTTATACTCTCATAGTATACTGTAATATTGCCACTGGCAGTCCTAACATTATTATATTAGTACATAAAGTTGAGCTGTTATGCTGCTACAGTAGCTACAGTATACAAGTACTGTTATACTGTTATACTCTCATAGTATACTGTAATATTGCCACTGGCAGTCCTAACATTATTATATTCGTACATAAAGTTGAGCTGTTATACTGCTACAGTAGCTACAGTATACAAGTACTGTTATACTGTTATACTCCCGTAGTATACTGTTATACAAAAAATGTTGAAGTGTATTTTAGAACACCAAATTGATATGATGATACCATACTATTGGCAACGTCCTTCTGTTATACACTCCTTATCTATGATTCAATCAACGCCAAGCACTGTGCACGCCATGGCAAGTAGCTGCGCTAGCAGTTTCTGCTTTTCTTTTCACACTTTCCCACTATCTGCTGTCACTGTTATACAATCTCAAGTGTGCACACCCACTGTTATATAAATAGGGCACCCAACTCCGCCCGTGGCTCGCCTGCGGACTGGCCCTGCCCTTAGGCCAGCCCTGACCTTTCGGCAACGAGCTAACTTGCGGCAAATGAAGTCACTCCAGCACTGGGCTTCCAGCTGGTACTAAATATCATAATCCCACATTTCAATTAGCTGTTCAGCCAATTTGCAATTTCAGCTTTTAGCCAGCGAGCGTGAGAGCGAGAGGAACTCAAAGCGAAATCATTAAGTGGATTTTAATCGAAACGGGATTTGTGAATATAGAGTTGGGGGCACACGATTCAAAAGATTTGGAATGCCATCGTCCATATAGCTATGTCGATGTGGGAGTGTGTTTGTGTGTGTGTTCGTTATGTTTTCATATATATGGCTATATATGTGTGTTTAGCAACAATATTTGCGATTCTTCTTCTTGCCACGTGCCTTGCCCTTCCGACGCTTCTTCTCCAACTTGGCCAGCGACTCCTCGCCGATGCTTTCGCTGTGGCTGCAACTGTTCTTCACGCCGCCGCCGCCGCTGTCGCCGCCGCCGCCAATGCCGTTAGTCTCTTTGCAGTTGTTGACTCTGTTACTGTAACTGTTACTGTTAATGTTACTGTTACGGTTGTTGCTATTTCTGTTATTGTTGCTGTGACTGTTGTTGTCCTCCAGCTGAAAGGTAACTGTTTTAGCATGACTGACAATATCCTCATAGGTAATCGCGGATATAACCGTCTTCCCATTTACCTCTAGCTCAGCGCCAACGGCTTCGACTCCGTTCTCATAGTCGCTCTCAGACTGACTGTCATCATAATCGTCTGCTGCTGTTGATGTAGGTGTAGGTGTTGGGACTGGGGTTAGGATTGGGGTTGGTGTTGGTATCGGTGTTGGTGTCCGTGTTGGTGTCGACGTTGATTTTGATGTTGCTTCGGTTCTCATTTCAGTCTGGTCCACAGAACCCGCGCACATCCGTATCGGCGCATGGAAGAAAATGCTGGCACCGCTCACAGTGCTGAGACGCGTCACATTCGGCTGGAAGTCGATCAGCATGGGGCGCAGCTGCACCTGCTGCTCGTGCACCATCAGCTGCTGGCTCTGCTCATCGATCAGCTGGCGCTGCTCCTGTATCAGCTTCTGCTGCTCCTTCAGCATATCAATTTGCAGCTTGGTCTTCAGCACCACCTCGTCGGGCATCAGGTCCGACTGCTCGAGCAGCAGCTGCTGTTGCTCGTTCAAGCGCTGCTCGTTCTCCAGCAGCATCTTCTGCTGCTGCAAGGCCGCCTTCCGGCTCAGCTGGCTCGGCATCGGGTGGTTCTTCAGCTGGTTTATAAATGGCAAATACTTGACATCCACAACAAGTGGCGGCGGCAAATCGAATTTCGACTCCTGCTCGGTCTCCCCATCATCGATGTCGTTGTCGCTGCTGATGGTTGGCTTCTGCTGCGGCTGCGCCTGCTCCGCCTGCTCCGCCTCCAGCTCTAGCTCCGGATCTTGCTTCTGCTCTGCCTCCTGATCCTGCTGCTGATCCTGATCCGGATCCTGCTGCTCATCCCCTTTGTCCGCCAGCTCCGTTTTGCTCTCGCTTAGCCCCTTCTTGCTGCTGCTGCTGCGTCGCGAGTGCCGCGTCGTCGATCCAGTGTTCGTCTGATTCAGGCGCCGCACCATCGGCCGATACAGATAGCGTATGGGCAGCGGCTTCTTGCCGCGTGCCACCGGCGTCGACACGAAGTACTGATAGCTTATGTCGATGCCATCCTCAATGGTCTTCGGCACCTTGTGCTGGTCCACGCGCACTATTTTCGGCGCACACCCTCTGCTGCCAGGCGCAGCTGCTGTTGGGGCTGCTCTCTTCGGATAGTCCGCAAGCTGCGGCGTTGCTGGCCTCGCAACGGCTGGTTGCAGTTGCTGTGGCTTCATCTGCACTCTATTGGGCTTGTAGATGGGCGTGCTAGGTCTCGTTGGCCCAGCCGCCGCTGCTGCTGCTGCTGCTGCCGCTGCCATGGCCTTTGTCGCCGCCAATGTTGGCGCTCTCACTGGCGTCTTAGTCACTATGGTGCCCGCTGCTGTGCGCGTCTGCCTATCGGGCAGTATCTTGATGACGGTGGAGGTTAGCTTGAGGCTCTTCTTGTCGCATTTAAAAGCGCGAGGCGCATCGTAAGCCTCGCTGTTCGACCAGTGGCCGCTGCTGCTGCTGGCGTTGCCAAGTGTCGTTTGATAGCCGGATTGGCTGGAGTCCGTATTGCTCATCCGACTAGCCATTGCGGCCGGACAGACTGGACTGTTGTCGGCGGACGCCATCGGCGCCACGTTCTCCGCCTGCAACAGCAAAGTTGCTGATGGTAATTTCTGCGGCTGCGACTCCGGCTGTGGCTCCGGCTGCGGCTCCGGCTGTGGTTCCGGCTGCGGCGCCGGCTGCGGCTGCGACCGTTGTTGCTGTTGAACCAGCGATCGTAGATAATTGGGCTGTAGCTCGAGGTCCAGCTCAGGCGGCTCAGGCTTGTCCTGCTGCAGCTGCCAGCTGGAACTGACCCTGGGTATGGCCACCTTAGTTGTGTAGGTGGGAGGCAAGCGCAGCGGCATCATAAGCTCCGACGAGGACTCGCTGCACTGCCGAAAGTTGCTCTGGGGCATCAGCAGCCACTTGGCCTGTGGCGTATCGGCGCGTAGACGCGGCAATCGGCGTGCGCGTGCCGCGGGCTTGCGCGTGCTGTTGCCGCTGCCTGTTGCTGCTGCACATAGCGCGTTGCGGTCCGCTGGCCGGTGGCGCAGGCCGACAGTGGGCGTGGCATTGGCCCTTTTGGTTCCTACCTCCGGCTTGTTGTGGCTTGGCTTGTTGTGCCTCTGCTGCTGCAGCTGCAGCTGCTGTCCGACCTTATACGGGCGCTTGTTGTTCATGTTGGCGTTGGCCGCCGTTTTGTTCAGACTGCCGACCACCTTGCTGGTGACTAGCGCCGTGCGCCGCGCGAACTCCTCCACAGTGATGGACAGGGGCGGTGCCTTTGTGTGCCCGGTGCGTCGTTTGGCCACTTTCCCTTTGGGCTGCTCTCGCGCCGTTGGCTGTTGTCGCACGGGCACTGGCGGCCCATAGCGAACGCTGCGCAGTCCTGCTGAGCCGGAGAACAGGCTAGCGATGCCCTCGCCCGCGCCCAGGGCAATGGAGCCGTAGAAGGCGTTGGACCCAACGCCCCGGGCTCCCGCAATGAATTTCGACCGTTCCAAAGACATTCGCTTATTAGCTGAATAAAAAGAAATTTAAAAACGAAATTTTTTGAAATGGCCCCTCGATTAGCTTCCAAAGATTATTTATATATATATATATTGTACATATATACATAAATTTTAATTTTAATTTTTTTTTGAGGAGAGGCTGCTTTTTTGATTCAATTTAAATTTGATCCAAAGAGTATCTGGTTTTTTTGTTATTTTCTTTTTTGTTTATTCTGGAGTGTTTTTGTTGAGTTTTGAATTTAGTATGTTTCCAAAAGCCTAAATCAAATGGTTTGTCATCGCCACCGAAAGACAAAGTATACTGAGTTGAGCTGATATAAATCGCCTACCTCTCTGAAAAATCTCTAAGCGAGAATTTTCAATGAAATCTTTGGCAGTTGCCTACGCCTGCTATTGTTGTATGTACTTGAGAAGCATCATATTATAATATCTTCACTTCATTTCTGATCCCATCTAATAACCGTTATTCAAATGCTGAAATTTCCCCCACTATTCAGTGCCTCGGCTGTCATTCAAATTCCCCACAATAAAGCGCCCACAGAGCTCAAGTTTCAGCATTCATTGCTCGCCTCCCATTGGCTGGCTCAAATTAGCGCACTGTGCATGGCCCACCTATCATTTGATGGCTACCGCCCACTGTTAAGAGTTCATTTTGATGTTAACTAACAGTCTGTTAGCGACGTCTTTAGGCAGATCAGCTGTAAACAAAACAAAAAAGCTGACAAAGGTTAGAGCTCACTAGATGAAAGCTCCCTAGCATTTTGTGGCCTTGCGGCGTGTTATAATTTATAATTATTTGTGTCATTCATTTACACATAAATATATTACACTTTATTGATGAAATAGTAAGGATACACAAGGATAACTATGGCTACGATTGTTAGCTAGCATGGATAGCTAACAAAGTTTGACTATTCTATGTTGTGGCTTGATGGCAGTTAAATAATAACTATATATAATAATATAATATAATATAATTATAAATAATTATATATAATTATCATTACAAGTCGGGTTTACAAATTGAAGCCTTGAAAAAGGAAGAAAAGAATAAATAAATACCTTTAGACACTCAGAGTCAAAATTGCATAATCTACACTGTAAAGCTAACAGAGCGCTGTGTATTTCTTGTATTTCTATTACTTAACAGAGACTGTTATGATAATTACAGTTTTGCATTAAAAATTACCTTCAGTTCGATGATAAGGCATTTCCACTTCTGTTACAGAACAGACACTCTTACAGACACTGTTACAGACGCTGTTAACATGCCTTTAGTTCTGCATTAAAAAGTACCTTTAGTTCAGACACTCTTAGCATAAAAAGTACCTTTTGTTCAGACACTCTTACCGTAAAAAGTATCTTTAGTTCAGTTACTGTTACAGACGCTGTTAACATGCCTTTAGTTCTGCATTAAAAAGTACCTTTAGTTCAGTGATAAGACATTTACAGATTTCGTTTCATTCGGATTTATTACGGACTATTTATGTTTAATGCTAATACATAACTTATGTTAGCCAACCTTACAGAAATACACGTGTTTAATTTTACTTTTATGGCGCTTTTTCGATGCTAAACAACAACAAAATGAGAGAAAGTATATATATATATAAATATATATGTACTCAACATTGATATATATATATATTTATATAAATATATATATGTAAATTGGCGCTGAGTACAACAGGCGGCTTTCTCTGTATCTGTTCTGTGCAAGAAATGATTATTATGGAGCCAAACTATCATTTCGTAACATTCATTTGTTTGTGCTGGCATGATGCCGTTTGCTGGAGCTGGTGGCCGTACTGGAGTGCCGCGTATTTCTCGATCCGGAACTGCGTAGCATGGATCGTATGGTGCTACGGGGCGGTGTTAACTCAATGAAATTATCGTTGGGCTTGCGCACACAGAACTGGCGATTCAAGACGGATTGCCGAGCAGTGGCCGCCTCATCCATTATATGCGGCTCCTTGTTGCCCGCATTGTATTTGCGACGACGTCTGCGGCGATTCATGGCAATCTGGTGCTTATCGATCGTGGTCACCTTGTGGTACAGCTTGCATATCGCGCTGCACTGCCGGCCGGTGTAGAGCCGACGCGCGAGCTGTTCCTGGCTGCGCAGGCTGCAGACTAACTTCGTTATGTCGATTGTCTCGATTGTCTGGAGCAGGAGATCCAGATGCACCGGACATAAGGCATGCTCGTTGAGGCGCTCCAGCAAGTCCATCAGATACTTGCTTTGATCGGGAGTTAGCACTGGTGTCAGGAACATCAGCCGGATTATCTTAATTATGTTGTCCGGATCCAGCGGGTCGATGGCCTGGCCACAGCGATCATACATGCTATCGTAGATCTCCAAATCGTTAAGCTCCGTATATGGCGCCTTGACATGCTCCATCACATCCCAGACGAGATTACGCGGATAATGCTTCAGCGGCTGCACCTGCTGATAGGCCAATTTGAAGAGCAGCGAGACCATAAACTGCACGGAGCACTTGAATAGGCAGCTGAGGGCCTCAATAATGTGGCGGTTGCGTCGGCAAATGCAGTCACAATTGAGGCCGTCCTCATCCTCCTCAGCCTCGACATCCCTTCTGCATTTGTTGCAGGTCTCCGCCGTGCAGTGCTTGAACCACTGATAGTTTGCCACGGGGCACACCTTCTCCAACGGAGGTCGACAGCAGCCTGCGGGTAAATTGCAACAGCCAACACGGCATGGAGCGCACATTTTCAATATTTTGTTGTTGTTAAAGGTAGATCTAATTTATTTTTTTTTGCCAAATTTTGGAATAAAAAGGCTACATGATTACGTATAAGATTTGCACCCAAAGTCCGATTACTTCCGAAAGAAATCCGTATCTGAAGTAGACTGTGCTCCAAGTTAATTTGCTCGCATCACAGGCAATGCCTACTCTGATCCATGCTATTCCTCCAATTCGAGATTTATTACACCCTGTCAGGGTATAATGGTTTTGTGAAAATGTATGCAACAGGCAGAAGGAGACGTCGCAGACCCCACAAAGTATATATATTCTTGATCAGCTCGATGAGCTGAGTTGATATAGCCCTGTCCGTCCGTCTGTGTTAATGCAGCGATCTGTAGAGAGCTGAGATTGGACATGTATACTCGTGAATACCATACGCTATACGAGTTTTTTTGTCAAAAATTCGATAACTCTTTCCGTTCTCTTGTTATCGATAAATTTCGATAACTTTTCTTCTCTTTTGCGTACCGTAAGAGCTAGAGACATGAAATTCACTGTGTAGATGCCTGTTATGAATACAAACATTTTGTAATTTTTGGATTTGGATGCCACGCCTCCTTCGCCCTAAATTTGCAAAAAAAAAAAGACTTGTGCTTCGGCACACACACGCATATGAATAACATAATCATGCCTAATCATGAATAAAAAAGCTCTTCTAGAAAAAAAATTCTTAAGCATTTTATTTCCCATAACATAGGCGTATTGCAGCCCAAGCACAGTCGCTACGTCGACTGCGCAGTTGGAAAGTATGAATTATTTTAATAAAATGCATCAAAGGTATGGCTAAAGTCCTCAGCACAGGCATGCAAAGCACAGAGAGAGCTAGATAGACAAAAACAGAGATAGTTTAAGAAGACGAGATAATGAAAATAGGCTCTGAAACTGCCTATGCTGAGTGCTGCCCATTGCAGCGACTGAGACCAAGCCTAAGGAAAAAGAGCAGAGCAGGAGATGGAGATGGTTCTATTGCCAAATTGTTCAGTGAAAGCTTAAGCAGTTTGATTTTGAAACAAGTTTGGAATGAATTTTGATAACGTCAAAATTGAATTTTATTCGACTTCGGCATTTCTAAATTAACAGTGAGTGCTAACCCAGACCTTCGAGCGCCTTCAGCAGTGAGGGTTGTCTACTATGCAATAGCCAGCTGGCGGTTGCGACTAGCCTGGACTGCAGCTAAAGCAATTGGAGCAGGACAATTGAGCAAAGCAGGAACAACAATAAACAGATGACACTGTCGACGGGGGGCACCAACACAATGGGCTGCCAGGAGCGTTTCGTGGCGAAGGAAATGCGAAACTTTCCGCCGGTGGATCCGAGCGTCCCAAAGCGACAGTTCGCATTTTGTCTGTGTAGGAAACAGTCCCAGCGATTGGCGACACCGCAACGCCGACGAACGCCCGGGCAGCAGACGTTCGAGCAGCTGTTGGCTCCCGCTGGGAAACCGGAGCGTCTTTTGGTGCCGGACTTGGCCACGGATTGGTTTCGCAAGCAGAAGGTCTTCCTCGACAAGGTCACGTCGATGGAGCAACTGGAAGCGCAGCTGAGCAAGCAACACGAGGAGCTGCCGCCCCAAATGTATGCAGCATGCGACTGCAAGAGGTGCAGCTGCCACGAGCCGAAGCTGCAGCACAGCATTCAGTACCTGGACTATTGCCAGGAGTTGCGCAAGCGTCGCCAGCTGCTGCAGCGTCAGCGCCAGCAGAAGCGTCAGGATGAACTCAGGTGCGAGTGCAACAACCCGCCCAAGTGGGCGTATGCAAAGCGCAAGCGCGACAAGCCTTTGGGCGGCGACCAGGCCAAGCTCAAGGAGACGGAAGAGTCGAGCAAGGCTAATGGGATAACCGTATGTAAGGCACAAGCTGCGGGCTGCATGCCGGATACGTCGGCAGAGCAGACTCGCTTTACGGGCGGGTATTCCGTTCGGTCGAAGGGCAAGGCCTGCCACATGTATCCGCAGCGGACGTGCTGCTGCCTGCGTGCGAGGCGGCACAAATCGTGCGCCTGCATCTACCAGGCGGATGGGCAGCCCATGGGCGAGGAGTGCATTGCAGCGTGTCGCCGCTTTGAGTCGCCGCTGCCACGCCTACGCAAGAAATATAATTTGCGCGAGGTGCCGCAGCGGCGACTGAATCCGGCGTGCTTTCGCCGCATCTCACCGGAATTCTACGGCCTGCTCAAGACCTACGAGGATGGCATGAGCAAAAGATACCCGCTCTACGGCGTCCCCGCACACTGCTGGTGCTCGACTACGCCCTGCTGCAGCTGCGAGCAGCCCGCGGCCGATGCGTGCGCGCAGCACTGCCTGGGAGATCAAGGGCTGCCCATATGCGTCGGGTATCCGGGCAGGAAACGGCGCCCCAAGGTCGATGACAAAGAGTCCGAGTCTTCAGAGCCGGCTGTAGAGATCTGTCCCAATCTCCTGGAGCAAGTTTGCGTCGAAGACTGCGGCGCTCTCGTCTGCACCAGTGCGAAATGCCAGCAGAACGCATGCGACCAGGAGTGCACTACCGAGCCGAACGACCCGCAGAGCGACCAATTGGCCAATGTGTGCTGCATGAATGACACCTGTCCGAATCGCAGTCAGTCACTCAGGTCGAGTCATGCCCAAAGCAATTTCGTAGGAGGAAATAGTGAGAAGACTGGGGACTCGGACAAACCCGCGACTGACTCGATCATCCCGACCATGGCTAAGTCGAAGACACAGTTCATCTCGGGAGCTGTGCTCAATGCCCGCTCAATGGTTCCGTGCCAGTCCTCAGATTTGGCTGTAAGCAAGGCCAAGCGGCCAATCGAGCAACGCTGCCGCCTGGCCAAGCACTGGTTCTTCAAGAACAAGTCAACAAAGGAGCCGAGCGCCAGCACTGAGGACGCGGAGGTCAAGGTTAAGCGAAAGGGCATACTCGGCAGTGTAGCGGGCCTTTGCAAGCGGGCCATAATGCCGGGGCGCTATCTGCTCTACAGTCTCAGCACACTCAATCGCCAGCCGATAGCCTATGACAGTTTGCCAATAGCGAAGAAGCAGCTGAAGGCAAAGGATCCTCCAAAGCCGCCACGCTGGACGGTCAACGAAGTTGACAAAGACAACGAGAGGAAGTTCTTTTCATGCAGATCGCGAAAGCCCAGAAACCGGCATCAAATAGACGTTGCGACCCTCAGCCAGGGCACCCTATGGCACTCGTCCGCCAGCTGTTCGATTTTGCAGAACAAGTGTTACTACTTGAAGCGAAAGCCCGTTGCCGGACAATTCAGTAGCCTGGCCTCCAAATGGAAGTCAGCCAGTGGCTCTCAGTTCTCGGCCGCATCGTCCTTTCTGCCACACAGACAGAAGTTCGTGATGGTGCACGGCAAACAGGCAGAGTCGACTACAGAGATCGACAACAGAGCATCCCAAATCAGTCAGCTGGAAGAAACAGCTCCTAAGCTGAAGCCAACAGAGCCCGTGGCTCTCGCAAAAACGACAGATGAGACGACCCAAGCAGTGCGCGCCAGCCATGTGCCCAAGACAGATTACTCGCAGCTAATGCACCTCGTGGGCCGGAAGCGACCCAAGCTGATGCAGCAGAAACGCTGCTCGGTGACCTTTGCAGAGAAGCAGAGAGGCAACAGGCAAGGGACAAATGGGATGCAACGTCAACAGCCACGCAACGGCAAGGGACAGCACTTGTCCAGTTCGGATAGAAGTCGCAGTGCCAGTCCCGTGTCTAGGAAGAAACAGAAGGCAACGAACAGGACTGGCCTGCCATTGCAGGCAGCAGGAAGGAGGCTGCCGTCAGTCAAGAATACGGCGAACCTGAAGGCACCGAGCTCTGTGTGGCATTTTCCCTATTCGGATGACAGTATTTCGCTCAAGGATCAGTACATGTCCTGCGAGAGCCAGGTATCCAGGAATAGAGCAGCAGCCCGAGACCAAGGCTACAGACCGTCTGATGGAAAGAGCTACTACCCCAACTATGAGGCGCACTTGGCGAGGCCGTACAGTGCAAAGACTGCGCATGGGGTCGGCATGCAGGTGACCGCAGTGGCCGACAAATATCCAGCCAGGGACAGATTCGATTATCACAGGACCAACAGTGAGCAGAACTTGCGGACGGACGAAGCGAGCGTGAGCAGCATTGCACAAAGAGCCCGCATTATGAGGGAGCTGAAGCAGGATGTGTCGAATGAGACTTCCATGGACACGGTGGAGCACAATGCGGAGCGTGTGGCGAACATAACACGTTATACGAAATTAGAGCCACAAAAGCCGGAGCCACAACGCACTCACATGTTTTCTAGGCAGCCGCCCCTCAATGACAAGCTAATAAAGCGGCGCGAGGCGGTCCATAGGGCGCCCAAGTTGAAGGTCAAGTATCCGCATTTCAGGGCGCATTCGTTGCTGCGCACACGTCGCCCGCCGCCACGTCCCACTCAGCAGCAACTGCGAGTGGATCAACTGCAGAAGGTCGGGGAGGACCACTGGCGGCGCCTCTTTCGCCAGGCAAACAGGAACTACAATCATTTCCAGATTTCCCCAGGTGTGGGCCGACGGTACGACAGTGGCAGAGACTACATTTATGATGACTATATAGATGACCATAACGAGAACGAAGCCAGAAATCAAAGGGATAGTGGTCGCCATATTACGAACTGTCGCTCACGCTCTGGCTGCGACGTACAGTTTCAGGACAATGATGCGGCATCGAATCCCATGAAGCGAATGTCCAAGACCCTTTCAAATAATCCTACAACATTGAGATTCATCGAACGTCAAGCTCCGTTGCCAAGGTTACGCTCGTACGCGACGAGTTCCTATGGGCAGCGGGCTAGGAAGAATACAGTCAGGGGCTATGCCGCCCACTCCATCTCGAGTTGCTGTATGAGCAACGACGCCAGCTGGCCGAAGAGCGAACAGTTATCCCGCTCAGAGGATGTGTGGCGTCAGACGACCGATGATAGCGTCAAGAGATCAAAGTCTCTGACATTGGTGCGCTATGAAAGAGCACCTGGGGTAAGGCGGCCGCCGACTGTCTCGACCAGTGGGTTCCTGGGCAATAAGATGGACCAAGAATTTGGCAAGAGGGCAATGGTGAGGATGTCTGCTAATAACAAAGTCGATCTCAGCGACGTGGAGTACGTGCATACGCCGTATAGGCGCAACAGTGGCATGTTGCCCGCTTTCAGCGAGTCCTTTGGTTATCCGGAGCCAGATAAGCGCTATTCCCAGAGCTCAATTGACTACGTACTGCCCAGTGTTAAGCAGGCCAAGTCCCATCCGGCGCAGCCAAGCTCCATACTCAAGTCCGCATCGAGGCCGCTGAGCAGTGTGCTGAAGCAGGCGACTGAGGAGCGACATGTGAACTTTGTTCCAAGCATGTCGCAGATGTCGAAAGCTCCTATAGTCACTCGCAGCTCCGAGCCGTCCGTTTTCCTCGAACCGCCCAACTCCTTCAGCATGCACTCCGGTAACACGCGTCCCTCGATAGTGCGCGCCCACACGGTGTACCCAAGCGAGCCGCATAGCTTTCATTTCGTGCATCAGGACAGAGCCCACAAACGCCTCTCGGCGCCAGATGCACAAGCGAAGCAGCCATCGATCTTCGCGGTGCCCAGCCTTGGCTTTAAGCAGCGTTTTTCGAGAGTCGGCAATATGATGGCATACACACAGGAGGACACCGGTCAGGAGCGAATGGCGACGCGCGTCAAGACCGCAGAGGAACTGGAGTTGGAGCAGAGTCAGCTGCCGACGAACTCGAGGCTGTTGTCGAAGCGCAGCGACTTTCCGAAGCCCAAAATTATAGTCAATAAGCGTGCGATGCCAGCGGCTGCGTCGGTGCTCTCCGACTTGGAGTTCAAAACGCATTTTTTGCCCTCTCGTCACGTTACCCCGAAGGAGGCAAGGGAGCGTGGCGGCACCATCACCACCGATGTGCCCTTCACCACTGTGATTGACCAGCTGCGGCACCAGTGCCGGGGCTGCGTTACGAGGCCATCGTCGGCTGCCTGCCGCTTGCCACGTCCATCGCACACACACACGGCTGAGTACATTGAGCCCGGCTATGATCGAGCGCCACACCCTTGCTTTCCGCACCAGCTGCTGGGCAACACTCAGGACATGGGCGAAAACTATTATCCGCAGCGTCGCTGCTGTCTGCGCCGGCTGCCCGCAAAGCCAATTGTCATTGAGCCCACTTCCGTCGGCCTGCGACGACAGCAGATAAGGCAGGCCTGCCTGCCCACGCTGTTCTACGGTCGGAAGTGCTGAGAGCCAAGCCCCAGCACCCTGCACACATTCAGTGCTATGCTCGAGGTGCCCACAGCCAGTGTAAACTATATTGATCTGTCTTTTTTTGTGAGAAAGGGTATTGGTAACTTGACTAAAAAATACAGAAAAATTCAATTTTTACATTTTAGTTCTGTAATATCTTATTCAGCTATTGCTAGATCTAGATCTGTTATCCCCAGCCCACAAAAAGTGCGTTTTTTGCAAATTTATGGCGAAGTGGGCGTGGCATTCAAAATTTAGCTATGAAGATGAATTAGATAGAATTCTATAGCTGAATATCGATTACGTTTTTAATCGATAACATTAAAATGGAATGAGCTATAAATATATAAATAAATAAACATGATCGAATCGTGCTATACACGAACTTCCAAACAAATTTCAAGTCTCTAGCTCTTAGAGGTTCTGAGATCGACGCGTTCTCACATACGGACAGACGGAGAGACGCACGGACAGGGCTACATCGACTCGGCTTGTCTTGCTGATCAAGAATATATATACTTTATGGGCTCTGCCACGCCTCCTTCTGCCTGTTACATAGATTTTCACAAAATCATACCCTGATTTCCCATTTTGCCAGCCTGTTGCTGTTGCGGAGTCTGTTAGCTGTGCTCTGTGACTTCCAGCATCTGTCTCTGTTAGTGTTAATAGATTTCTATCGTTAATTTGTCATATAGAAAGGTCATATGTCATATGAGCAAGGTGATGCCATAGCGATATGCAGTTCCTAGATCAAGATTTACTAAAAGGTCTTTTGGCTGCTCTTCCTTATGTTACTAACAGCCTGGTTGCAGTGCTCTGTTAACTGTACAGCGCATATCACTAGCTCTGTTAAAGCTTACCTCTGCTAACTAATCTGTATTTTCTTTGCCTTGCAGAATCGTGTCGGCCATACAGGCCTCGTTCTCCTTTCTGGTGGGCCTGATCGTCTGCAAGTCGACGTGCAGCAAGTCGTTTGTGTATGCCTCGCACTTCCTAATGGAGGCGTACGGCTGGTTTGGCACCGCCTATTTCATGTACGACATTTGGTCCATGTACAAGGTGCACACCCAGAAGATAGCCGACAAGCTGCACTTGCTGCGCCTGACCAAATCCCAGCCCTTTACCAATGGCCACGCCCGCAGGTATTACGACAAGGCCGGTGTCGGCGGCGGCGACCGAGGCGGCGGCGGCGGCAACAACAACGGCAGCACGCCGAGCACCCCGCACGAGATTTGCGACTACGATGGCGCCTGCGTCCAGATACCCAAAGACGGTCGCTGGGACTTCTTGAAGTACGTGCTAACCCATCCGGTTATGATGATACACCACGTCTTCATCGGCACCTTCGGACTGCTCGTCGTGACGGTGAGTATCGAATCGGAAGCTTTTCCAAACATATCCCTAAAACTGTCAATTGCAGTATATACGCGGAGGCGGACACTGCATCTATAGCTACATGTTCATGATGGAGTTCTCCACGCCGTTTGTTTCGCTGCGCAGCATCTTGAGCACGATGGGTCTGAAGGACTCGCGCGTGTACATTGTCAATGGACTGCTGATGCTGGTCACCTTCTTCGTCTGCCGCGTCTTCATGTGGCCCTATGTCATGTGGCGCTACAGCCTGGCCATCGATGCGGCCTCCATGTGGTCGGCCATGTCCGGATTGCCGCGTGGCTGCCTCATCAGCATTGCCATATTGTTCTTGCCACAGCTCTACTGGTTCTATCTAATGCTAATGGGTGCACTTAAGGTAAGCCCCTCCCGCTCCCTCTCCCCCCTCTCTCTCTCGCTCTCTTACTTAGTTTAGAGAGAGACAGACTATGTTGAGTCTCACTCATATCCATGTGTTCTCTTGTCTCGCAGGTGTTTTTGCCCAAGCGACGGAAGCAGCCGCCGGCTCTTGGCACTCCGCCGCAGGTGAATGCGCTCACAGCCACGCCCATGCCAACGCCCACCGCCAGCAGCAACGGCAAGCAGAAGTAGTGCGAATTGTTAAAGTTGAGCAGCTGCAAGTGAGGAGAGAGGCCCGCCCCAACTGCATAGCTATTAAACCTATATCTATATACATTAAACTAATGTATTTTAACGCTAATGTTTTTTTTTTTTTATTTTGCTTCTGTTTACGCATATCTAACAAGCAGATGCGCTGCAGTTCATGATTTGAAGAGCTTCTCGGGCAGAGAGCTTCGATCGCTTTATAAAGACAACAGACAGACAGCCTGAGCCCAGCCAGAGTCACTTGATTAGTTCTAAATATTGCAACTTTTCAAGACAAAACAAAACAGCAAAATGAAAGAGAAACAAAATAAAATTATGTTGCTTATTTTTAAAAGGCGAAGAGAAGCCAAAAAGGCAAAGAGACAAACAAAATCAAGTCAAAATGTATGTAAAAGTTTCAAAATCTATCTAAACTATTGCTAAACCATAAGCTTGTAAGGGGCCCATCTAACGTCGCTTGAGGTGCATGTTAAATGTCGAAATTCCGCTGAAGATGTGGCCCCAAACGATAAATCAAAAACTCTCCTATATATATGTGTAAAACTATATATATAAATATATATATATATGTGTATGTCACATGTTGACAGCTGCTTACAGTCAGCTTAGATGTCATGTTAATTGTTTGACCGCTTGTTAAACTGGCTGTTAAATTCAACTTGTGAAGTGTTGTAAATGAAATCAAAGAAATTATATATCCGACTCGGCAGGCCGAGGCATGCGTACCTAAGCAGATTCAACTAATATATATATATATGAATAAATGTTATATACAGCAGATATATATATAGAGAAAGAGAGAGAGGGAAGGGCAGAGAGAGAGAGAGAAGTATGTGTAGAGTTAATGTGATAAGAGAAAGTCCAAAACATAAAACAGAAAATATAATCAAAATCAAGCTGCAAGAGTTATTAGAGTACTATATATATATATATATATAGTATATTCGAATGCATGCTTAAGATCTGTAACAGCAACACGATCTTCCACATGAAAGCAAATCCAATCAAATTCGATTTGTTGGCCAGAGCACAAATATTTCGAGTATATAAGCGGATCCATTATATATTCCAAATTCCAACAGAGCTTACAAAATCCAGACGAGCACAAATGTGTTAACTATATATTAGCCATATACAAGAGTATATATGTTTATGTATGTATGTATGTGTGTGTGTTTCCGTATTAGTTAAGTAGTTGAGTCGACTCGAAACAACCAAACAAATGCTTGACAAACTGTTGCCTTGATAGGTGCGCTTATTGTTCCATATGAGAGGATATAATCGCATATACAAAAGCCGAGCAAAGCAAGAGAGAGTATATATCTACATAAATATATATAGAGATATCTATACATAGTAATATATCCTAACCCCAACTATACGCCGAGCTGAGCAAGACCGAGAAAAGTTCGAAAATATTTACAAAACCAAAACGAAAATCTGCTTGAAAAACTAAAGAGAAATCAAATCGGTTGCTAAAACTATGGATGTTATTATAAATAATATGGTTGTTGTTTGTGTTTCCTCTGGAAAACGAAAAAAAGAAAACTAAAGTAAAAAAAAAAAACATTTTCAATCTGAAAGGGTAATCTGAATAGACTTTCTATATATGTGTTTAAAAATATTGAAACCTATTAACTGAAATCTGCTTGTGTTTGCAGAGGATCTATCTAAATTGTAATTGAAATGGTCTACAGAACCAGCTTATCTCTGTGTTATATTATCTTGTCTGGCAGATCGGTTTTCGGTTTGTGTTTTTCCTCGTTTCTTCGTTTTACACTTCCTGGATTTTCCCCATAGTTTATACATTTCTTTTACAAACATAAAATAAAGTGAGTGTTTTTTTTCGATGTCTCTATTATGACAACTTGTTTACATTGTGCTGCGCTTTTTGCTGGTGGGCGTGTCCGCGTCGTCGCCGTCTCCGCCCTCGTCGTCGCTGCGGTCGGCGCGTTTTCGCTTCTTCTGGTGCTCCTCGACGAGCTGGGAGATGCGTATGTGATTGCCGCTCATCTGCAGCCAGTTGATGTACTGTGGTGGGATGAGTGGGAGTCAGATGTATGACGGATAATGGATGGGGCTTACCTGGGTATTGGTGCGCACGCCCGCTTCGTGGAGCTTGGCTTCGATGTTGTCGAGTCGGTGCTCGCGCTTGGTGTCGCCATCGTTCTTTGATATGTCCAATAGGTGACGCACGCGCTGGCGCAGCGTCTCGAATATTATGCGTCCAATCACATGGTTGCGGTCGTAGGGCGTCAGGTAGCGGCCGAACTCGTAGAAATACGGATGCAGTCGGCCCAGCTCGATGTGCGTTGTCTCTGCCTCGCAGACGGCCTTGTGCACGTTCCTGTAGATGTCGGGGACGGCTATTGTGAAGTATGCATTGTTCACTTTCAGCTCCTTGATGTACCACAGCGGCAGATTGATAGTTCGACCCGGCTCCAGGTCCTCCGTTTCCGCGCCGGCATCGAGGAAGCCTGAAAGAGCAATGCAAGTATAGCGTATTCTCAGACTAAATACCTTACTTATTGCTTACCCAGGCGCTGTAGACGTGTGTTGACCTTGCACTCGACCTTTTCCTGGGTGACAAAAATGTCCTCAATTGAATAATAGTTGGGAAAATAATTCATCATCAAAACAGCTGCTATTTGGGCGCCGAACGCAGTTTGTTAGTAAACAGAGCGCGAATAACGCAATTCAGAGAGCCTTGAAGTTGGCTGCGCACGCAGATGAGTTATCGCACAACGATAATTCAAACACCGCTACGAATATAAAAATTAACACTCAAGAGTTTAAAATTCAAAGTAACAGCTGAAGCCTATGTTCAGCTCAGGATAAAATGTAAATAGGAATGAGTTCACCATGAGAGACGCAGCTATTTGAAAACTTGTGCAAATTGTTAGTATGCAAGGCGCCACTTGCTCTGCTTGGAGTTGGCTGCCAGGATCAGTCAAAGGATTTGTGGGTTTATAAGTTCTCATGTTGTAATTCATATTAAAAAAATCAATTTTTGCATTTTTGTTTTGAAAAATACATTGAAATTGAGAAAATTGTTTATATCAGAATATTTGCATACAATATTTTGAAAAAGTGCGCCATTAACATATGTTTTTAAATCTACTGTCCATAATACCAATTGGTCTCATATAACAAAATAATATATGTTCTCATCTAAAAAAACTGTAAAAAAATAATTAAAATAATGATTTGTATATTCAAACGATGATTTGTATACTATATTGTTTAAAAATGAATTAAAAGTATTTTTCATTATGGTATTTTAGCCGTTATCGATATCGAATTTCTTGGGTATTTTTTAATATCATATGCAAAGTATCTTGGCGTATATTTCTCGCGACCACACTTACCTTATAGTTCACGCGAGTCTGTCGCCATGTTTGGTTATTTTATTTGTTTTTAAAGCGGAGTAACACCAGATTATCTGAAGCGCTCACAGTTAAATGTATCGTGGAAATTTGAATGAATACACTAAAAATAATACAATTTTTTTTTGCTAGTGCAACTGCATCCAGTGAGCAAATCAACAACAACAATTGTTCCATTTGCATAAAAATAGCCTAAAAATTTAACAGCTACAGCAGCAGCAGCGCGGCACCAATACCAACCACAACAGCAACAGCAGCGACAGCAACAACACTGTAACTGTAAAACGCCGCAACATAACGCAACAGAGCAAAAAGCGCTAAAAAGTGTTACACAAAGTGAAATTGCCTTTTGCGGCAAACAAACAAAATTAAGTACACACGGCAACAACAGCAACATCAGCAGCAGCAGTAGCAGCAGCAGCAGCTTCAGCAGCAACAGCAGCAGTAGCAACATAACAAACATTATTTTGTGCGTGTGCGTTTACTTTTGAGAGCGGTTGTAGTTGAGCGGCTCCCAATTCCAATTGGAGTTCACTGCTGACTGAGAAGGACAACAACAAAATACAAATAAAAACAACAACATCAACAATAACCATGGGCGATTTTGATTTAAATGTGGACAGTCTCATACAGCGGCTGCTGGAAAGTAAGTAATGAAATATACCACTATAGGAGCTTATTATATGCGCGGTTTATCTCCCTCCCATTCTCTTTCCAACGATTCCCCGTATTCTTTTAATTTATAACCTAATTCTCTGGCTGGCTAGTTGGCTGGCTAACTAACTGTGTGTGTGTGTGTGTGTATGTGTGTGTGAGAATGAGTGACTAGCTAGAGAGGAGAGCAGGAGAGTGAGGGGGATGGAGAGGAGCGATTGCATTTTCTAATTATTCCACATTGTTCGTTTAATTTGCAACAACAACAACAACAAATGACGCACTAGCAGCCAATTACAACAAGAAGAACAAACACATGCCGCATCATAAGTGGCCTCCCCCCTTCCCCGTTTAATTTGACTTTTGTATCAATTAATTTTAATTGATTTTCATTGCTTCTCAAATGCAGCCAGCGAACCTTGTTCTTGTTTTTGTTATTGTTGCTGCTGCTGCTGCTGCTGTTGTTGTTGTTGTTGTTGTTGTTTTGCGGTTTTTGTCAACATGCTTAACATGCTCATTAACAATTAACAGCGCCGCCTTTTTGCATAACAGCGGCCTGCTGCTAAAATAACATGATCGCTGTTAAAGTACGCCGTTATTTCCCATTGCATGCCTCTGCCTCTGGCCCTGCTTCTTCTTTTTATATAATGCCCATTTGGGCCATGGCAAAAGCGTTGCGCGATGACGTCATCGTGCAGCGACACAATTAGCCCGTTCGCTGATAAGCCGATCGTGAATCAGTTCTCAAGTAAAAATATAATCACACTGCCTTTAATGAATAGAGAAAAGCTCGACTGAGCTCTACAGAAAAGGTATTCATTTGCATCACGTGAGACGGCAACGTTTCCGATTTCTACCCGCACTGATAACAGAGCGGAGTGTGTTAATTGCGTTTAAATATACGGCTCGCTGCATTTCTTATTAACATTTGGCATTAACATTACAACAATGGGCCAGTCGCAAGGCGGTGGGGGTGGGGGTGGCAGGTTTATTTGTAGCCTTCAGCTTAAGCCGCTTATCGTGCGCCCGCTTTGTGCGCCAGGTGGCGCTGCAACACACTGATCGGTTTATTGACGACTTTGGCTTGTCTGCAAAATTGCATTTGGCCACAATTTGTCCATTTCCGCACTCTGGCTCTGACGTGGCCACCTTCAGCTAATGATGACCCCCGCAGAACACAAAAAACTGGAAGCGAAGAGTAAAAGAAAAGAGAGCACAAACAACAAGCAGAAGTAATAAAGCGCAACCATTATTCATGAGTGATGTTTTTGCGTGGGCGGACACGCCCTACGCCAAGGTCGACTCCATGGGCCAGGTCATGCACTCTGCAGTGAGTGTGTCTCAAACAGATATATATATACATATCTCTCTCTCTCTCTCTCTCTCTCTCTCTCTCTCTCTCTATATATATATATATATATATATATATATATATATATATATATATATATATATATATATATATATATATATATATATATATATATATATATATATATATATATATATATATATATATATATATATATATATATATATATATATATATATGTATATATTATCATTAATTTGAATCCCTTCCCCCAGCTCAGCCAGCGACTTGCTGGTGCCGAAATTTCATTTTTCAAATTGCAAATTGAAATTAAATTTTCACGCCGCAGCAGCAGCAGCAGCAGCAGCAGCAGCAGCTGTTGCCACTACCCTCTCAGCTCTCAGCTCTCAGCTCTCAGCTCTCGGCTCTCATCTCACCCTTTCTCAGCGCGCCCCTCATCGTGCCAGCCACACCCATTTGATTATCATTTTGTAATATTTTTTTATTTGATTTTTCTCGCCTCGCCGGGCAATTGGTTCAGCCGCGTCTCGAGTGTGCTTCCGTTCGATAAAAGTGCAAAGCGAGCGCAATTTCTGACCAAATCCATCAATCCTCTATATCAATATCAATATAAATATCAAATGTCCGTCAGATACAGCGCCAAATAAACACAGAAATTTCATTCATAATATACCGCTGAGAATCGACGTTAAACGAACAATGAATAGATTGCAGCGATCATGTGAAATGATGAATGAAACTAGCTCTCTTATCTTTGAAAATGTTAATGTTATGTTAGTGTAACATTTCTATGTAGAACTTATCTTTTAACGAGATTTGTTGTCTTAAGCAAGAATATCGAGAAAATTTCTTACTGATCTTTGATAATGTTATTTTAACATAAGAGTGAAATTTCTTTTGACGAAGTTTGAGATCTTCAGACAGAATATAGGCATATTCCTTTAGATGAGTTGTTAGTGATCTTTGAAAATGTTAATGCAATGTTAACATAAAATTGTTATGTAAAGGTTGAATTTAATGAAGTCTGCTTACAAATTAGGCTAAAAATGGGTTTAAAAAATATTAAATTTATATTAAATATTAATTAATTTAAAAAGTGGTAAAAATAATCTTATCAATTTTGAATTGCTGATAAGGAATAATGAGCAATCTTCCCCTATTACAGCTCGCTTCTAGTCCAGCCGTCCCGCCCTTTACCCAATTTTATTTTGTTCCTCGTTGTTTTTATTTCTTTTGTTGCTATATTTAATCTTAACTCTATATATCTATATATCGATATGTATTTGATCTACGTCTATATACCAATGCCAATGTATGTTGTATGTGTGTCATGACAAAACAAAAAAGATTTCAAAAAACAAAAAGAGGCCGAGGAGCATGCACAGAAGCTGCTCATCGCTCAGCAATTGGCCGCTGCTGGCGGCGGCGGCAGCGGCAGTGGCGGCGGCGTCTCTGCCTCCAGTTCGGCTGCCTGCTTAGTGGGTGGCAGCAGCAGCAGCAGCAGCTGCAGTGGCGCCACCGCCGTATCAGCAGCAGCAGCAGCAATCGCAGCAAACGATCCGCTGGACGAGCTCACCGAACAGCAGCGCCGCATGCTGCAGCAGTACTCGATATCGCCGCCCAGCGAGACAATGATATCGGCCGATGGCGATCAGATAACGGTGCATCATCCGCGCGAGGAGCCCAAGAAATCCAGATTGAAATTGCGCGACTTCTTCGTCGCCGAATTTGGTATTTTTTCATTAAGATGATGATCATTGATAAACTATCGTTCTCTCTCTCGCTCTCGCTCTCTCTCTACTTTACGCTCGCTCTCTCCCTGCAAGCTAATTACCACAATCATCAGCTCTTTCTCACAATTAGCGCTCGATCGCTCACTCGCTCGATCCTCTCTCTATCTCTCTCTCTCTCTCGTTGTCTCTGTCTCTGTGTGAAAGTCTCAATTATGTGAGTTAACATTATGTTAACTTTAACATGTCTCTTGAGTGAACAAGCCATACCAACAAGAGATGTTCCTTAATTAGAGCTTTCACTGTATATTGCTCATCCTGTTGTGTCCAAATCTTGCTCAGCAACAACAATTGACATTTGCGCAACATGAATCCTTCGGCTTAATCCTTTCATTGCACACACAGCACCAACAACAACAACAATTTGTCGCTTGCAATGCAAAAAGTATGCAAAAGTTTTTATTTGAGCAACATTCGCTGCTTACACAAGAGAATTGAAACAAAATGCATATTTCATTCCCTTGAGTTGGGCACAAATTGTGAAATGTATGAAAAATATGTAGCTTGCTTCAATTCCAGTGCATTCACACACACTCATATAGAAATATACATATATATATATATATATATATATATATATATATGTATCTCAACAACAAAAAAGTAATAAATGCATTTTATGAAAGTTCTTGCGCTGTTAAACTCATTTGTGTATATTCGAAAGATATTTACACAAGCATTTTCCAAGAAGAATGTTGATATATATTTTGCTCAGCATAGTCTACGAAGATTTTGCTATCAAAGGGAAATTTTCGAATTCAAATAAGTTTTGTTCCCAATGACAAAACTATATTCTTATTGGCAAATGACTTGTAGTTAACACTGGCTGCGACTCTGTTAAATGTAACTGTTAAACTGTAGCTGCTCGAACTTTTAATGCAATATATGCTTTATTTCCTTATTATCTTATTATTATATTTACAGAGTTTAGACTTATTTTATGTCTGAGCAGCTGGGATATTATATTCCCATAGAATTTAGTTTGAATATTGTTTATTAAATTTAATATATAATAAATAAACCTTTAATTACAACTTAAATATTATTATACAAATATTATATTATATTATACAAGAGAAGGCATTTTGGGCATTACTATATGTAAATGGTAAGACAAACGCCTTAATTAGGTCATATCCTGAGTTAACTGAGATTTTAAAATTATAAATTTGGTTTTCTAGTGACTGATGGCTCATCAATTATTTTAATATCAGCTATTTTATGTAGAGATGAGGTTCTTTTATATCGTGGTAGGTTGAGGATCATTTTTAAATGTTTAAATGTTTTGTTTTGGGGCAACTTGAAGTTTTCTCAAATCGCTTAATGCCGAGGAGTTCCATAATAAGTCTCATATTTGAGCCATATAAACGAAGTTAGTTTCCACTGCTGTTAAACGTCAACAACTGTTAAATATTGTGCTACATTTTTATGTTAATTGCTGCTCTGAATGTTAAGTCTGCAAATGTAAAATGTTAAATGTTAACTCTGCTAGCTCTGCAGCTCTGCTAGCACTCTAAGTTCTCTATTTGGACATCATTCGCGTAGTTTTTTACTATGAATTCGCCCATTTTAATTTATTACTCTTGCCCTTCCGCACTTCTTACACAATTTGTGCACTCGAGTGCATTGTCATTGCCAGAGCCATTACCAATGTTTCGTGGTTAGCTTCCCGGTACACAAAGCACCTTTTCCCCCGACACACACACACATACAGAGATAGCTTAGTTTGAGGTATGTAATTGTTTTCACACGCCAGATTTGCAAATGTCAAATAAATTCTGTCATATTATTATGCACTCTCCGAATGTGGGGGACCAATAATAATACATAACATTTACATTGCTGGATTTTTTTTTTTTTTTTTCTGTAAGTGTGTGTGCGTGTGTTTGCTTGTGGAAGTAGCTGATTGTGACACGCGACTGACACCCAGCTACTCAACAGCACCCGCCTCTAGTCATCAATCGGCCCGCCCCCTCCCACCTCCCCCCTCTAAATATTCGCAGCCAAAAACAATAATCGTAAACTATCTCGAAATTGATTGGCGTTGAGTGTGCAAAAATTTGCCATTGACATGAAAGCGGAAACAGTCGCCGAATGAAATTTGCCATTCGCTCGGCGCTGTTTGCTTTTGTTTATATTTGTTTATACACATTTATATAAATAAGTATATACGCTATCATATACGCTTCTTTTGTCGTGTGCAAACAAGTTCATTCACGTGATTCGGTAGCACTGTCTATGACCCCTCTCCCCCCCACTGAGCAGTACCCAAAATAAAATATAATAAAAGCCAAAAACCATTTAGCTAATCAGTCGCACAGAGCACAGAACCGAATGAAGGTTACGTAGACCCACAGCAACGACATAATGTCTGTGCCCAAGTAATCGCTTTAAATGACTTTTACACTATCTAACATACGCTTTGAACACATTTAAGCTATCCTACTATATTATGTTACACATGAAAGAAATACCAAAAACCGACAATTTGTACTTGAGAATATTTTGATAAATGGTGCTTTACTGACTTAAGAGCTTTTTAGCGAACTTATCGATCAGTTTCAACTATTCAAATGGTAAATTATTCATAAGCTGTGTAAGTTTTTAGTAAAAGTAGATAATTGTCGAAAAATATCGATAATATGGGTGATTCAACTGTTAACCTTAATATATATACTTAATATTTATCTTTGCTATAACTTTCAAACTTATTTGGTAAATGTGACAAACTGTTATATTTTATAAAACTGATATATTGCTGAAACTTACAAACTGTTATATTTGATGAAACATGCTAACTGTAATATTTGGAGGAACATAAAAAGTGTGATATTGGTGTAATTTACTGTTATATTTTATAAAATTGATATATTGCTTAAACTTACAAACTGTTATGTTTGGGGAACCTACAAACTGTTATATTTGAAAGTGACATATCTGTGAAACTTACAAACTGTTATATCTTGGGGCACATCTGGAAAAAGTTTAATCAAATTTATAAACTGTTATACTTGTCGTAACTTAAACATTTATATTTATATATATATTTATAAACATTTATATGTTAAACATTTATATGTTTTCCACTGAGTTTGGAAATTGGGGAATTTGGGGAGTTTATAATCTGTTATAAGTTGTTTTGTTTGATCAAATTAACAAAACTGTTATAATTGAGGTAACTATCGCATTGTTTTATTTGAAAATAGTCCCCAGGCATGGCAATACGAATATGTCTTATATAAACTGTTATACTTGGCAACATTATGAACAACTATAGATATCATTTGAGAGAGCAACTATATTACCAATCTTTAATATCGAAAATTTATTCATACAAACATTAAGTATTATAATATCCAACGCGAACTACAAAATGACTCATTGAATACTGCCACGGGCCCAGCACTAATTACCTACTCCCTTCATCGACAGCTGATCATTTTGAAAACATTTCGAAACGTTCCATCATCGTTCGTAGTTATCTAAGGAGCGCACTGCGAGCAGGTCGGACTACTTGGCTCTGGCTATGCAGATAAGATACACATCGCATACTGATAAAGGCCAAGTAATAAATGAATTGTTTGTAACTATGTTAGTTGCAAATTTTATTCGCACAGTTGATTGTGCAGTGTTATCGATTACTGAGTCGACTATGTGAAGTAATCATGGTGTGCACTCGCCGAAGGCCCCAAGTTCCACTCCCACTCCCACTGCCACTCCCACTTCCATTTCGACAGTTGACTTGATTTCGTTTCGTGCTCAAATATCCTTCGTTATTTTTTGATGCATTTCTAATGTTTGTATAATTGAGTTGGTTGACTTGTTGTCATTGTTGCTGTTGTTGTAGCCATCGTCGATGTCGCCAGAGAGATTGCCATATGTTATCGTCGTCGTTGTTGTTGTTGTTGTTGCGGTTGTCGCCTTTGCCGGGGGCATCTTTCAAGTCTGTTCGCGTCTGATTGAAAATAGAATTTGAATTTGAATGTCATAACCTTCACTTGCGTCGCATCAGCGTGCCAGCCATTAGTATCAAAATCATAATAGTATGCAATAATAATAAAAGGAATATCATTCGCTGCGATGGTCCAATAAGCATTCGCCAACTGACAGCGGTTCGACTCATTGCGTGCGAATTTCGCTAATGCCGAACGGGAAGTGGAAGTCGAAAAAAGAAGAAGAAAGTGTTCTTCGTTTTATTATGGGTGGTGCGCCCCACCCTACCCAACCACCCACCCCACCGCACCCCAACTCTTTCCTTTCTCCAACTTTTCCGCTAATGCGGTGCCATTTGGTTTAAGTATTTTTTGATTAGCCTGCGCCATTGACTTTATCACAGTCTGGACTCGGCCGATATTCTCGATGGCTTCGGCTGCCTAATTGGGTGTTGCGCGCAAGCACATTTTGTATTGAATGAGGTGCAGATGGCTGGAATAGCATTCGCGACAGTCGGCGGAGTATCGATTGAAGCAATTACTTATCGCTCCCAAAAGGGAATGTCCTTCATGTAATGGCTAGCTTTTAGCTGGCCATAATTTATGGCTCGATATTAAGCAACAATTTGGATAGCAATGCCCTTTAATAAACATTGAACTTGACTTAAAGGGAACCCACGGAAAATTACAACAATTTCTGATATCGTAATTGGAGATATATCAATGTTTGATATAGCGATCTGTGATATGACAATTGCTGGTATAACAATGTTTGATCTAACTATTTGGATACAACAATTCCAACAATTTGATATAATAATTTCTGATATAACACTATAATATAGCTCCTTATTATTGGAGTCTGATATATGACAGTTGCTGATATAACAACAAATTGGTTTTTAGAACAGTTTTTTGAATATGCCGATTTAACTTAATCTTCTGGATATAACAATTTCTGCTAGAGCAATTACTAGTATACAAATTTTTAACGATATAACAGTTCCTTATATAGTAAACAGTAACTATATTATCAGATGATGTACAAATTGTTAATATAACAGTTTTTATATAACAGTTTTTGGTACAATAATGCTGGATAAAGCAATTACCAGTATAACAATTCTTGATATATGAATCTATGATATAACAGTGACTTACATGGGAATCTATGGTATGATAGTTGCTGATATAACTGTATTTTATGTAATCATTTTGAATATAACAATCTTTAATATAACAATTTGTTAAATAAGAAAGTCTGAAAACTCAATGTTAACATTTCTGGTATAAGAATTTCTATTTGAAAAACTCCTGCCATAATCTATTATAACAGTTCTGGTATAACAATTCCTGGCATTACCACTTCTGTTATTTAAATTTCTTTGAATCGGTGAGAAAGGAGAGTGCGCCAGCTATATATATAGATATATACAAATGAGATTAACATACGCACATGATTAACAGGAATCACTTCAATTAGTGATTGCATGCTGTTGGCATAGTTGCACTAAGAGGATTATCAAAGCCTCAAATGCTACGCCGCAAGCGAATACGGGAAATGCAGAGTTATGGAGCCAAGCTCAAATGCCAAACTGCTCGAGTTTCGAGCGAATTTATTGAAATGGTTGTGGCTGGCTGACCTTTAGAGTTATCGGCGTAGCTGTGCCTGACTTGAAATGTAGATTTGTGCCCAATTCCATTCGATATTAACTTGGCTAAATTTAGCTTAGACTAATGTGTGTGCTAATCTCCTTTTTCCTGCTCTCACTCGCTGCTGGACTTAATTAAAGCATTTGTCAAGTTTGCCTGCCTCGAATGAAGATAACAACAACTAAAACAACGACAACAACAACAACAATAAAAACTGCAATCGTATTATGACAAGTGGCTAACGCAAAGCCAACACAACCGCAAAGTTTGTTCATTAAATAAAAGCACGCTTCATGCATGCTTAAGCAGGCCGCAACCAAAAAAAAAAAAAAAAAAAAAAAACAAAAAACAAAAAAAGAAAACAAAAATAATGAAACAAGAAAAATGTACATAAAAACCAAAAGAACCGAACCCGAACCTCAGCCCCAAGCGCAAACCCAAAACCAAGTCCAAATTCAGAGTCGAACCCAAAGCTCTAACGGAATGACGCGAAGAGCAGCAAACAACAAGCAGTTACAATTACAGTTACCACTGGTCATTGCTGCTAATAAACAACTGCAAGTGGCGAATACCCTGTACATATGCTTGCATAATGGGTGTATTCAACGCTGTATCTATATATGCAACGACAATCCATTTATCTTTACTGTCTTTACCGATTGATGCCTGCATATGTGTTATTTATCTGTTATCAGTTGTAGTATATATATATATATCGACTATCAGGAATGCATTTATCGATTATTTATATAGCAAGTTGGTTGTCTTCAGCTATTGAAAATTGTTCACCTCTTTTGTCTCACATTTATTTATCGATTGTGCATTTATAGATCATAATTAACTGACTGATGACGAGAATTTCAATACTAATCTATTTATCGATTATGAAGTTATCGTAAATGCACTAATTGATTAATTATATTGGAGCTCGATCGATTTTAGTGGTTGAAGGTATTTTATCGTCTATTATCGATGTCAATATTAATCGATGTTCTTTGTATCGATTATATATACCAAACCCGATTACTTATATATATATATATATATATATTTTGATCGATTGTGCTTAAATGTTGACTGCTCTTGTCAAGTTGTAAAATTGCAAGCTAATCGCTTTCTTTCTTTTCCTTTGATATGTCCGAGGGTATCGATTACTTCGATAACTATTTTTGTAGTGCTTTCGGCACATTCATTGGGCATGTCCTGTGTCGCCTACGCCCCACCGGCTGGCCACACGAACTTGCTTAATTATCATTTGGCCAACAAAATTCAAGTGGATTATGCGGGCCAGCGGGCGGGCCGGCCGGCTCTTGAGTGTGGGCGTGTGGGCCTTCTCTATATGTGATGTTACACGATATGACACTATAATTTACACCAGCCAACAGCCCAGGCGCCACGCCTGCCGCCGCCTACGACTGCCTGAGCATTGCCTCGTCTCTCAGCCCACCTCTATTTTTTCTTCTCTTTTCGCTTTTGCTTTTGTACTTTGTCACATTGCGTGCACTTGGCAAATAAAAATGAGTGAGAGGTACGAATAAAAAAAACACACACACACGTACACACATACCAAAAAAAAAAAAAAAAAAAAAAAAAAAAAAAAAAAAAAAAATGAGAAATGCCAGCGGAGCAAAATGTTTGTGGCTAATGACAAGTGAGTGTATGTGTGTGGGTGTTGCCAAAAGGATACTTGAGAGCTTAACGGCGCTGTCGACCAATTTTGAAGGTCGCAACTTTGACGAGGCCAGAGACAAGCGACAAGCGACAGCAACTGTCGACCCACCGACCGCCTGACCATTTGACCCCAAAAATGTAATTTCTTTGAGCAGCACTCCCAATCCTCACACACACACACACGCACACATTTAGCTTAATAATACATTTGACCTTTTGACTTAGTTTTTCTTACTTTATTTCTGCATTTTCCCAAGTTTTTCTCGCAATATTTTTATATTTTGTGTGTGAGTGTGTGTTACTTAGCAAGTACATTACTTGCTATTGCCGTCTTGTTTTTATTGTTGTCCCCTTGTTGCCGTGGGTCAGTTAGTTAAAGCTTATTTTGTGCGAGAATCCCGACTCCGGGTCTTAGGCCCTAATCGGATATGCTGCAGCATACACTAAGGCGCTTAAACGACTCAAAGCGAAACTTTGGCCGGGGCTAAAAGACGATAACTGTCTGCCAGTTGAGCTAAATTACCAAGCATATTCATTATGTGTACAGGGTGCTTGAAATATACGTATATACATATAGATGTATGTATATGAATCTTGTGTCTGTATATCTTATATACATAGAATTATCTTTTGTAGTGCAGTGTATACAGGGTGTATTGCGGCTATATGGGCAACAACATAGAAAAGCTGGGATAGTAAAAGTTATCGATAGAAATAATAGCAGATTCTTATTGATATCAAGTGGGATCATATATAGAGAAAAATGGAATGTTGAAGGTAATGGTAACTTTGGATAACTAAGCGATAATACATTATAGACAACAAAATAGAGGCGTCGACAGCAAAAGTTATCGATAGCAACCAGAGTTAATTCTGATTAACAAGTGTGAGCACAGTGACTATCATTTGCTAGTAGTTATAGCGAAAAGTTATCGATAAAAGTGCGTTATTATATGGTAAACGCAAATTATCGATAACTACTCTACTCGATAACGATTTAGCTACACTAAACTTGATGCTGAGAATTCCAATATTCAATTGTTTCTACTTTGCTTAAATATATCGAATAGTGCAAATAGTTATCGACATATTTATATAAAATGTAGCTTGAGTTATGGAGAAAGCCTACAAATTGAAGTGTTTAAGGCATTGCAAATTATTTAGAAAAATTGTGGAAAATAATCTTGGCAAGTTTTATTACACATTTGCTTCCATTTGCAATTTATCGAAAATTGATGACCAAGGTGGCGCCCTCCGTTGGCAGGTAGGGCGAAATGAGAGCAGATATTTGTGTGCCTCGCACCTGCTGGCGACAACAGCAGCAGCAGCAGCAGCAGCAACAACGCAGTTAACGCCTTCGTGACTTTGACGTCACAGACCAAATTGCGTGTGTGGTTGAGTGTGTGTGTGTGTCAGTGTGCTAGCCATGATTTATGATGCACTCACACACTGCAATTGGGCGTTACGTGAAAGGAAATGTAGTTCCCTTTGCTGCTGCTGCTGCTGTCATTGGACTGTTCTTTCCACTTCTAATTGCTGGCATGCCAAGCGTTGCTATTTGCCCATTGCCCATTGCCCATCGCCCATCGCCTGTCGCCCGTTGCATACTTTAGTGCGCATGCAATTTTAATGCCGTCGCCAGCATGTCCTGCTGCCGCTCCATGCCCCTTGCCAGCCCCATTCGCCCTGCAAATTTCATGAGCAGCAAAAATATAAATCAACAAAGTTGCCTTCGAGCAAGGCAAAGCAAAGCAAAGCAAAGACGACGCCGTCGTCTTCCCAGCTGCCTCCATTCGGGTCAGCTTTGGCTGCAGTGGGAGAGCAGCTGCTGCTGCATAAAAGATGACATGGCCCGCTTTTTGCCATCGATGACTTCTCTCGCACTTGGTTTGCCTTTGTGCCAACACCCCGCAAGAAGCTAACGCAAAGAGGAGCGGAAAACTTAACTAGAGTCTAAATTGATTGCCTTAGTCGTGGGTCCTTGACTATATATTGGACTCGCTCTATAATTGACTCGATTGTGGACTCTTAGCGATGGCAAAGCCAGCCAAATTGCCATCTGGACGATTCGATTGCCTCTTTGCCAAGTTTTCAATTTCACTTTTCCCTTTGATGGAAAATTCAAATTAAATTCTTGATACTTTGATTTTTGCTCTCTATGCGCTCAGCCTAGCCCTCTCCTCTCTCTCTCTCTCTCTCATTAAACTTGTTTTATTTATTTAAATTCAAGTCTCAAATCTGAACGGTTCTGTTTATCAAACACTTTCAGCTGACCAAATGTGCCTCGTGCACGTGGCCCAAATGGCTTTTCGGCCTTTATTTGAGGCATATTTTGGACATATTTTTAAACACACAAGTTCCGCCCACAGACGAGCCTCAAATGAATGGAATGCAAAAAGAAAAAGAACGGAAAAAATAGAATAGAAAAGCGAAAAAAAAGAAAGAATCGTGAAGGCAACGCCTTGACCTTTGCCACAGCCCATGAATTTAGCTAAAGGTGCAGTTGGGCCGGTGGGCGTGCCCAGGTATGTTCCATACGCCTCCCACCAGCGTAATGGCTTCCTGTGACTGCAAGAGGCCATGGGTGGGGTGGCTGGCTGGCTGGCTGGTTATTTAAAGGTGCTCGTTGCTCGTTGTTAAAACTTTTGCAACACCTGACCCAACGAACGTTATAGTTCTGGCTGTTTGTTGTTGTCATTGTTGTCGTTGCACACGCTTTTATAATGGGCTACAAAAAACAATAGAACCGCAAGGAATAAGCGAGAGTGGGCCACAAATTCGAATCGTAAGCATTTAATGTCGACGTCATTCCACGTCGACGCTACACTTGGCTTGAGTCGTATCAAATTTAAGCCCTCAACACGGCACGGGGCCAGGTCAGTTCAATGGGAATAATTTGAGAGATAAGCTAGGAGAATACCTCTGAATAGGGAATGCATCATTAGGGCTAGGGTATTCGCTAGTCGATGTCACTTCTGTTTACTCATTTCTCGCTTTTGTTTTGCTATTGTTGTAAATAATTTATGGAAAGTGACCTGGCAAAGTTATTATTGTTGCAACAGCTATTGCTATTGTTGGGAGTTGTCGCTGCTGTTGTGGTCCGTGACACGGATTTTAAGCGCTATTGCCGGTGGTCTTTAAGGTGTTGGGTTCGCCGCGAAGTTCCACAAGTCCTCTAATCCAAGGCTGAGACCTGGTTTAGGTCTAATGCAGCCCGATGAGCGCCACAGAGAAAGCATAAAACAAAGGCAACAACAGCTACATTCAAGGCAACTTGTAAATAAATAAAATCGAAAATTACGTCAATGGGCACACGGGACGGTACGTCTAGTTGGACAGACGCAATGGGACGCAAAGTCCACGGCGACGTCGAGGGCACTCTGCCAGTGGGCGCTGCAAGGCAGACGAACTGGGGCTGGGGCTCGTTCTGGGGCCTAGCGAGACAAGGTCTCTAGCGTTATTATTAATTAACAAATAGGCCATGCAAATATTTGAGCAACTGCACCTGAAACTTTCCAAAGGGGCTGCAGGGGGCGGACTGAAAAGAAAGAAATGGAAGCCGAATGAAAGGACAGCGACTGTTGTCGGTCAGTATAATGGGGCGAGTGCTTTATAATTTATAACTGAAATGCGTGCAAGACATTGCATAAGAGAACGGTTTACGGCACTCACAAAAGAATTTTTACAATAGCCAAAGAAAACTGTGCTAAAGCTGTTATACGCTTCAGCTTAAGTTACAGAATTTCTGCTAAAGCTTTTGCGTGGCGAACTGAAATTTAGCTAGAACATTTTTGAAATGTGGCAATGCAAATCGAATTAAAGTATTCCAAGCTGTGGAATGTTTTCTCGCTATCCAATTTCTTTATTACAAATGCACCTCAGCTCTTCGATCGCATTTCTGATACCCATTTATATGGAACTTAGGGGTATATTAGTTTAAGGGCAGGTAGGCGCATAAAGTAAAGATTTATGCAGTGATCTAGAAAAGCTGGGGATTCGAAATATAAATTCCTGTAGACCAGGAGCTTGTCATATTTCTCGATTACTCTTTATCGATAATTATCAATAATAAAATTTCATATCTAAATCTTTCCCTAAATACTAGAGAGCCATGACTTCAACTAGAACAAACCGAATCAAACACAGTATAGTCATTTGACTGGGTATTGCCAAGTCGTGCACTCCCTGCTCGAGCAGTCTTCCTTGCTTTTCTCTAGGGCATGTGTCGCAGAATTCCACTTTTAGTTATTGAGCAAAAGGTAGGCATTCCCTTTCGCTGCAAATAGGTCTTAGCCAGTAATTTGTGCAATGTGGCAACGCAATTCGAAGAACTACGGCAAGCTTGCTCTGCACGTATTTTCAGCAACTTCAACAATTTGTATTTATTATCACAGCGAATTCTCTTGCTTAAGCTTGCTCGCCGCGGAATGCAGTTGAGTTCCGTGAGGTCTGAAAGTTTTTCGGAAGTCGCTAAATGATATCAGCGCATGATATGGCAACGCTGCCACTCATATTTTAATTGAATATTTTTGTTTATCAATTTCTATTTGGGAATTCTTAAATTCATTCAAATGTGGATCAATTCGCTGCCCCAGTCTTCGATATATATAGTAGATAAACTATATATATATATCTGAAAGATGACAAATGGCTGGGACGGCTCGGAAAAGGCAAAGTGGAACCCAGACTATAGCTGCTGCTGGCCTCGTCAATATGGGAATGGAATATAATTTTTTAATTTGATTTTCTTTAAGGTCGTTGTGCGTTGTGTTGCCTCAATGATTGGCGATAAGATAAGTGAGAAGCGTCGAATATGTTAAATTTATGCCAAAAACGAATGGCCGACTGGCGGCCGAGCAGCCGAATGGTCGGTCGCATATGAATCAGCGCCCGACTTGGCAGAGCTGGCGTCGATCCAACGAGGTGCTAGCCATGTGGAGTGGCAATGGGCTGCTGGCCGGGTGGGCGGGTGGTCGGCAAGGGGCGTGGCACGCTGTGTGTGCGAGTGTGCTGGCTGCCAAATTGCGGCTGAGTGGGAGAGAGCCATTGGCAAAAGCTTCCGTGTCGTCGTTGCGCTTCCTCCTCCAAAAAAGTAAAAAAAAAAAAACGACGAATAACAATGACTACAACAACAACAACAACAACAACAATGAGCACAGCTACGACGCGCCGCTAATTAAGCAAAGACCCCAAGTAAATAAGTTGGAATTTGCACTCTGAGCGGGACAGATGGAACAGCAGCAGCAGACGCTACACATATATGGACAGATATAGATATATCCATATACTATATGTGGATTGATCAATAAATGCTTGAGGGCGCTAAGCATTCGAAGCGAGCAGCGCAGAGCGCCAATCGATCGCTGGGCAGGCGGATGAAGACCGTACGCAAAGGCGGCTTATGGCCGTTGCCTTAGGGGTTGCCTGACGTGCAGGGCGGCCATTTTGCTCTCTCTCTCCCTCTCGCTCTCTCTCTCTCTCTCTCTCTCTCTCTCTCTCTCTCTCTCTGTGTTGGTTTTTTGCGCTCACAAATGGCATTCGTATTATTAGCTGCTGCTTGTGGCGCTTGCTACAGTAGTTTTTTGCGTTTTTTTTTGTTTTTTGTTTTTTGCATTTGCCTTCGGCTTTGAGTTTTTTGTTTCTTGCCATTTTTCCATTTTTCATTTTGCCAGTTGCCAGTTGGGAATTAACAAGAAAACCTAAAGGAAAAACAGCAGCAGCCAAAGCAGCAACAGCAACAACAACATCGAGCGACTAGTGCTAAAAATAAATGTTTATTTTATAAGATTTAACGTTGTTGTTGCTGTTGTTGTTGTTGCACGCGCTGCCTTCAAGACTGTCATTGTTCTGTGTAGCTGTGAGAGAGCAGAGCCAAGGCGAAGGCAACAGCATAGCAAGAGGGCGAGGTAGGGCAAATGTTTGGCCATAGGCAGTAGCATATAGTTAGCAGAGAGTGTCAGCGAGAGAGAGAGAGAGAGCGAGGACGTACAGCACTCGACCTAGACAATGAAATTTAGTGCAATTTTTGATGCAGCATGAATTATATATATATATATGAAAATATATAAATAATATGAGAGAAGCAATCAGAGAAGTTAGTTTCCTTAAGAGATAAAAAGCCAAATTTAAGAGTCTAAAATGTAAGATGTTTAAGAGCTGAAGTTGGCTAAAAGAAATGAGCTAGCTAAGGCAAAGAGCAGTTCTACAGCGATCTATGCTCAACTGATCGTAGCTCCGAAGAGCGAGGCCTTTTAATGAAATTATTAACTAAAGATAAAGAGAAGCAGATTCTTCTAGCTAGTAAGCATTTCTTTGGCTATGCTATGGCCTCCAATTGGGTCTCTTTCTTATAATCCTCGATCGTTTTCTATGTTGGGTATGCTTCATAAAGTCCGTGGTTGAGAGACCTGGAAAGAAATGACTGAAGTGTAGTCTTAAGTAACACAAGAGCACAAGAGATTACGTAATTTAAAATATATAATCAAATTTGGTCCTTAACTAACTCTACTACACTTCTAGGTATATCGTATGCCTAGTGTATGTCCATTCGCCTCAGTCTTATAGGCTGATATAGCCTGATCTCTTTGAAAACCTAACTTGAATCCCTTCAAGTTTCTTTCTTTTGTTAATTGTGATCAAATTGTTCGAGCAATTATACGATCTCTCGCTTGAGTTCAGTTTGAATCTGCTTTCAACAGATTCTGTTTACTTCTTTCGCTTCGCGTTCTAGTTCAACTAGTTCCAATTGACAAGTTCATAGTTTGGGCCATACGCATGACCTTATCAGCGGATATCAGATTGAGATCTGTTCGAAAACAACTTTATGGGCAATCAGGTGAAATTGTATTTGCTTCTATTTTGTCAGTCGCAGTCGCTATTGTTGCTGCTGTCGGGTGCTTGTAGCAGCAACATTATTTATTTATTTCTTGCCGCTGTTTGTTTCTGATTTGTTTGTTTGCGTTTGCCTCTGCCTTCCCCCCGCCGCGCCACTGTTGTCGTCGCTGTAGTTGCTGCTTGCCAAGGCAGAAATTGATTTTTATAAATAGCGCGCATACGCAACGTGGCACGCACTGAAGTAGAAAGCACATTGGCTGTCTCTCTGTTTGGCCAGCGCATGTGTCTCTGTTTGCCTTCGTTTACTTTCGCCTGTCAACAAATGTAGTGGGGATGGGTATGGGGGTTAGGGTATGGAGCGCTTGCTGTAATAGGGGCAGCAGGAAGGGGGGCAACGCAGCAGCTGCTGCTGCTGCCGCTGGTACAATAGATCGCATCGCACTGGCTGCAACACATTTGCCATGGCCGGCGATTTTTGCCATCGAAATGGCGAACGCCAGCAGGAATCAGCGACTCGGAATTGCTTTGATTCGCTTTGTTATTCTGTTTGCCAAGCAATCGCTGCAGATGCAATATATGCTCGAAACTCTTTGCATAATCAAACAATTTCAGTGCCAGTGTATGTGTGTGTGTGTGTGTGTGTGTGTGTGTGTGTGTGTGTGTGTGTGTGTGTGTGTGTGTGTGTGTGTGTGCGTGCGCTACACTTAGCATGTGGCCCTCTTATGAAATTCTCGCTATATTCAACAAATCTAAAAGCAGAACCAAAACAAAGTGCCTCCTGCCCAATGCGCCGCATCAAATACTCTAACCAAAATATTCTTTCAATGTCATAATTTGACTGGAATTTGATTTGTAGTCGTAGTAGATTGAGCCACTTGCCAGAGATGAACTCATTGACATGCAAACTATACAGAATCGAAGCTCAAGATATATTTAATTTGCATACAGTGCGTATGAGTAACGTGTCTGTGGTTTCTTTTAGAGTTACTCAAGTTAAGCTTATAATGAAAACAAGGAAATATATTTTTAAGCTGCATTAAAAGGGCTCAACAGGAAATTCTATGAGAATTTCTATAAGCTATCTAGAAGAAGAATAATCAGAAGATCTGATTCACCAATATCAGAATAATATTCAGTAGCCTTCAGTTTCAATTCAACAATGCCTTTATTCAGGAAGTAAGCGCTGCGAGGTAGATGGAGCACAGATGGAGCGACATTTCCGCTCTTAGAACTTGCATTACTTAGATGAGTACTTATATTAGTATTATTTTTAGTTATATTAGTATTATTATTAGTTATATTAGTTACATTAGTTATATTAGTATTATTATTAGCTATATTTGTATTCTTATTAGTTATATTAGTATTATTATTAGTTATATTAGTAAAATTATGACTTATATTAGTTTTATTGTTAGTTATATTAGTATTCTTATTAGTTATATTCTATTATTATTAGTTATATTAGTATTATTATTAGCTATATTAGTAGTCTTATTAGTTATATTAGTATTATTATTACTTATATTAGTATTATTATGACTTATATTAGTATTATTATTAGTTATATTAGTATTATTATTATTATATTATTACATATATTATATTATTATTAGTTATATTAGTATTATTATTAGTTACATTAGTATTACTATTAGTTTTATTATTATTATTCTTAGTTATATTAGTATTATTATTATTAGCATTGCTAATATTAGTATTTTTGCATTATTATTATTACTTTTATTAGTATATAACAACTTGATATGATTTCCGCCTCAGCTATCGCAAGTTTTCTCAGCACTTGTGGTCATATTTCAGCAAGAAAAACTCTTTGGGCATGTTGATTTCCAGTTGTTTAATTGCCTCTGGTCTATAGACTTTACACAGCGCCAAAGCAAATAATTAAATGGGTTCCAATCATACGAGCTTATTGGATCATTACGTGAAACGACTCTCGCGTCAAGT
The DNA here is from genome assembly GCA_035047485.1 of Drosophila peninsularis. Lineage (NCBI taxonomy): Eukaryota > Metazoa > Arthropoda > Insecta > Diptera > Drosophilidae > Drosophila > Drosophila peninsularis. The sequence goes on from JAWNPN010000028.1 coordinate 10,354,282, forward strand.
TTCCCTTGAGTAAATCAACAATTTCCAGCCGTTGCTCAGCTCTAAGGCCAAACATAATGAAATGTCACAGAAAACTCAGCGGGCGACAGCAACTGAGCTGTTAAATGGGCTGTCAAATATAGCTCAAACTTGCGAATCTCCGTTATATGCAGGTGAAGCAAAAGTAATCACTCTGCTGGAAAAAGCTATATTTTCGGCAAATGGCGCCAAATGTCAATTCGGCTTTAACACTTGTCAAGCAAACAGACGCCGAAGACGGGACGACAAGCCACGAATCGGTTTACTAGGCAAGGAGGCGCTATAATGAATGAACGAAGTATTTCCAAGTCGATTGAACTCTCGTTTAGGATGGCCAGATCAGCGGACGCAATCAGTCCATGAATCATGAGACTGTCGCCTGATGTTCAGACCAAACTTGACCATTATCATTTCTCGACTAGATCGAATTCATTCGAATGGATTATGGAAACAAATTACAAATAAATAAATTACAGCAAACATTGAGTGATTAATACAGTGCCCATCGAGCACATTAGCATGCTGGTTGGTTGCGTGTCGTGTGGCGGGAAATGCGAGATGTACGGGCTGGGGCAAAAGACCCCAAAGTGCTAATGTACTTACTCGATGGGCAGTGTATTAATTGAATCGTGTTGCCAGGCCAGGCCAGGCCAGGCCAGGCCGGGCAGCTAGCAGAGCACAACATTTGCCTGGCGTTTGTTTGGATTTCATTTTTGGCTCGATTTTTGCTGCGTTTTGTTATTTTTATTTATTTATTTTTTTTGCTTTTTCAGTTTTAATTCGATTTTATAGACAATTTGGTTTATAATTGAATTTAGCTTCGTTTTCACTTTGGCTTTTGCTCAATGTTAATTGCACAATGTTTATTTTATGGCTCCATTAAGCATTTCCAATGAAGTCAACACACACACGCACACTCACCCACACACGTATTTGTGTATATTTGAGAAAGAAGACATTACGCATACGCCGCGTGCAATTGCATTGAGCAATCTCTCGTCGCTCGCCAGCCACCTCCGCCCCCACTGGGTCGGCAGGCTGTCATGTAAATGCCGTTATAATCAGCGCTAATGTGCTTAAGTGCGGGCTGGGCCATTGCATTGGGCGGTTCGCTACGGCGCGGTTCGGTCGCCTTTGTGCTGCGCTGCCATCACGTGTCCAAGTGGCGATTTTTAAGCAAATTTCGGGCGCCCGTCCGTGCGCCTCAGCCTAGCTTTCCGCTCAACTGGGTCAATGGAAAACGGAAGCATTTACAAATATGTTTTCGCCCACGTGGCGATTACGCCGCTGCTTTGCTTTGCTTTGCTTTTTTTGGGCAATTTTCTAGGCATTCCGTTGCAGCGAATGGGAACAGTGATGATGCCCAAGTCGTCGCTGTTGCATGAAATGCCTTTGGGGCATGCGAAAAGCGATTCCAATTCCGAATTCTGATTCCGAGTGCTCACTGCAGTCACACGGAGCGTGGCCGTTGATATTAAAAACTTAACCGATTCGTTAGCCAACTGTCGGCAGATGCATTAAGTATTATTAAGCGAAAAGTTAACGGTTAACCGTTTTGCTTCGTTGGCACACTTGAAAGCGAAGTTTATAGCATTTTGTCTGCTATTTTAGCCGACCGTTACATTGTAACTGAAACGGTTTTATTTTATTTTTCGAAAACTTTGCCAATTTCGCTCTCATTTCATTGATTTAGTTCAGAAAAGTTTGTGGCGTCTTTGCACAACCGATTCACCTGCTTTCCCCGGCCCCGACGGCACGGCAGCACTGCACCACTGCACCACAGCACCGCCTGCCAAGTGGGTCAATGCAAAACGGAAGCATTTTCGAGCATGTGAAATATGCAACGACAAGAATTTAAAATGGAATTTTCTTGCACTTCTTGTCCTTAATCAGAGTGTGCGCGGCCCAGAGGCGCTTGGGCTTTAGCCTTGTGGTTGCAGCTGCCATTGTTGTTGTTGTTGTTGTTGTTGCTCTGGTTGTGGTTGAGGTTGTTATCTTTGCTTCATTTGGCGCAATTTCAACTTGCCACGCCCTGGCCCGCCGGCAGGCAGGGCGTGGCAATTAATGACAATAGTGGCAGGCAATTGTTGGCTCGGCAAGGAGCACAAGCTGAAGCAGCAGCAGCAGCAGCAGCAGCAGCAACACTTCGACATTGAACCTTGTAATCAGGGCTCTAATTGCCAGCGGGCGGCGAGGGCTTATCGATTGACCAAACGAAGGTCAGCCCGACTTCGATCTGGAGTGTGGAGCTGGGGATTAGGAAGTAGGCCGCTGCCCCAAAGTGGACATTAATTGAATCAGACTGCGGGCATGTGGGTCAGAGTGGTTCACTGTGCTTGTTTGTGCTTGATTTAACGCACTTTCGTCTGCTGTTAAGCCACACGCACTCTCACTCACTCACTCCCTGTTTGCTTACAAGCTGCCCAGAATGTTAATTAAATTTTTAGCCCGGCGTTTGCATATTTCCAATACAAACTTTGCCAACTGCGCAGTTCTGGGCCCGTCGGTCAACAGACTCGACTTCAAATTAAAGTATAAGCATAATGGACCCAGGCGCCTGTGTGACGTCGCTCAACTTTAGCCAGTGATAATTATATTACTGCTGCCCCTCACAGAACTCACCTCGGTGTCCCTTCGTGGCTTCGCCTCTCTGCTTGCATTAGGTTCAACCGCTGCCTAATGCGGAATATGCTGCTCGTACTTCTTAGAGCCGGGGCTGAACTAATGCACTTTGTAATGCTTTTGTGTTCATTCATTTGCCAGACGAAGTTCGCTTAGCTTTGTGCATAGCACAGAAGTTTAAGTGCTCCAACTAGCAAGGACTCTCGCAGAGAAGACCCGCCATAAGCGGCTTAGACTCACCCAAACTTTTAGTAATTGTATCAATATATAAGTTAGTTTTATTTGTGCGGAATAAACGAAATAAATTGCTGCGACTGTTCAGATTTATTGTGCAATTCAGAGTTGTAAATATGAAGTTAGTGTTGGTAAACGATATATGAGATGAGTCGTATGGAAGTTAGTATCGATAAACCGATATGCTTTTCGGGCTGATTATTGCTGCTCGGATGTGTCAACTTATATATCAAGCTCACACACTTAATAGAAATGAGAAATTTTTAAAACTTTTAATAAGGCAAAGGCAATTTTTTTTTTTTTTTTTTTTTTTTTATATTTCATTTAATTAATTTATTATTATTAAATTATTAACTATTATTATTCTTATTAACTTAACTTATTTAACTAACTTCTGTCCAAAGGCAATTGCCTTAGGCATTTATTTGTATTTATTTATTTTAACAAAAATTAAAGGAAATATAGCTGAAGGATTGCAGTCGGGTGCAACTGACTGCATAATACGCGCTCACGGTCTAGAAATATTTGTTAAGCAATCGATGCTCGCCACGCCCCAACGAGCAAAGCGTGCACACCGTATATAGGTGTGATGGAAGTACACAAGGCAAAACTTAGTGATGCTCGATGAAGACTTGAGATATTTATATGAATAAACATTCATTTGAATGCAGAGAGAACCTATTTATATGTATACACATACCTTGTGGTTGTAGTGCAACGTTGTTGTTTTGTTGTTGTTAAGCTTGATCTATTCTTAAGCGATAGAACGTAGCTGTTGCGTAACTTTTTCGCTAACTCCAACTTGAACTAGAAACTCGGTGTGTAAATACTTTTGACCACCTTTGTATAACTGTATTGGCGTAGCTATCTATGGCTGTGCTCTAGCTCAGCTCAGTCTTCTGCTCTGGCTCTGCCTATGGCCTGTGGCTGAACTCTGGCTCTGCTCTGGCTATGGCTCTGGCTCTGGCTCTGGCTCTGGCTCTGCTTTGGCTCTGGCTCTGGCTCTGCTCTGGCTATGGCTCTGGCTCTGGCTCTGGCTCTGGCTCTGGCTCTGGCTCTGGCTCTGGCTCTGGCTCTGGCTCTGGCTCTGGCTCTGGCTCTGGCTGACTCTCAAGGTTTCTTCTTCCAATAGCTCTCAAACTCGAATGGGTCAATGGCTACCAAACTTTAAAGAGCAGCTTCTAATATCGTTTTGATCAGCTGGAGGAGATTGTGTATCTCTATCTCTATCCCTAAAACTGATATCAGTTTCATACGATCTGCCTTGCCACTTGTTGGGCTTTCTATCGCTTGTATCTAGGTGAATACTCTTCAGATCTCGCGTCGCTAACTTCAATAGCAGCAAGTTGCTCTCATCATAGAGCTATTCGGACATTTGGGCAAGCAAAAAGCTGGATAGATGCACGAAACCAATATACTCTGTTGACTGCTGCAGCGAGTATCAAAATTGTTTTCAGCAATTAGGCAGGAAGCGTGGCTGGACGGCTTTTGCTGCATGGCAGTTAGCCGAGTGGGCTGAGATGCGGCTTGTTTACGCCTCGTTTGCATGGAGGAAATGCTCAGCTTTAAGTTTGCATCCTTTGCGTCGTCCTGCCTTATCTCTGCGTTCATTTGCAAAGGGCTTTTCACTTAATTTGCTTTCGCTTCTGCAGCTGCGTTTCGCTGCATGACGTTCCATCTGCTAAAGGCTTGTCGCACCCGCTCCCGCACCCGCACCCTCGCCCGCCACACCTTTCGCTCTGTGTCCTGTTTTGCCGTCCTTTAAATGGCTTTCACATTTCTGCACTGTCCTCACGGAAGCTGGCTTTGAAGTTTGCCCAGGCGATGTTTAACTTCTGCCAGCGCCTGCTCCAGTTAAGCCGACTTTTAGCCCAGTCGCGCCCCCCGCGAGGGACGCTCCGTCGCTGTCTCTGTCTCTGTCTCTGTCTCTGTCTCTGGCTTGAAGAGTTGTCGAGTAATCGGGTCATGAAATGGCAGGCACATTTTTCATTAAGCGAAAAGTGCGAGGCGTCTCCTCATCTTATTTACAATAGCCTGTCAGAAGGGCTTTCATCTGGATCAAAAAAGAAGAGAACCCCATCAAAAGCACTCACACTCAGTGACACACACTCACACTCACACTCACACGCCCACACTCACTATACAGAAATAAACTATTTTTGCATATCTGAAACTGCTCAGCAAACTAACTGCGTGCGAGTGCGGCTTAGCAGGAAGAGCATTTGGAAAGCCTTTGAGCAATATTTAAGGATATGGTATACGGCATACCTAGTTCCCGGTATATCATATGACTTCCTATTCATAATACGATATCAGGGTATAATGGTTTTCTCATATGTGTGTAACAGGCAGAAGGAGGACAGGCAGATACCATAAAGTATATATATCTTGATCAGGATGAAGAGCTAAGTGGAGTTTAAAAAATCCGTGTGTTTATCCGATTGAATGCTGCTACCTTTAATGTATAGTTGTGTATATATCAGAAGCAGTACGAGCTTATCTTTATTTTCGATAACTCATCTCCTTACTATCGATAAAAATCGATAAACTTACGTATGTTTTTAAAGCGTAGCTGACACTCCGGACTAGTGTCCTTATACTAGCTTCAACTGACTTCTGATATCTTTAAGTTGAGGATCGCTTGAATATTTGGAAGGAAGAGCCTTCAATGTGCCTTGTTAGCGTGTAGCGAATTCGTTTCTGCTTCGAATTCACAGTTTTCATTTCTTCTTCTTTTTACCTCTTAGCACTTCATGCAACTAAACGGTTGTGTGTTGCATAATTTGAAGCGTTGCGAATTAGTTGAGCCATCATCAGCTGCAATGCGCTTGTCTCGCCCAGGCCGCAGGACGTGGCACGTGTAATACCCTTTACATTTTTAATTTATGCTTGGGATGGTGGATGGGGATGGGGGATGGGGCATGGGGATGGGCAAAATGTTAATCATGATGAACCAGTTGGACACATAGCAGGAGCTGGGCGATGACTGACTACGTGCGTGTGCCGGTGGGCGTGGCACGTGCTCTGCATCGTCGTCTCTCATGTAAAATGCATGAAAAACAAACACGCGCGTCTTTTTCGCCTTACGCACAACAGTTCTTCCTGCTATGAATGTGTGTTTTTTATATGTTGTTTTTATGTGGGCCTAAGCCAAGCGTCAGACCCGATGTCCCTCTGTCTTATGTGCCATATGTCTGACGTTTGCTGACAAATGTCTATTCAGCGCGGGGGCGTTGCGGAGCTGATGGGAAGCTGCGGGGACGCGGCGGCTGCTTTGTTGCACTGCGTAAATTTGCATAGAGAAAGGAGGGAAATAGAGAAACAAATGGAAGGCTTTTATGTGGCGTCTCTCTTCCTCGCTCTTTACCTATCTCTCTCTACTTCTTTGCTTTGCTCTCTCTCTCATTATTTCTTCTTTTCCCTTTCCTTTTCTTTTACCCATTCTTATTCTCCTTTTCTCTATCACACTCTTTTTTATCCTCTCTGAAGTTTTCTCTCTCCCTCAGTACTACTCTCCCCTCAGTACCATTTTCTCTGGTTCTCTCCCTCTCTATCACTCTCTTTATAAATTTCCCTCTTTCTCTTTCTCTATTAATTTCATTCTCTATCACTGTCTCTCTCTGTGTCTCTCCTTCTCCATTACTCTCTATCTATCTCTTTTTTTCTCCCCCTTTCTCACTTTCTCTCTCTCTCTCTCTCTCTCTGTTTCTCTCCTTCTGTATTACTCTCTATCTCTTTTCTCTCTCTCACTTTCTCCTCTTTTTCACTTTCTCTCTCTCTTTCTCTCTCTATCTCTCTCTGTTTCTCTCCTTCTCTATTACTCTCTATCTCTTTTTTTCTCTCTCTTTCTCACTTTCTCTCTCTCTCTCTCTCTCTGTTTCTCTCCTTCTCTATTACTCTCTATCTATCTCTTTTTTTTCTCTCTTTCTCTCTCTGTCTCTCTCTCCCTTCCTCTTCATTTTATCTTTCTCACGCCCTTCTCTCCATATCAAGAACCAAGGACAGATCACGTGTCCCACAGCTGAATAGTTATAGCCAACAAATGAAGTATAACCGTCACTAACTCGTATATTTTATAAGGGAATAAAAGAAACTCTGTGATTGTTGCTGCATCACGATTAAGGCTAAGAGAGCTATGGCCCACTCCAGCGGCTGGCATCACTAGAGCCGAGCATAAATAGTTTAGCATTTCAGTCAGATGAAGTCACGCTTTAAGATTGCTGTGGCTTTATGCACAGAAACACTCACAGTTGGGGAAGACAACAGTGGAGACAAAGTGGAGCAGCTGCTGCATAATTTATGCGAGGGGCGAACCCACTCGACAGTCACTCGATAGTCCTCCCGCTCTCAGATTTGGCGCCGAATTATGCAGCGCCCAAAAGTATGCAGCAGCTGTTCGTTGTTACACAGTCGGACAGACAAACAGGGAGACAGACAGTCGGCTAGGCGGGCAGACAGCTGAGCGGATCTCACATGCTGGCAGAGGGAAACCTTTGCTGTGCATAATTTAGTGTTTAGCTTAACTCCAAATGTGTGCAGCAGCAGGACCAACATCTGCTGCCAGATTGAGTAATTCAGCGGGTGTGGGACAAAGTAGTTTAAGAGCTGAACACTTCAGACACCCGGAAATAATAATAATAAAGCAAAAGCAAGCCAACGCAATGGGAATGCAGATGAGGACGAGGACGAGGACTCGGGCATGTAAATGAAAGAGTAGACGGCGAGCCGGTGCAGAGTTGAGTCCTTTCGCAGAGATTAAAATGCAATCGAGCAGACAGCCAACCGGAAGTGTTTATAGCACAAATCCTCTGGGAATGTAAATGAAGTCCAAAGCTTGTTCTAAGGTGTTGAAAAGCTGTAGGAAGAAGAAGTGTAGAAAAAAGTGCTAAGAAAAGAGTCTCTACAAAACTGTTATACACTTTAAATGCCTTTAATTGTGAACTTTATAGAAAGTTATATACGATACGATTCTTTGATTTATAATTGGTATGAGTTCAGAAACGAATAGAAAATGGAGGCACAAAACTGTTATACGCTCATCTTCACAGCTGGAATTCTTGTAGTAAGACTGTTATATTCCTCTTTTGACAAGCTTTGCAACACTGTAAAATATACTGACGAAAACTGTTATAAATGGCGAGCAAACAACTGTTATACTCACTCTATCTCTCAGCTTGGTTGCTGCAAGGACAGCAAACTTTGATTTATAATTGTTATGCGTTCAAAAACTAATAGAAAATGGAGGCACAAAACTGTTATACGCCCATCTTCACAGCTGGAATTCTTGTAGTAAGACTGTTATATTCCGATTTTGACAAGCTTTGCAACACTGTAAAATATAATGGCGAAAACTGTTATAAATGGCGTGCAAACAACTGTTATACTCACTCTATCTCTCAGCTTGGTTGCTGCAAGGACAGCAAACGTTGATTTATAATTGGTATGAGTTCAGAAACGAATAGAAAATGGAGGCACAAAACTGTTATACGCCCATCTTCACAGCTGGAATTCTTGTAGTAAGACTATTATATTCCGCTTTTGACAAGCTTTGCAACACTGTAAAATATAATGACGAAAACTGTTATAAATGGCGTGCAAACAACTGTTATACTCACTCTATCTCTCAGCTTGGTTGCTGCAAGGACAGCAAACGTTGATTTATAATTGGTATGAGTTCAGAAACGAATAGAAAATGGAGGCACAAAACTGTTATACGCCCATCTTTACAGCTGGAATTCTTGTAGTAAGACTGTAATATTCCGCTTTTGACAAGCTTTGCAACACTGTAAAATATAATGGCGAAAACTGTTATAAATGGCGTGCAAACAACTGTTATACTCACTCTATCTCTCAGCTTGGTTGCTGCAACGACAGCAAGCTGAAGAGGACGCAGCTCTTAATGGTTGAAAATCATTGCAGATTAGTTGTGAGTGCCAACTAAGCAGCATCTATTAAAAGCAAATGCAACTGACTGGAAATTCGAGTAGAGAGAGGCAGAGAGAGAGAGAGAGAGAGGGAAGAGGGGGATATTATGAAAAGCTCACTCGGGAGCATAATGGGTGTTAAGTACATTGCTCTGCAAACTTAAACTGAAAAGTAATTAAGTTAAAGGTTACTATGAAAGGGCAGCCCAAGCTGAGTGTTAAATGCAAATTATTTCGGAAATGCTAAAGTTTAGTTACGGCAGGGCTTCCCAGGCGCCCACTCGCTCCACTCGCTGGCAACCTTTGCCCTATGCGTCGCTCCCGCATTGATTAATTATAAAGAATCACAGCTGCTGCAGTTGCAAATGCAAACATTTTGTGGAGTTGGCAGCTCGAAATACGACTATAAATAGAAAAATCCTGCTGCTCCCTGGTTGACCATTGGCTTACCACTCGCACAACCCCTGTGTCCAGTGGCCGAGCGCACGTAGTAGCTCAGCTCAGCTGCATTTGAAAAGTTCAGCCAGCTGCACTTCAGGCCAAAACGTTTCGGTTGTCCCACTGCCGCTGAGAGCTAACCATGTTCCCTCTAGCTGAAGAGGCTATCCGCACTAGCTCACTGCATTGGTAACATGAAATATATTTGCTCAAGAGCTGAGCAACTGAACTGAACTAACAATGGTTAGAAGGAACTCAGCTCCATCGTAAACTATATGCATTAGATTATATTAGATTACATTAGAGATTACTTTACACATTAGCAGTTGATTCTATATATAGTTAACTCAGAGTCTTGTTAAAGAGTTAAAATTTAAGTTATAGTTATACGAAATCCAGCTATATATTTGTATGCAAATAAAAAATTAAAATTCCTGAAACTTGCAGGCAAAATAAAGAACAAAATACTAGTATGTATATATATATATATATATTGTATATTATATATATATATATATATATATATATATATATATATATATATATATATATATTATACATCTATACATATTGGTATTTTGTCCTTTGTTTCGCCTGCAAGTTTCAGGAATTTTAATTTTTGATTTCCATTCGATTTTCGATTTTTTATGCCGTTATGTAGGTATAAGAAAAGGGTAAAAGGGAGCTGAGTCCCTCACTTAGGCCATACAAGATGACCGTATTATCTTGAATATTCAGTTAATATTTCATGTTCAGTTTAGAGGCTTTAGGTCTTTAGGTTCTTCTGCGAACATTAGGCACAGAATCTATATAACTGACACTTACCTCTGACTTTTGTTTGTTCTATGACTTTTTCTTGTGCCCCAAGCTGAACAGGTTCATTAACCAATTCTATGCTACGCTCTAAGCAGCCCGCATTTAATAATAATAATAATAATCGTAATACTGGAAATAAATATAAATAATCATAAGAATCCAGCTAACTCAGCTCTATCATACGCTACCTGCAGTCACATAGCCTAAGCTCACCAATCAAGCTTTTTGCTTTGAGCTTCAATTTTCAGGTCATGCAAGAGTATTCAATATTCGACCTGCTGTAACTGCCTTTTCTGACTTTTTTTTATTATTTTTTGCGAGTTACTGTATGCAAATTTAATTAATTTTTTTTGTGTTGTCCTCATGCAGCAGCGCAATGTGTGTGTGTGTGTGTGGCTGTGTGGGCGTGTGGGCGTGACCTACTTGCATTTGCAGCGTAGGGACACGCTGGCGTTTCCCTTGACTCCGCAAAAACATGAATTTCTAAGTAAATATGACAGCGAATGGGGAATTATGCTTATGTATGTATGTGTGCGTGAGTGTGAGTGAGCATGTGACACGCCCACCTGTTGTGCCCCACTAATACTTGATGCAATAGAGTTGGTTTCTCTTTTCACTGCTTGCAGCGCTTCAAAAAACATAGTTGAAGCTATAACACATGCAGCTGACACTCTCTCTCTCTCACACACACACACACACACACACAATGTTGTTGCACAATTGAAGGTCGCGCGCTGACACGCCCACTGCTGGGGACGCCCTCTGTCCAAGCATTCATACATGCATAATAAGCCGCACGCTCTGCGCCCCATGCAACATTTGTTTGTTTCTTTTTGCTTTTCCTTATTTCGTGTGCTTGGCAACCAGCTAACAACAACAACAACAACAACAGCAACAACAATCAGCAAAAAGCAAAAGTCTTAGCCATTTCCCACCCACCATTTCCCTTGTGCTTGGCAACCAACTAGCGACAACAGTCTGTGCCCCAACTCACCCCCCCGACCCCAGCAACCAAATGCGCGTCGATAAATTAGTTGTGTGCCCCGTTCGAGGCATTGTTTGTTGTCCCCCGTGCTCGAGTCTGTTGTCACCCGTATCCTATATGCATCCATGTACTGTCCCTGTCGCCGTCTCTGTCTTTGTCTATAATGATCTTTGGTATTTTTAGTGCGCAGCTGCCGCACTGGCAAACAGGTGCAGATGACGGAGGCGGAGGTGCGGGGCCTGTGCTTGAAGTCGCGCGAGATATTCCTGCAGCAGCCGATCCTGCTGGAGCTGGAGGCGCCACTCATCATCTGCGGCGACATACACGGCCAGTACACAGACCTGTTGCGGCTGTTCGAGTATGGCGGCTTCCCGCCGACGGCCAACTATCTGTTCCTCGGCGACTACGTGGACCGGGGCAAGCAGTCCCTGGAGACGATCTGCTTGCTCCTGGCCTACAAGATCAAATATCCCGAGAACTTCTTCTTGTTGCGCGGCAATCACGAGTGCGCCAGTATTAATAGAATTTATGGTAAGTGCAACATGTGGATCGTGGCAAGTATGTGTAGCATCCCCCTGTGGATCACAAGTGGATTGTAAGAGGGTGTAGTGTGGATCATAAGTGAATTGTTAAAGATATATTGGGGGTCACATGTGAATTGTAAGAGGATGTAGTGTGGATCATAATTGGATCGTAAGAGGATATAGTGTGGATCATAAGTTGATTATATGGAGTCATATGTGGATTGTAAGATGAGCTATTGTGGGGCACACGTTGAGTGTAAGAGGATGTAGTGTGGATCAGAAGTGGATCAGAAGTGGATTGTATGGGGACGTATTGGGGGTCATATGTGAATGGTAAGATTAGTTATTGTGGATTGTAATATTAGTTGTAGGTCACATGTGGATTGTAAGATGAGTTATTGTGGGACTAGTTATTGTGGGGCTTAAGTAGAAGTTGGAGAGCTATTGTGGGTCATATGTGGATTGTAAGATGAGTTATTGTGGGACATATGTGGATTTTGAGACTCATTATTGTGGGGCTTAAGTAGAAGTTGGAAGATGACCTATCGTGGGTCAAAAATGCCTTGTAAGATGTCATAGTGTGGGTCACATGTGGATTGTAAGTTGAGTTGTTGTAGGAAATATGTGGATCATAAGTGGATTGTGTGGGGACATATTGGGGGTCATATGTGGATTGTAAGGTGTGTTATTGTGGACTCTAATATTAGTTATTGTGGGTCACATGTGGATTGTAAGATGATTTATTGTGGGACTAGTTATTGTGGGGCTTAAGTAGAAGTTGGAGAGCTATTGTGGGACATATGTGGATTGTAAGATGAGTTATTGTGGGACATATCTGGATTTTGAGACTCATTATTGTGGGGCTTAAGTAGATTACAAGGTGAGCTATTGTGGGTCAAATGTGTATTGTAAGCTAACTAAGTTTGGCTCATTTGTGGACTGTAAGAGCACATAGTGTAGATCATATGTGGATTGTGAGATGTCATATTGCGGTTTACGTGTGTACTATACTATATATATGGCTTCTCTTTCGCCAGGCTTTTACGACGAGTGCAAGCGTCGCTACAATGTCAAACTATGGAAGACCTTCACAGACTGCTTCAACTGTCTGCCGGTGGCCGCGATCATAGACGAGAAGATCTTTTGCTGCCACGGCGGCCTCAGTCCCGATCTGCAGGGCATGGAGCAGATTCGTCGGCTGATGCGACCCACAGACGTGCCCGACACTGGGCTGCTCTGCGACCTGCTCTGGAGCGATCCCGACAAGGATGTCCAGGGCTGGGGTGAGAATGATCGTGGCGTCAGCTTCACCTTCGGCGTTGATGTTGTCTCGAAATTCTTGAATCGACACGAGCTGGACTTGATTTGCCGTGCGCACCAGGTGAGTCCCATTACCCAATGTACTAAATGTGATCGCTGTACTAAATGTGTGCTAAAAACAGGTCGTTGAGGATGGCTACGAGTTCTTTGCGCGACGTCAGCTGGTCACACTGTTCTCGGCGCCCAACTACTGCGGCGAATTCGACAATGCTGGCGGCATGATGACCGTGGACGATACGCTCATGTGCTCATTCCAGGTAAGCTCGACCCGCATCGTACTCAACGTGTGTCTAATGTGTGCCTGAATTGCAGATATTGAAGCCATCCGAGAAGAAGGCCAAGTACTTGTACAGCGGCATGAACTCGTCCCGGCCAACAACACCGCAGCGAAGCGCCCCAATGCTGGCGACCAACAAGAAGAAATAATATATCCATCCGCTTCCATTTCCCTAAAACCTCAACAAACAGCAGCAGCAGCAAAAACAATTAACAACAAATAAACGAATAACTTTTATATAGTATATACGTACATAAATATGTCAAAATTTAAAGTGTGCAAAAGTAATTAACTAGTTGAAAGATTAAAAAAAGAAAAAAAGGAAAAAAAAAAACAAATATAAATACAAATAGAAAAAGAAAAACAAAATTCAAATGCAAATTGCGGCAAGCAAAAAGGTTGCAGAAAAAACAACGCTAAAACGTGTTAACACAGTTAAATAAAAAGCAAAAACAATATATATATATATGTATAATCTATATGTATATATAGATACATGTATATGAGTATACTGCATATGTAACTGATAACGTTATCATTAACTGTATACAACTTCTATATATTATTTATTTACATTACATGTACATACATGTTGCTATATGCATATTGACTACACTACACTACAATGAACAGATACACACTTAAGTTCTTGCATTTGTTTATAAAGTAAAGCTCTTGTGCCCACAATTGGCTAACAAATTGTTGTCATAGGTCAAGTTTACGCCCAACTCCATACCCTCTCCTCGCTCCGCCCCTCCCCTCCATCCTTTCAACACACGAGTTAGAGCAACAAGAGTACAGCGATTTAAGCAATGAATTTATATAGACATATTAATGTAAACTATATACGATATCCACTTATGTGTACCGCAACCAAAATACATAACAAATGCGAAAAGCAAAAATCTATTAACTAGTTTTTCCCAAAAAGATTAAATAACAAAAAAAGAAAAATATGGAAAAACTACAAAAACAAAATCAGAACTCTTTAGAGCAGCAAATAAATGTAGTTCTATTATATTTAATTTTCAACTTATGTATGCGCCGTCTAAAGCTAAAGAAATATGAATTGTTTATAAACTAAGTGCGCATTACGATTTGTCTAACAAATAAAAAAATACATAAAAGAGGTATAAAAATTTACAACTTAAGCGTAAGGCAGTTAAATAATGTATTTTTTTTTATATATATATATTTATTATTATTTTTCTTGCTTTGAAATATTTTTTATTTAATTTCCTTTCGTTTAACTAATTTATTTCAATTCTTATTGTACTTTAAAGAGAGAAGCAAAAGCAAAACAAACTAAAGTTTAAATGTAAAATGCGAAAAGCAGCAGTAAATATTTTTTTTAGCAAGTGACAAGTTATAAATAATGAATATATATATATATATATATATATATATATATATATATATATATATATATATATATATATATATATATATATATATATATATATATATATATATATATATATATATATATATATATATATATATATATATATATATATACACATATATCTATATATATAAATATGTGTACTAAACATAGTTTTAAACAACTGTTAATGAATGGCAAGAAACCCATATTAAATAAATCTAAATACAAATACAATTCGGTTAGTTTTATATATACATATGTAACGAAGAAGACGAACAACAATTGTTTATTGACATAAATGCATTATAAACTTTTAGCATCGAGCCTAATATTTTGAACTTGCCTCAAACGAAAAATGAGAAATGAGAACAGAGAACAAATTTTATCGAATTTTTAAGCATTACTTCGTGTACTTGAAACACCAACATATGATTTTTATTCATATATATATATATAAAATATATATATATATATATATATATATATATATATATATTTGTATTTATATAAAATATGTACATATATATATCGCTTGAGTTTCTTCACCATTGTCAACTTTATTAGATTGTAGTGCCTTTTTTGCCTCCCAAAATGAAAAGATATCCTGAAGTTTAATCGAGAAAACTATAAAGTTTATTTATACACGCATATATACATACATACATATATGTATATGTATACATATTAAAGTATAGTATACATTGGACATGTAACTAGAGATGGATGATGAAACAGGTAGAGAAAGTAACTGTTATCAGCAGCTGGCTGGGCGTGCATGCCGTGCGTGGCCTGATGTGGCCTGCATAACTTGGCATTGAAGTCAATTAATTGCATCACAAATTGTGTTTCACACATGCAACATGCAACACGCAACAACGCTACTGACTCGCTACTCGAATTTGTTGCTACATTTCTTTCGATTGCTTAGCAAAATCATTTTCAATTAATAATTCAATTCTTCAGCTTTCGTGTGCATGTGCTTGTATGGGCATATGTATGTACACACACACACACACACACCCACACACACACAGGCACACAGAGAGAAAAAAAAACAACTACTGTGTTTGAAAGACGCATCGCAACTGCGAACGCAACAAAACGAACGAAGAAAACAAAGAAAAACAAATAAAATTTAAATAAATTAATATATTTATTATTGAAAGTCAAATAAAAATTATTAAAAATTTATGTAAACAAATTGCACCGTTTTCTTAATTCATGGCATACAATTGGGCTCCGCAATTTACTCTCCCCTCCCCTTCGACAGCAGAAACTCTAACTGAGCTGCAGTTCACGCTAATCGAATCATTGTGCACTCCGCATCCCGCTTGCACGCACAACATTTGTGTTGCCGTCCCACTCACTCATGCAAGTAAATACATATGTACTCCAATATGTACAGTTAAGTGCGCGAGCGCGCTTGGTAACGAATCGAAAAAAGTGAAGCGTCCAGAGGCTCGCGTCGATTGGGCAAAGGCTCACTCACGATCGCTCTTCGTGGAGTTCGGCAGAGCTGCAGCAACGACGATGTCGGCAGCGCAGCAGCAGCAGCAACAGTAAACGCACAGCATAAGAAAGTAAATGCAGTCTGGCTCGCTCTCGCCCATGTGCTGCACTCTTCTACCTAGGCTAGCCAAATGCATATTCCTGCTGTTGCTGAGTGCTCCTACGCTTCTGATTCGCCAAATCAATGTGCTCGATGAACCAATCAGCGCTCTTACCCGCAATAACTTTACATTTTGTAGGCTTGGCCCAACATCTACCAATGTTGTTTACATAATGCAGTTGCATGAGCTTTCCCGTTCGCAAAGAGGGACGGCCCAGAGTTATGAAACACCTATGAGTTATTAGGTATATAACAGGTAATTGGTGGTAAGTTTTTACTAAAGCTCTACATAGCCTGTGCATGAGTTGGGGGCAGCATGCTGGAAAGCTCTCCGGCAGCTGAGAGCTTTAAAGCTGAGCGCACTCCGAAAATGTTTCGGAGAGGATAACATGAAAAGCTCTACACGAAACTTGAAAAGCTCTGCTAACTAACAGCAGCCGAAACTGGTTAATAACGCCCCCTGCCCCTCCGCATAGCCCTGAGCCGTGCTCAGAAGGTGGCCCTCGCCCCCCAAGCTAGTTCGGCTAATGCTCTAAGCTGATGTCTGGCAAATATCTGGAGTGTCCTGCTGGGCCCTTCGATGGCGCAGCAGCCAAAGTTACGGCCGCCATTTTAGTGAAATGAAAACAAGCGAAATTGTGTTTTACTTCATGTTTAACATTTATTTCATAATGTTTCAGTTGCTGACGATGTCCACCTGAAGGTCCATCATTAATCACTTCAGCTGCAAAAAAACGCTTAAAAAATAAATAAGTCCAGCTACCCACCCACCCCCGCAACGAATGAAACTCAGAGGAGGTTTATAGAGTAAACATTTATTAAATACACATAAATTTTAGTATATAGATATATATGGTTGTTTGTATATAGATATAGCGCACTGCCGCGCGACATATGTGTGCTCTGGTGTTGTCGGCTGCATATCGAGTGTTCAGTGCGCCCGGCAGGCGTACGTAAATGTATATATATCCATGCGGATCGTAGTATAGGATAGTTCATAGTTTTCGCTACCGTTTCAGTTGCTCTTCGGTGTAGTCATAGAAATGCATCACATTGAAAATTGTGAGTGTTGGAAATACTTTCTGGTTTTTGAATATGCTATGTTCGGTTATATGTATGTGTGTAAGCTGGATCGTAGATAGACACATAAATATATATGCATTTATATCTGATTAAGTATATTCTTGAGTATATGTATGTAAGTTCGGGTAGATATATGCGCATAGTGTGTATGGCTAATACGGAATGCTAGGGCGTCCCCTTTGAGCTTGCTTTGAATATGGTTATGTAAAACTGGTTATGTATGTGTTTGGTTAGTTACTTGGTTGGTTACTTAACTTGGCTAATTGTCTATTTGACCATAAATTCTTGATTTAACTTTAGACACTTACACATTAAGATATATTCTTGGTATGGAACTGCGCTTAAAGCTAACATTTAAAATCGTACTTTTGAAATCCATTTTCATATTTTTCTGACTGTCTGTCTGTGTGTGTGTGTGTGTGTGTGTGTGAGCCGCCATTTTGCTAGCTAGAATATCCACAGTTAATTTGACGTTCGAATATTAAGTATATATGAAGTATATTGGGCGGATCTAGTCTTTAGACACTGACATTGACTAAACACGTAGATATATATCGAGAGTACTTTTTAAGCTCTACATACATATATAAATAAGTATAGCTAAATAGACATTCATACAACCATGCGTATAGCTCAAGTAGCTTTCATGGAATGTATTTTATTTTATTTTTATTTTTTATTTATTTATTTCTTTAATTTTTTTGTGTTTTCGGCCGGCAACACTGCGGGTATTCCCACTAGCATTTGTAATTAACATTGATTGTTGGTTAGCAATAATAACACAGCGCGTGGCTGCGTTTTTTAACTGCATTTTTTGTTAAATATGCTGTCTGTCTGTGTCTGTCTGTGTGTGTGTGTGTGTTACTTATTAATTATATATTTCTGTTGTTGTTTCTGCTTCAATGCTGGGACAAACTTTGCAGCCCTCGAGGGCATGCGAATGTCGACAAAAATGAGACGAAACTCGTGTGGGCCTCCCCTTCACACGATGCGCTCTCTGTGCGTTTCTTTACGGCTATTCCAAACTGTACGGTATATATTATATAATAGGTGTGTGTGTGTGTAGTATGACAGGCGAACTGAGAGATATGTGTGTGTGCGAACAGAGCTCTGCTTTCTTTAGTTTTTCTCATTTTCCTTTTGTTGTTTCTAAATACATTTCAGGTGAAACCGCAACATTTATATTTTGTTTCTTGGATAGACTGAGTATTACAATGTGGATTATATGGCTTATCCAAGTGGAATAGTGTTAGTTATCAATTACAACACTCATACATAGACGTCTATAGGTTAAGTAGGTATATCAATTATATTGAGAACTGGGTACCCATTCGTTCATATGTTCTTCTTTGTTAGTGTTCATTATTTTGGTTTTACTTCTAGTTTTCAATTGAATCATTCCATTTGCTTTTTGCTTGAATATCATAGTTATATGCCATTATGTGTATATGTATGTAAGTATATATATGTATATAAATGTGTGCACACATGTATATATATATATATATATATATGTATTAGTTGGAGAGTATTTTAGACAACATTTTGAATACTTGTTTAATATCAACTCACACTTACTAATGGTATATTTGGTATATGGTATATTGAATTCAATTCACATTTAATATAATTTTAATATTCAGTTTTGTTTTTCATTTTTCATTTTTCATTTTTCACTTTAAGTTTTCATTTTATGTTTTTCATTTTCATTCAAATTTCAATTCGCATCCATTTTTGGAATGCTTTTTGCCGTTGGCTCTCAATCATTTCGACTGAGTAAATTGGTATCGATACCTAGCTATATTCGTGCCTTGTGGCGCCAATCATGATTGACCCTGCCCTCACGCATCCACCCAGCAAGGCCTCTGCCCATGCCCGGTGGACTCACTGCCCTCCACTCAGCTGCTGCAGCTGCTGCCTCGACCATTGTCGAGGCGACAAAATCTACTAAAACTAAATCTCCTCCCGTTGGCTGCTTTCGCGAAACGCCAACCCCAGCACCCCACCTCCCACCTCCCACCTCCCACCATCCCACCATCAAAAACACCACCACCTCCAGCTGCTACCTGCTCCCTGCTCCTGACCTCCCGCTACCCAGGGGTGCCCCTATCGCTTTTCCTTTGAAACCGAAACTGAATTGCATTAAAATATACATTTATAACTTCGTCTTCATCTTCATCATCATCATCTTCTTCATCTTCATCTTCATCTCCTTCATCATCATTATCGTGCTTAAAAATTCGTAGTATCGTGTCCTGTTTCCGCTCCGATTCGGTTCGACCTTTGCTCGGACTGCGTCCGGCCAGTGTTTGCCAGCTTCTTCTTCTTACTGCTTCTTTCGCTTGGCAAACATCTGGGACCACAATCAGAATCAAACATTTGTGGTCTTCGGAATGGCGCCCGACTCGGGGGTTGGCTGCTGGCGCTCCTCATCTTCGCGGTGCTGCTCCGGGTGGACCTGGACGACATGCTGCTCGATCTGCTGGAGCTCAATCTGCTGCTCCTCGGTCTCGTCTATGTCTCGGGCCAAGGTCTCGCTGCGCTGCAAGCGGCGCCTCTGGCTGCTGGACCTGCGCTTCGGCGGCCCAGTTGGCACGGGCACGCATATGTTGAACTCCTCGTCGGCCGGCTCAATGCAGTCCAGCTGGTCGATGTCGTCGATGCCGGCATTGAGAGCAGCTGCGGCAGCGGCCGCAGCACTCGTGGAAGGCCCGTCGCCCAGGGGCTGCGAGGAGCCCGAAGACTTCTTGGCGGCGGACGAGCGCTTGCCATTCTTGCGGCCGGCGGGCACGTCCTGCAGTGTGAGCCGCTCCAAGCGCAGCTCGGCCAGCGTGGCCGAGGTGTGGCCCGGACGCAGTGACTCGTCCACATGGACGAGCACGAAGGGCAGCTTCAGCGACAACTCGCCGCCCATGCCGCTCAGAGTGAGCTTCACCTTGACGTAGTACGAGACGTAAATGGCAAAAACGTTGCGATCGTCGCACAAGCCGTTGTTGGCGTTGCCCCCGGAGGCACTGCCAGCGTTGAGGGCAGCCGAGTTGGGCGGCTGGGGCATGGCCATGGCCGGGCTGGCCAGCGGATGGCCAGTCAGCAGCTGGGCCGCCTGCATAACGAAATTGGGCGAGCGTATGGCCGATGCGGCAATGGCGCCAGTTATCTCATCCGGCTCGGTGCTGCGCTGCAGTGTGTCCTCCAATGCGATCCAGTTCTTGGTGGGTCCGCGCTGCGGCCGCAAAGCCACTGTGGTGTTCAAGGTGCCGCCCGGCGGTACGGTGCGGTCCACGGGGGGCGAAATATTCTCCGAGTCGGCGACGACGTTCTTGAACTTCCCATTGTTGAACATGCAGACGTCCACATGCTGAATGGCGCAGACCTGCCAAAGAGAGCGAGAGAGAGAGTGAAATGAGGAACAATAACAGGGTCATTGGGCCGGGCCAGACATGGCAGCAAGGCCAGTGGGCTGTCAATCAAATTGGCTGCGTCAATGCGACGCAAGTGTTATATTAATATCAAGGGCATACAAAAGTCGAGGGTCAGCGCAATACAAAAGCTCTAACACCGAAGCGCAATCACTCTGCAGCAGGAAGACCTCGACTTCTATAGGGACAATAAGACTCCTAAGGCATGCCTCCGATCTATCAAGTGAAGCCTCAGCAGTTAACAGTTTGAATACGTCCTGAGCACTCTGCCCCAGGAAGTTTTCGACTCCTATAGAGACAATCCTAAGGCATTCCTCCGATCTATCAAGTGAAGCCTCAGCAGTTAACAGTCTGAATACGTCCTGACAGGAAGACCTCGACTTCTATAGGGACAATAAGACTCCTAAGGCATGCCTCCGATCTATCAAGTGAAGCCTCAGCAGTTAACAGTTTGAATACGTCCTGAGCACTCTGCCCCAGGAAGTTTTCGACTCCTATAGAGACAATCCTAAGGCATGCCTCCGATCTATCAAGTGAAGCCGCAGCAGTTAACAGTCTGAATACGTCCTGACTGTACTCTGCCCCAGGAAGTCTTCGACTCCTATAGAGACAATCCTAAGGCATTCCTCCGATCCATCAAACAAACAGTCTGAATACATTCTTCATGCGGATGAGGATCAGTTTAACAAGGGGCTAAGGACTTGAGCCACAATCTTCAGTTGCAAGGCTAAAGGGAAAGTCAAGCGAATGCCTGCAGAAAGGCAGAGCATATTGATTCCGTGACACATGTCCGTTGTGCGTGTGTGTGTGCATGTGTGTGCGCGTGTGTGTGTGTGTGTACTGGCTGAAATGATGGTAGCCTTATTTGATTGCGTTGCCGCGCTTACTTCAGCCTTATCTGTGGGCCGGGCAATCAAAAGTAATGCACTCAATTACGCCCATAAATGCGGACACCGTCCGTGGCGCTGGGCCTCCTGCGGCGGGGGCGTGGCAGGGCTATGGCCTACGCCCGGCCTGCGCAATTGATTTGCCATTTTGCGCTGCATTTTGGCTCGATTTCAGTTGTAATGAGGCCCCGCTATGGGGCCCAACCGGAGTGCCCACACATGTGGGTGCCCAATATTAACGGAACAATTTCAATACAGAGGGAGCTCCGCACGAGTTCCGCCAAAGTTTGTTTGTGTGTGTGTGTGTGTGCCCCACATGCTCGATAATTGTTTTCATTAATTCAATATTCTCTTTTTGTCGACGTCGCCCCCAGTTGCTGCTCGGCAATTTTGCACCTAGCCGAAGTCGCCTTTTATTAATCAAATTTAAATGATAGCTGCCAGTTGCATTCTCAGTTTGCCAGCGGACAACTCAATTATCGAGCGCAGACGAGCAGCAGAGTGCTCGACACACAGATACCCTGTGAGACTGGAGCAGTCCCTGAAGGCTGCCGGCCAGCTGCTCGTCGGGCATGCCCAGCAGAGCACAGCTATTTGTTGAGAGCCTAATTAGTCTATAATTTCAGGCAGAACTTTTCAATTTTCCCACTAATGGCTGCAATTTTATGCGAATTCTGCTGTGTACTCAATGCTGTGGCCGGCCGGAGGTCAAGCCGCTTACGCACTACTGCCCAGCATCGGCTATACAAATAGCGCTCTATACAAATATTTGTTTTACATTTTACGCGAGTTTATTGTTTAACCAGCGAAAATAGTTGTGCTTGACTGCACAATACTCGCGATGCTATTAAATCGATGTTGTCCGACCCTATGGCTAGGGCAAAAACTGCATATTTTATTGCTACGAGTCAATTAAGTAAAAAAAAAAAAAAAAAAAAAATATATATATATATATATATATATTATTATTTATATATTATTTATTTATTATTATATTTATTTATATATATAAATATATAGTTTTTGCCCAGTCAATAGACTATTTCTAGGAATATTTAACTGTAGAATATATAGTAGTGCTATCCTCTATATATACTATATATAGAGTATGAGCTGAGAGTATCATGGAATCTATGCTCCAACGGTCAATCTATAGCGAGAGCATCAGGGGCAGCAAGAGAATAGATATTGCACAAAGCCAATATATTCTATAAAAATGGGCAAGCCGCATTTTAAATAAGACTATATTTACTCTATATATATATATATATAAGCTTAAGCTGACTTGTTAGCTGGGCATACCCTGTGCCCACGCCGTGATCAGCGTGTGAATGCTTTTGTTTATTGTTCTTATTCAGGTGTTGACACTGAGGTGTCATCCGTGCCACTTTAACTGGATTGTTCAATTACTCTTCACACTCCAATTATCAATTATCGCATTATATCCGCCATCTGTCGCGCCTTCAAGTGGCTTTTAGGCAAATCTTCCGAATCTACTGCATATTTCATATTCAAAATTTAAGCTCAAATTGAATTTGAAAGCCAACAGGCGAGGCACCTTTGTATACGAGCACCTATTACACGGAGGAATGATAGAACGTATCTCATCTGGCATGTAGCTGAGAAATTTGTTTTCTTTTCCCATATTAACTTCATTTGGCATTCAATTGTGAACATTTGTTGTCGCTTGTGCGACTTCTCTCTCGCTCAATTGGGCTGGCAAACACAAGCACAACACCACGGCCAGCGCGCTCTTTGGTCTGGCTGCTGGCGCATCTAATATTCATGCCTGTAATTTCATGTGCCCAATAGTTGCCTGATTGCGCCCCTCATACATATAGACACATTCTGGGAATCCCATACAGAATTCATACTTAGGCTCTTTGCATAATGCAATTGGAACTATCTTGGGCTCTGTAGTGAGAGGAAAAATAAATGAATAAATGAAAAATACACCAAGTACTAGTCAGTCAGTTGGTCACTTAGCTAGTTGGTGTGCGAGTCAGTCGGACAGCCAATCTGTTAGCTGGCCAAGTCGTCATTCAATGTGCTACCTGGACAATCAATCCTTCAATCAGTGTGACAGTTATTCAATCAGTCAATCTGTTAGTCCGTCAATTTCAGTCAAGAGCTTAGCGAGTCAATCAGCCAATCAGCCGACTAATCATTCGTCAGTCAATCAGTCAATCAATCAATATAATTCAATCAGCTAGTATTAGTTCGTCCGTTATAATCAAGTCAGATTTAGTCAGATCAGTCAATCAATCAATCAAGCAATCAATCGATAAATCAATCAATCAATCAGTGCTTCAGTCAATCGTTCAATCAGTCAGTCTATTAGTTAAATTAGTCAATCAAGCTGGCTGGTTGCCTGTCAGTTAGTCACTCAGCCAACTAATCATTCGTCAGTCAATCAATCAATATAGTTCAATCAACTAGTATCAGTTATTCCGTTACAATCAAGTCAGATTTAGTCAGATCAGTCAATCAATAAATCAATCAATCAATCATTCAATCAATCAATCAATCATTTAGTGCCTCAGTCAATCGTTCAATCGCTAGTCTGATAGTTAAATTAGACAATCAATCTGGCTGGCGGCCTGTCAGTTAGTCAATCAGTCAATCAATCAATATAATGCAATCAGCTAGTATCAGTTCGTCCGCAATAATCAAGTCAGATTTAGTCAGATCAGTCAATCAATAAATCAATCAAGCAATCAATCAATCAACCAATCAATCAATCACTCAATCAGTGTTTCAGTCAATCTTTCAATCAGTCAGTCTCTTGGGTAAATTAGTCAATCAATCAGCCAGCCTGTCAGTTAGTCAATCAGTCAATCATGCCCCGCCTTTCGCATACCAGCCACAATCTCCATGGCCCACAAACTTGTTGCTCAGTGTGAACAGCTCTTGAGGTCAGCAGAGTTGCCGAAATTACTGCATATATAATTGAGTGTGAGTGTGAGTGTGAGTGTGAGAGTGAGTGGCAGTGTGGGTGGGAGTGTGTGAGTCTGAGTGTGTGTGTGAGTGTGCGGGTATGCAAGCTTTTTAACTTTTCACTTTTATTGTTGACTTCCAGAGAAACGAGTCGTATAAAAATGTATAAAAGAACGGAGCTGAGCGAAAGCAAAAGTGAAAGCGAAGGCAGTGACAATGAAAGCGGAGCATAGTGTGTGTGTGTGTGTGTGTGTGTGTGTGTGTGTGTGTGTGTGTGTGAATATGGGTATTTAAATGTATATTTAATAGGGCGAGAAGTACAGCGCCACAGCGCAGAAATCGTAGCATACTTTTTGGGGCTGGCACATGAAATATTGAAGAGCCGCGACCGCTGACCATGAGGCTAGATGAGTGCACGCTTGGCGCGTGGCTCGGCAACTGTACCTTCAGCAGCATTTACACCTGCACACACAAATTATAGATTGTGTACGTAATTGAACAACATTGCGGTCGTAATCCGCTTTCACACAGAATTCGCACAAATGCTTTACGTTAATGAGAAACCGGACACATGTTTCTCTGATGGCATAAAGTGCCCTCTCATTAACAGAGTAAACGCGCCGCTCTCGCTCTGAATGCCTCTGCATGCGCATAAGCCATATGCATATTTAAGTACGTATATATGCACATATAATTATTATGCTGCATTATTTGTACATATTTCCTTTCTGAAAAAACTTATTAGAGGGACTTTGCAGCGATTGCGATTGCGATTGCGATTGCCGTTGCCGTTGCCGTTGCCAATTGCCATTGACAGCCAAAGAGAAATGGGAAATAAGAAATGTGGAAAGGCAAATGAGAAATGCGAAATACTTATGGCTGCCAATCAGGCATGCTCTGCACCTGTGCGCTGTCCCACAGAGCTCAGCCTTGCTCTTTGGATTGCATCTGTTTCCCGTGAATTAGCTCAAAGCCTCGCCACTTGCGGACCTGTTTTCCCAATAATTGTTGACGAGCGACCGCAACGCAGCGGGCTGGAACTGTCAAGTTCAGTCGAAGCATTTGCAATCTCTTTGAAAAATATTTTCTAATAATATATATATATATTTATATATAAATATATATATGAATAACTGTTCGCCTTTGCATTTGCATTTGCATTTCTATTGCGCATTTTCGTTTTGAAAATTGATTCAGAATCTGATTTAGTTTGTGCACGGAGCTTATAAAATTCAATAGCCTCGAACAGAGCAATTTTTGCGCTGTAATTAAGCCTTGCCATTGTTGTGAAGGCATTTAAATCCGCTTTACTCTCGAGGCCATCTTCTCATGCCTAGTTAGTTGCATGCACTCGCATTCATTCCCGCAAATTGCGTAATTTTTATAATGCGAACTTGCCTCCCGCTCGCCTGTCTGCCCGTCCATCTGCTTATCTATCTGTTTGTTCGTCAATAAATATTGCATTGTGGCAGTACTGTGGCCATAATAATATAAACAATACACACCCAGCACAGCCGAGTGCAGTGGAGTCAGAGCCATAGCCAGGGTCTGCCTCTCTAGGCGCATTTCTAACTGAATCAAATGTCCGCCATAACTTGGCCCACCTTCTGCCTCAGTTCCCCTCTCGCTGCGACCCTGTGTCTTCCGCTGCTGACTCTTCGATGCTTTTGCATTTTGTATTAGCTTCAAGTGGCCGGAAGCAAGTTTATGTGGCATGTCCTCGTTGTGACTATGAAATACTCAGCAGCAATTGCTGCTGCTGCCTGCTGCTGCCTGCTGCCTGAGCTTTCACGCACCGTTTGCTCCTGTGCGTCTGCTGGCGCAGCAACAATTGAATCGTAATTCGCCTGCTGCAGTGCGTGTGGTATTCGTAACAGCTGACATGCTAAGCGGCAGGCATAGAAATGAAGTCGCTCGAATTTACGGCTCATTTTTCCTGGTCTTAGCGAGCCAATTTCAAATCACTCGAGCGCAATGCCAAATGCCAACTGCCAACTGCCAAATTCCTAATGCCAATTGCCAACTGCCAATTGCCAATTGCCAATTGCAATGCGCGTGTTGACAGACGACAGAATCAAGCATCATGAATCGAGCATCAACGGCCTATGCGCCCTGAGGCAAGAGGCCTTCGCACAAGCCAGCAGCTGACGGAGCAGTCGCCGGGCCGTAGCTGCACTCATCAATGCAACAATGCCCGGAACCTAGGGCACAAGCTGCTCTTAGCAGCATACCAATGGGCACATAAGGCTCGACATGACAAAGGTGAATGCGACAGAGTCAAGATCTGACAATATATAAGTCTAGGCATAGGCCTCCCTCTCTATCTCTGCCTCCTACCTATCGATATTTATCGACAGTTGAATTTGTCCGCCTGTTGCACTTAGGGCCACATAGTGGCCATGCCCAAATGGGCGCAGGGCACATGCAAAATGTGGCTTCAGCATGCACACCAATGTGGCTAAACTTGAGTTGAGTCAAGTAGAACTGGCTCACAGCATCCCAGTGCAGGGCTGAAGGGCTGTCGAGGGGGCCGTGGAGCACACACACACACACCTTGGCTGTTGCCAAAGTGACAATCTGATATTGTAGCATACTTTTGTGGGCAAAACTCGCCATTAATACACTCGACACACACACAGACACTATTAGTGTGATTAAAGCTTCTTGTGTGTGTGTGTGTGTGTCGGAGAGTATTTGCTGGCATTGTCTGCGTAACCTTCATGGGCTTTGCGTAAGCAAAAAGGGGTTGCCAGCTCGTTGAGAGTAGCTGCGGGCACACGTGCCCATGTGTTTGCCTTTGTCTGTGTGTGTGTGTGTGTGTGTGTGTGGGTGTGCTAAAGAGTAAAACCCATAAAATGTATAAACACAATTTTCACTCGAGCTGAGCCTTTTGCCAGTCCCCTGCACCATTTCCACTTAAGCCTTAAGCTAGCTGCCAACCTTTTGCCCGCTGTCGCACAACTATTTCCTTTTTGGCCTCTGCCGCTGCCGCTGCCGCTGCCGCTGCTGCTGCTGCTTCTTCAGCTTGTTTCCTTTTGAATTTTCTCGAGTGGCTACACTCCAGAGATTGCACATTCTATGCTGGCTATACTTATTTATTTTTTTTCCGCTAGGGCCAAACGTCATTTGCATTCGCTGATTCTTTGTGTCCGCTCGGTCCTTTCGCACGGATCGTGGGCAACAGTCGCAGTGGCAGCTGGCTGAGCTGGCCGGCTCCAGAACTGCTTTCCCAGCGGGCTTGTCGCTTTGTCAGCCAAATTGCGTTGCGTTGGCAGGCAACAGGAGCAATAATAGCAACAGCAGCAGCAACGACCGCAGCGGCCACAAATAAACAGCTTTGCTTGTCCGCCTGCCTACGCGACGTATGCGTAATATTCGCTTGGTGTTTATTAAGAGCTTAAGGTCAATCAGCACTTTGCTTTTCGCACCGTCCTAGCTAGCAAACGCCATGTGTACCCTGTGCACCGCAGCCCCAATACCCTTTCGTTATTCTCGATTATTTGCCAAGGACTGCGAGGAGTTGAGTTCTGAATGTAAACAGCTTAAATATGCTTTTGAATTTAATTCAATTCTCGTTTAATCTTGATTGCATTTAGAGTGTCAAACTATTATACTAATCGTGTTCGGATTAGTAAGCATTATAATTCTATTTATTGTCCGGCCAACTGCAGGCCTTAACACTTATTAATGATTTGCCCATTCTATACTGTTATACTGCAACAATCGATGTGTGTTTAAGGGTTTAAGGGTCTCACTGAATTATCTGAACGTTCAGCTGCTCAAAGAACTGTTTGCAGCGCCAGATGTTGACTTGTGCAAGTCATTAATTTTACTGTTTTACTAAAATGTTATACAAAGCTGTTAAAAAAACGGTTATACAAAACTGTTATACAACACCTGTTATACAAAACTGTTATACAAAACCTGTTATACTAAACTGTTCCATAAAACCTAGCTCTGTTTTGTAAAGCTGTTATACAAAAGTGTTATACAAAACCTGTTATACTAAACTGTTCTACAAAACCTGTTATACTAAACTGTTCTACTAAACTGTACTTCTAATCCGTTTTCTAGCTCTGTTTTGTAAAGCTGTTATATAAAAGTGTTATACAAAAACTGTTATAAAAAACTGTTATACAAAACCTTGTATACTAAACTGTTCTATAAATCCGTTTTCTAGCTCAGTTATGTAAAACTGTTACACAAAAGTATTATACAAACACTGTTATACGAAAACTGCTATACAACAATAATCAATCCGTCCGCTACTACAATCTACAGCAGCTCAATTAATAGACACAAACAGCATGCATTTGCCCTTTGCCCTGTCGATCCGAATGCTGGCTGTACGTGTTTATAATATTAATAGGACGCTCGCACATGGCTATATCAGAATAACTGATGATTTATTTATGTGCCAGGGAGAGTGAGTGTGTGTGTGTGTGTGTGTTTGTGCTTACATTAATTTTGATTGCCAAAGCAATTGTCGCAATGGAGACCGCCCACGGAGCGCCAGGCGTGGCATTGTGTTATGGGCAATTATGAGATATCAGACGAGCATCTAAGCAATTGACTTACACGCATTTGCCATTAGACAGCAGCAGAGCAGCAGAGCAGCAGATGGGGAATGAGCTCAAACTATTGGCAGTCTTAGTTCAGGCTTTGAAAGTGGAAAGCTGTCCTTTTCTTTTGAGTTATTGAATTGAAAGAAGTTTCAGCTGCTGTCCCTGTATATATATATATATATATATATATATATATATATATGTATATACTAAATGCGAGGTAATGGTTGCCGTAAAGTCTATCTAATTGGTTGCCGCAAAGAGCACTAAGCTCTAAGCCAATTGGCCCAACAAAAACTGCAAACGTCAATGGCAAGCGCCAAGTTATAAGCCGCTCCCTCGTTACCATCTGATTGACTGTCATAACTTGTCCGGCTAGTTGGACAACAACTAAGCGGTGGGCATGAATGGAGAGTCTTTGTTTTTTACACTCTTCGTAGCACATGTAGACGCTGGTCATACTCTATATGGGAGTTGGTGCTGCAGCCCGTGTGCTCGTTGCGCATAATTTATTTAATACTTCCGTTGGGCGCGGCCAAGCACTCGTACGGCGTGACATGTGCTTAATAAGCAGCAGTCGCCTGACAGCTCAGCGAGTTATTCAAACAACTTGTTGTGGAATGCAACAGTTTGAGCCAGAGACTAGCGGGAGAGGGAGGGGCCCAGACATGAGAACGGCAACAGGATGATAGAATGACTTGAAAGCTCTTAAGACGATAAGGAAATCATGAAGTCCGGCTTTAATTGTAGCCGCACTGCTTAAATATTCGATTGGATTGGAACACTTTCTCCGCGTGCAGGACTTGGCTCTAAGCAGAGCTGTAATTACGTTCTTAATATGTATAACAGCTTAGTGGCATACTGAAAGGCAGTGAATGAGGGTTGAGCTATCGACTTACCCGCACTTTGCGCACAGTCTTGCGGCTATCGTTGCGTATGTTGACTGTGACGTTGACGTCCTCGCCGTGCGTATACCAGCCCTTGTCCAGACTGGCCCTCAAGCCGACGCGTCCATCGTGCAGCAGAAACGGTTTGTCGACGGCGCCCTGCGGCCCGCCGCACGGTCCAACGCTGATGCCGCCGATGCCGCCGGTGACTCCGGCATTGCTATGGGGTGGCAGCATTTCTGACCCGGTGCTGTCGCAGTGCTGCCAAGTAACCAATCAGACCGAGATTACAGCTTCCTCAAAGCAACTCAAAATTCTAATACGTGTGTGTGTGTGTGTGTGTGTGTGTGTGGGTAATATTTGCATAATTGATTTGCTAAGCTTATCAGGAATGTGATGCCTGCGTGTGGCGCTGCCTAGCTGCGCTTTGCGACTGGCTTGTGAGAAATCAACTGCTAATCCCTTAATGAATGGACTGCCGAGCGAAACCATTTATTTCCGAGTAGATTACACAGAGCACAGGTCGGGGTGGGGGCAAAGTGGACCGCAGACTGGATCTGGATTATTTAACCGCTTGCCTTTCGGGCTAACTCTTCACGCAAATTAATTGGACGGCTCAAAGCCAGGCGCGCCATTTGGACTCGCAAATAATAATTATATCCAAATTAATTGACCTCTCCAGAAGCCGATTAGTGCACTTTGGCCGCCTTTGAAAGTAAATTAGTTTCTGCAAGCGACTTGCAGTGCCATAAAGAACGCGCTCCGTTTCACCTGTGAGGCCACTCAATTAGCAGCTGCCACGCAAAGAATTCATTATATTGAAGTCATTAAGCCTGTGGTCAAAAGTCAAAAGTGAAAAGTGAACAGCTTCAGGAATATAATTGCAAATTCGGTTAAATGTATTTAACAAACAAACAGGCGCTGTGCAGTCGGGCGCTACTGACTGCGTGATACTCTCAACCCCCAAGGGGCGAAGCAGCGAATTTATAGGTTTATCAGCGGCGGAGGTCAAGGAAAACTTGGCTGAGTTTTCAATTCACCGAGAATCGAAGTCTAGCCTATAAGACTGTAGAAATTACAGTTAGACTGTATAAATTACAGTTATAGTTTTCTGACTATGGACTATCCGACTATAGCTATAAGACTGTAGAAGTTACAGTTAGACTGTATAAATTACAGTTATAGTCTTCTGACTATGGACTATCCGACTATAGCTATAAGACTGTAGAAGTTACCGTTAGACTGTATAAATTACAGTTATAGTCTTCTGACTATGGACTATCCGACTATAGCTATAAGACTGTAGAAGTTACCGTTAGACTGTATAAATTACAGTTATAGTCTTCTGACTATAGAGAGAAGTAGTTCAATAGAGTCTATGCAGCAAAAGATATGCTAGACTCCTATGTGTCGCATCTGAACGAGTGCTAACGGCTCTCAGACTGTGCAGCTGAATATACTCTGCTTTACTATCTGAACGGGTATAAGCAATTATCGCATATTATGCAATCAGTAAGCTAAATGTCAATTTGCTTCTCGTATATGGATCTAGCTTTGAGCTGGAATGGATAAATGGTGTGGATGGTGGTGTACATGGGTAATGCCTGCCGCATGGGCTAACTGTGTCTCACTTACCTCCTGGAAGGACTTGCTGTAGCAATGGAATGGATCGTTGGGGCACCGTTCGATCTCGCTCTTGCTGCGACCAAAGCGTCCGCTGAACCTAAACGACTTGGGCGAGAGACGTAATTTGGGAAATGAGTCGCCGCGCTCCGACTTGGACTTGCCCTTGGCACCGGCAGCAGCCCCAGCACCAGCAGCCGCACCTCCGCCTCCGGCTACTCCACCTCCGCCTGCGCTGCTGGTGCTCGGTGTTTGCTCGTGCCCGTCGCTGCTGCTCAAAGGGGGCGTGGCACTGGCCGGCGGCGATTGGGTCGATGCGTTCGAATGCTGCCCGGCGTAGGCGGCGTAGTGCTCCGGAGCGGCATGGTGCTGAAAGACGTCGGTGCGATAGATGACCCGCACGCCCATCTTGACGGAGGCCCGCCGATGGAACTTTTCATCCGTCTTGTCCGCTGCAACAGAGAGCAGGAGTAGGGAACGGCACCGTAGGGCGCAATTAGCTGGATGATGCACAGAGCGCGAGAGAGCGAGAGACAGATAGCTAGATGCGACTGCTGTCATTGCTCGCTAAACTCATAAGAAGCGCAGCTGCAATCGGTTATCATTAGTCGTTAATCGGTAAATGTGAATTTGAATTTGGATGAAATTTTGTGGTTGAGTCGTCGTCCGTCTCTGTCCAAGAGCGAATCATATGCCAAATGGGAGTTGAGTGCGCGCCAATGCCAATTGCCAATTGCCAATTGCCAATGCAGCCAACGCTGCCAATGTTAGCTGTGAGCTTCTGATGCAGGCGGTTGGCCGCTCCGAACCTTTTTCTTATGTTGCAACTGTCAAGCACTATTAGCGCGTGCTGTCGAGGCTAGCTGAGTCCAGTCTAGCCCAACAGCACGTTGAGGTCTGCCTGCCTGCTTGGGCCATCGAGTGCTGCCAAATGCAACTTAGCCGACAATTTTGACAATTCCATCAATGGAACAGGATAATCGAACACGAACTTTGACAGGAACATAAGAAAATGGGACTCAAGCGGCACACAGAACACGTTTACAATTTGAACACAGCGAGTTGGGATAGATGCAGCAAGAAAGCGAAAGCTAAAGCGAAAGCGATGCATTAATAGAGTTACACAGATACAGATACGAGCACAGATAAGATAGGGATAAAGGTAAAGCTTGGGTGGGGTAGACATAAATAGAAATTGATCGAGTTGAAAACATGAGTGTGAGTGTATGAAAATTTAAAAACATGAAGCGACAACAACGAAAGGTCAAGCGACATTCAGTCGGATTGACCATTAATATATATATATTTATAAAGACACTGACATACACACACTCAGCCACACACACTCAGGCACACACATTCGCATACAGAGACAGCAAGACAGCAACTGAACTGAAGGTGAACTGAAACGAAGTGGAGAGACATCAATACGTTGATATACTAAAATAGGAAAAACATAGAGGACAATACAAGTTATTACACGACAACTGAATGTTTGGCCAGGCATCGGAGGACACTGTGGCAATGGGACGAATCGTGCCGCTTACCTCGAACCGGGCTGCACAGACAGCAGCAGCGAAGGCTGCGCCACATGCGTGCCGTATATCTGGTCAGAGCATTGGTTCTCTGAATCTGCCTCTGCCTCTGTCTGTGCCTCCGCAGCTGGCTTAACGTCATGCCCTGCGCTGTGGGGGGTTCACCTCAAAGAGCCTTACGGCGCTTGCGAACTGGGTGCGATAAGTGCGATAAGTGCGATAAGCGTAAGCAAGACAATCACATTCAAACAGAGCCGCACAAGAAATCAGAAAACGAACTCAATCAACGATCTCGAATCACAGAACTCAAAAATCAATTTCGTTAATCAAAGTGACAACACAACATACAACACAATTTCTTTTTTTTCTTTTTTCTTTTTGGTTTTTAATGTTAGATAAGCATGGAGAGTCCTTATGAGTCAGAGATGGCCCACTAGACTTCAGAGATTCAGTTATCAAATTGCACACTGAAAAAAAAGCATGGTTAACTTCGGTTCCTCATCGACTCAAGCTGCAAGACTGCTGTATACGAGTGTTATTGGAGGAAAGAATACGTTCTCAATAGAACAAAAAGTAGCTCGAGAGCAAAAACGAAAATTTACAAAGCAACAAATGTCAAAGCAATCAACTGATGACGGAGAAGGCCTGTCTTCGCCCTCCTAGATTGAAATGCAGGATGCGAATCCCTCACCGGATACCGCAAGATGAAGACCGATGAAGACTTTCGTGACTATATATCCTATATATGATATCAGATATATATGCCGAGCATTTAGCTGCTATGGGAAATGGCGCGAATGACGGGATGCGAATTTCGTCATTAAACAAATACTCAGCCAATGTATTTAAGAGGGAAGTGATTGGGTTTGTAGGATTCGGGATGGGAGTTTTGCAAACCAAAGACGTTGAAAACAATGTGTTGTGACTCAGTTATGGCGAAAACAAGAGGCTATGGCATGAATCTGAATATAATGTGTCACAATATTTCATTATCCGATTCCCTTTGATAATTAAACATTGTTGGAGCTTTGCACAGAGCCAAGTTCATGGACATTGGGCTGTTTCCCGCAAAGCCGGTGAGAGCGTGCGAAGGTGGCGTGGAAGAAGAGGGTGGGGCAGCTGCAAGCTGTTTAGTGGCACTTGAAGGTCGAGCCCGAGCCGTGCAGGGACCAGTTCAAAGCGATTCGCAACAATATGGTTGATTTTACCGTTTCAACTGGGCCCAAAACGGTTTCAGAACCGGTTCACGGTGCGTTCAACAGTGCATTGGCTTAGAAAAAAATCGTGGGAGGGGAGGGGAAATGAAAAAAAAAAAAAAAAAACATTCCTTGGATGATCCACAGCGAGGGCAGTCCTCAGACTTGGAGCGCATAATTAAAGCAAAACAATGGAGCAAACAGCGATTTATGTGGACCACTAGGCTGGCCAGGTGGGGCCCGGCTAGCCCGGCTGGTCGGCTGGCTTCCGTCCGGGTTTCACCTTTGTGTCGCTTTGTTACCGCTGACAACCGCTTGGGGGCGCGCTGGCTGACTAGCAGCTGGTCCGTTTTCCAGTAGAGCGGCCGCAGGCAACCGTTAAGCGCACTTCTTTTCATACTTGAGCACACGCACACGCAGACAGGAGGTGCCGCACCTCGGGCGACTGGGCGACTGGGCGAAGGGCAAGTGGCGTGGGGCGTGGGGCGAGGGGAGTTGTTATTAAACAGAATATGCCATATCCTTTGTTATTCCAAATGATATTAACTGTTAGCAGGCAACATAGTGTTTGCGCATACATACAAATACATATAGACATACATATATATAAGAGATTTATATACCTGTACATACATACATATTCAAAATCATACTGCTAAGTCCCAATTGTGTTGTGCGGAGTAAAACAATAAGTGGTTTAAGGCATGCACTTTTCTCATTAGATCATTTCCAATTGCAAAGCCCAGAGAGCTCTAAACGTTTCTGGTCTACGAAGTAGCGGCTGGGCTCGTCCTTGAGGGCAATGCTTGGCTGTGCTACGCAGGTATTCATTTCGATTCGGGGATGCATGGGGTGCGAGGGGGGTGCGAGAAAGCATCCAATGCTCCAAGGGTCCAGCAGCAATTGGAAAAGAAAACCAAAAAAAAAAAAAAATAAAAGCGAAAAACGTAAAATTAAAAGAACTCAAAGGAAATAGAAAAAAGGCAGACGGAAGGCGTTGGGAGCATCAGAAATCGCAGAACGGAATCGGAATCGGATGGCTCGAGTTGTCGAAGGTAAAGCAGCCGCGCCATGCTTAACAGGCATGCATTTACATTAAGTATTGATTCTATCCGCATACCCTGTAAATGGGCAGTCGAGTCGAGTCAAGTCGAGTCTGAGTGCCCGGCCTGTCTGAGTTGCACTTCTATGCCCTTGCAGGGTATCCGCAGGCTGGTCAGACCCGATCGAGCCGCAGTGCAGAAAGCAAACTTAAAGCGAACCCAAAAGAAAATTTAATCGAAATCAATCAAAAGTGAAAAAATGATGAGATGAGAACTGTTCTCTCGCATCAACCTTGCTGACGTCAACAGCAGCAGGCGCAGCGAAAAGTGTTGGGATCTCTTTTATTTGGAATAAGGCGTTGGCGTTGGGGGCGTGGTCATCAATATAAACAGGCCGTGAATGTAATTTGATTGAGCGTGCCTCGCCTAGCTCGTTTCTTGCGGCCGAGATACTCACGATTCGATTCGAATAGCGCTGGCAATGGCTTGATGATGTATGATGAATGGAGGAAAGGTAATGTTTGCTGGTTAATTATCACTAAGCTTAATTAATTGTCAAACCTGTAGATGCGTGTTTGGCATTGGAGAAAGCTCTGTGCTGGATTGATCTTATGCTAAGTTGCAAACCAAAAAATTCAAACCAAAATACATATAGTCTACAAGTTTCCCAGAGTATTTCCAAGTTGATGCACTTCCTACACTATTTACGCTATTCCTTCAAGTCTTCCGCGGATACTATATATTACTTACCTTATAGATACTACTACTAACATTGACATAGTGTGCATATAGCTATAGTTTAACTAGTTTTCTTTTCGATATTTTGATTCACTGTGATGCTCTCAAGTTGCTCAAGTTGTGATGCCTAGGACTCTAACTAGCCTCGGTCAGAAGTCGATTTAAGCTGCTACTACGCTCCGCCACGGATGGGGAATATTTGTGGTTAGCTCCTCTCTGATGACGTTGCTCTACCTTGGTGCTATACATCACCTTGATTGCTCCCTTTCCGGTGTCCTCGGAGCGCAGGGCTATATATACAGGAGTCCATATGGAGAGTTATACCTAAGGACTTACCAATGAAGCATCGTACGTCGTAGCTGGTGCCAATGGGGGCTCCGTAGTAGCGTTTGGCCGGCACTAGCTGGACACTCGGCGGTGCCTGGGCTGTCAGCGACAGGGTGAACGGATGAGCCCCATCGCCCAGTCGCTTCAGCAGAGCCTCCTGCAACGAGAGAGTAATTGTGTCAGACCACAACCTGCTGCATTGTCGAATCTGAGAATTGGCACTTTAATTGATTTTTTGGGTTAAGCAAGAGCGATAGAGGGAGAAAGGACGGCATTTGCCTAACGCTTGGGTCAAGGCAAGATGAGAAAGTAAAGCCGATTTCTATATCAAATCCGAGCCAGGGCAATATAACAAGGCCGAGAGACTTGCTTATTGAGTGCTTAGCTAGGACTGTCAAGGCTTGGCTAAAGGACTCAGGCAGACCTCCTTAGAGGACGCAGCGCAGAGACTGAGTTCATTAGAGAGCTGAGTCGGCCTCATCGCTACTTTTCATATATATATCTAGGCATGTGTGTGTGCTTGATTATTGAAGGCTATATTTAGTTTTTAATTATGCACTTCGACCTTCCGATTGGGGGAGCGGGCTATTTGAATTGTGGGCTTTGTTTTGGCTTTGATAACAATGCTTGTTGTGAAATCTTGTGCTGTTTTTGGCATTTCATTTGCATTTGATTATGTATGCGGTATAATGCGAAGCCGCTGGCCCTGACTCTGACTCTGCTCCTGGCCATGATCCTGGCGCTGGCTGTGCCCTTGGATTTATACCTAAATATCTTATCCTCGGCGCGTGTTGCTCTGTATCGTGTGGGCTAATGGGCAGCAGCCGCAGCCGCAGCCGCAGCCACAGGGCCAGTCCATCGCAGCCAGCCAGGACCACTGCTCCTCTCCGCTTTGGCATTGACTTCGCCTCAGACTCTGCACGGCATTTTAATGGAAAGTATTTAAAGACAATTCCCTAGCACAAATTGTTTGGCTCTGCAAGCGTTTTGTTCTTCTTTCAGCGCCATTTGCGGTTGAAAAGGGCGAACAGGAGACGGCACACTGATAGACAGAGAGAGAGAGACAGAGAGAGAGAGACAGAGACAGAGGGAGCTGGGAGCTGAAAAGTTGTTGCTGTGGGCGTGGAATGTGAAAGGCACACCAAGCATGTCTTCTTAAGCCGCAATTGTCAGACAAATTCCCTTTGGGCTGGTTGCGAAGATGTAGCTGTTGGCTTAGCATTCAGACAACAAATTTAACTGTCGCGCTAATAAGTAGGATGTTCTCACACAAATATGTTGATACTGCCACGCAAATCCCTGTTTAGACGATACAAATCAAGTGAGCTATGGCCTCAGTTTCATTGATTCTTAAGCTAATCAAAGAGTCGAACATCGATCCATCTATCGATCTATGAGTTGAGCTCTTTCTTCATAGACTTTCAGGTTCCGCTATCTACTCGTTGAGCTCTCCACATCATATATCTATCATATACATCTATCTATCATATACCATAGTCTACTATAATAATCTGAGCTTAATTTGATATTAGGCATGTATTATACACCCGCTAAGTTAGCTGCTCTCTAACCACATTTATGTCCTCCATCCCTCAAGTTATCGTTCTCCCTGCCCCTCTTGATAGCCTTCTTGGAATGCCCCTCGAAGTGTCTTTCCCTTAAGCTGTTGCTGCCTTTTATATTTGCCTTATCTTCCTTGATTTGAATGGCTTTTGCCATGTCCCTTTATCTTCTTTGACTGAGCATCCTTTTGAGCTGCCTATCTCTTAAGCTGCAGCTTCTTCCTCTAGCCTCTTTAGCCTCTAGCCCCTTCTTTGATTGCAGAGCCCATAGC
The DNA here is from genome assembly GCA_035047485.1 of Drosophila peninsularis. Taxonomy (NCBI): domain Eukaryota; kingdom Metazoa; phylum Arthropoda; class Insecta; order Diptera; family Drosophilidae; genus Drosophila; species Drosophila peninsularis. Next base: position 10,392,510 of record JAWNPN010000028.1, read on the forward strand.
ACTGTGCTCATAGTTTTGGCGCACTGTTGTACTCATCCAACTCTAGCTGATCCATTAAAATGTCTTCAGATCTGTCTGCTTAAGATCCATTTATCAACATATTTCCCATGAATTCATTAGGAAAATTCTCTTTCATCTGGCCGTCTGCAGAAGCATAACAATTTTCCATTCAACAACTTCGGCATTTCGCTTTGCCTGCGGCCTTCTTAGCCGGGCTTCAGCTGCCAGCAGCAACTTATTAAAGTCAAATTTATTTAATTATGCATGTTTGTGTTTCTGTTTTAAGCGCTCAGCCGTGGCAGTGCCAATGGCTGTGGCAGTGGCAGCCAGCAGTAAATAAGTTACTAAATATATTATGCAAATCGGTCAAGACAGGCGAGAAAAATGCGAGCTGGCAACTAAGGACTGCAGACTGAGAATCCCGAGCTGTGAGCTGATTGCCTAACCGAATTTCGGTGAGTTCGGCTGTCAAAAAGATGATGGCTAAATAAATGATTGCCATGTCAAATTTGATAAAAGGGCGAGTTCAAATTGAAGCCTGCTTCAGGGCCGGCATTCACCCGCTCCCACTGTCTGTTATACAAAAAGCTGGCGAAGAGCAAGACAAAAGGGAATCGCAAACATTTGTACAGCTTTTAGTTAAATGAAATTGATTTTCAATTGGTTTAAGTGCAGTAAACTGCCGTCTTTAAATATATGACGAACAAGTGGCACGGCCGAGCACAGCCCAGCGTCAAGAGCTCACGTAAAATGTCAACAAAACAGCAACCCCTCCCCACATCCTCTCCTCCCCTCCCACTCCCCATGCAGCCCATAAAACCGGAAAAAGTATTGCATACTTTGTAGCGCGCGCTTTAAATCTGAGCTAAGCTAAGAACAAAACAGCAGAGCTACAGTGAATACATAACAAGCGCCGCCCAACCAGGCATGCCGCACTGGCACATACCCTGGAATCCCTGGCATAAATGCCTCAGCAAATATTTGAGTTTCTTTCCATGCAAACAAATCAAGGCTTAAACGGTTGCCATGGCATTTCAATATATCTACTTTCACTTTCCCTCTCTCTCTCTCTCTCTCTCTCTACACACAAAGGTGCTAAGAGCCACTGGCGCCCCCGCCTCACACTTTGTTTTCCAATTTATATGCCACTGAGGCAGCGGCCACATGTTGTTGCTGCTGCTGGAGTTTGCTGTTGCTGTTAGACAGTTTGTTGAGCTAGTAGCTGAACACAAAGTTTAGCCAAAAAAGAGAAGAGAAAGAGAAAGAGAAAGTAAAATTGCGCTCGTTCGCCGAGTTTGCCTATCAGTTTTAATAGCGCTAGAAACTTCGCAGCCCCTACTTTGAGGAGTGCTCGACTGGCGTGCCAAGTGCTCGTCTCACACTCGTCGCCTCTAAAGTGTCTGCTCAACAGCACACAAACTGACACTTCAGCCGGTCAATGAGCAACCAGAAGCCAGAGGGGGCGGGTACACTGTGCCGCACTGCATAATTTCAATTACTTTGATTGCAACGTTGACACGCTGCTTGCAACTTACCTGAAGTGGACTGAGCGTATCAGGCGAGGGCTCCTCCAGGCGCGGCCAAATCTGATGCAGCGACATAATGGCCTCGTTGCAGAAGCGCAATCCCATCACCTCCTCGTCCTCGCGCCCATAGCTGCAACGAGAAAGGGCCGAGCAATTATTTATGAACTATGCGCAGCTGGACATACAGCGGCTGGTTCCACGAATTCGATTGCCAGCTTCGACTGTTCGACGGTCCTGGCGCTGGGGGCATTGGGCTGATTGGGTCGGGGTCGAGGGGCCGAGGGGTCTACCTTACCGAAATGTCAAAGTCAACTGGGCGTAAACGCGATATCCTTGAATCGCTTTCGGGTCCACATAGACTATACCACGCAGTACCGACGGATCGTTGCCACTGAGTATTATCTCACGGGTCGGCAAGTACAGCGTGATCACGCAATTGGGCGACGTCTTCTTGTACACGCGCTGGGTGCCAAAGTCGTCCTTATGAATCCTGTAAAAGTCGATGTGGAACGGAAGTCACGCTGTTAGTGCAATCTCTTCAACTCAACGCGCAATTTCGGGTGCTGCGCAACAACAACTTGTTGGTAAAGTAGTGTGGCTGTACTTAAGAGAGAGGCAGGCACCGGGAGTGCCAACTGTGTGGATCAGACACATGTGGAGCGGGTCGTGCGACTCACAGAGCAACTGTCTCTATACTTACGAAAGCTGAGTTCGGCCAGTTGAGTCGACTTCACACATTCATAATGTAATGCTATAGTTATAGTGTTGTTAAAAATACTAGAAATAATAATCAGTTGAACGGCTTGAGCCATGCGCCTCGTTGCCTTTCATCTCCATTCAAAAGTTTTCCTCAGGAATCACGGGAATCGATTCGCTGCGACAGTGTTGCAAAATGCCTAAAGTGAGCCAGAACTTCCGTTATTTTGCAATTAAACTAGTCTCGCAACTGAAGTTGACAGCTAATAATTCAATGCTTAATTAGCTGCAATTCAAGCGTGAGGCATGCGCCGCAGCTGCCGCAGCTGCCGTAGCCAGGTGTGTGCGGCCCAGCCCGTGCGGAGCTCGGTCTAAAAATAGTTTGGCCTGGGCAGCGGCGGCGCATTTGTATGCGTGCAACATATTGTGGCAGCAGCATTGATTTGCACGGCGGCTGATAAACAAACACGTTTGTTCAAAATTCCCGTCGGTTGTTGTTGACGCCGTCGCGAGTGTCAAAAGTTGCGGTAAACAATTTGTTGCTAGCGCCTCGCTGACACCTGACTAGCAGGACAATTAGCTCGCCCAGCAGCTGCGCCGCCGTTGCATTTCGCATGAAGGTCGCATCGGCCTGCCAATTAAATTGACCTTCAACAGGGCGCCACAGCGTGTCGGATTGAATTAACTTGCCCAGCGACTGTGACAAGAGCTAGCATTGTCATATAGTCATGGCTGGTCTATAAGGTACGGAGGCCTTAGGGGCCGTAGCCTCATAGAGAAAGGTTGCAGCAGGATCAGATGTAATTAGTATAGTCTATAAAATAATTAAGTTTCAGATTGTGACATAGTTAGAGTAATAATAGATTTATAGAAGTGGTAATAGGTATATATGTTATATATGGATGTAGTTGGATAAGCTAACAGCAGAGCCTGCTGCAACTTGAACTGAAGTCTTGAAGCGAGAGCGATAAAGATGGCTGCGAGATTGGGCGGGAGCTGGCCACGCGGACTGGGCTGCTTTGCTGGTCACTGGACGGAGAGAAGCGACTTAGACAGCACTCCGGGAAAGTTGAAAGCTGACACTCATGTGCGTACATCATTATATGTGTGCGATAGCTGAGGAAAGCTGAAGTTTGCAGCTGTGTTCAACATAGTTTATTAACAAGAGCCAATCTGTGCGCTGTCCAATGGGCCTTTGGCAACAAGAGTTGGCTAACTAAGTTTGGCTGACACTCCGGTCCGGGCTCTTTCAATTATTTTTGGCTAAGTATTTGCTGATTTTCGGTAATCAAATTGGCAAGTGATGTGCGCATGATGGCCATATGCTAATGTAAAGCAATAATAATTTACAGCCAGCCAGCCAGGCAGCCTGGCAACCGTACTCCATTCATTGCATAAATACTGCACACTGAGCGGGCCTTTGACGGCGACAATTAGTCAACTATGTGGCAAGCACTCAGCGCGCGTGCAACAAGGTGCTTTGCGAGCCGCGACTCTTCGCATTTCCAGGGCTCAGCAGCATATGGAAAGCGCACGCAGTTGGCCTTTTAGCGGTTGATTGCGTATTATACCTATTGGACGGAGTGTTTATACGCACATCCACATGCACACGGACACGCACACTCGCTTACAAAGTGAGCTCAGGTATACTGGAATTGAGTCGCGCTCCTTTTCATATCCTTTCGTTTGATATTTTTGAGCGTTATTGACTTACAGCCAGACGGCAATGTCTGATCAAAAAGAAAACTGGAAAAGGAGCATGAAAAAAAATAAATAAAAAAAAAATGCACACAGATGAGCAGCTGTAATTTACAGCAGTCGGCATGTTGACCAACCCGGCCCCACCCTGCCAGGTCCCGCCCTGCTCAGCCCTCTTCCCTGCGCAAAGGACACAAATTAAATGCATAAGACTATATTGCACATGTATGTGAAATTCATATTGCATTTTGGATTGGTTTTTTCTGTTTTTAGCATATTTGCAGCTGTCTCCCCGTCCGTGTTTTTAATAAATGCGGTTCACCTACTATTTGCACTCCTGTCTACAAAGAGCGCATCAGTCGCATTTATTGCATTTCATTATTAATCTGCATTTGCCATAGATTTTGTATTTTTTATATTTGCAATATACGTCCGTCTGTGCCTTGCTCCGTCCGTCCGTACGCATGAACGCAGTCCATCTGGCTTTTATTAAAGCTGAAGACTTGAATTTTATATTTTTATATACCCTAAGGGCCTAGGCAATTGAAGTAGAGTATGAGCCTCTTGCCTGTAATTTCGAGAGTATTAGAGCGTTGTAGCCTGGACTCCTTCTTCTGGACTTCCTCCTCTCTGGAATTACCTAAGTCGTAATAGTCTAGAGTCTTGAAGCTGCCAGCGTCAATGAGTATCCTGCAGTCGGATAGCGCCCGACCGCAATAATCTTAGCATTTTTTTTTTTTTTTTGCCTGCAATGCAAATTTTTGCCAAATGTCCGTCAGCTGGCGCATAATCGATTCGATTATGGCATTTTGTTTGCTCTGGCGATGGACGATCAATTGTCGCTAGCATAATTGACGTTAATTAACGGTGATTTAAAATAGGCTTTGGCCTGACGACTACCCATTCACTTAATTACCACTAAGCGTGGCCCGGCCATTAGCCAGTCCGTCAATATTTGTGTTTATTAAAACTGGCCAATTGTTTGTGGAGCATTGAGTGCGTGCGGGCACCGCTTTCACCTGCATGCAGACAATCCATCTCTATTGTTGTCCAGATTATTGTTTAATTCTAGGCCATTTCTATTATTATTTGCGAGCGATCTTGACCAGGCCAGAGTCTCCTCCCGCCACGACAATTGTTTTGGCTTTTGCATGTTCACCATTCCCACTTATGTAACTTAATTCGCATATAATGAGCGGCAAGTAATTAAGGGCCGAACAGAAAGGATTTTCCAATTGCATTCAGATTCAATATGCTCGGCGGTGCCAGGGCCAGGGCCAGGGCCAGAAATGTATACCGTTTAGTGAGTCGTGAATGCGTGGCGCTATGCTCCGCAGTGGCAAATCTCTAATTGGGAGTTAATGCGCAGCAGGGCAGCTTACATGGCCAAGGGCTTGCGTCGTGATATATGATAAATATATATATGTATGGGGCACATGTATGTGGGGGTGCGTAAAGGAGCTGCCGCAGTAGAGGGCAAGAGCTCAGGGCGCTGCTAGGAAGCTGTGCAGCTGTGTGCCAATTCGATCCGTTTGGTATCTGCAGATGGCAGAAGTTGGCGCCGTCCTGCAGTCAGATACAATAGCTCGCCCTCCTCGCTGTGTGAGGTGCAGGGTCGCCGGGACAACAAGTTTCTATCCGGCTCACATGCCCAACTCCTGTGCGTCTCGCTAGGCACACCGCTTTAAAGAGCTTCGCCTGGTAGTGGAAACAAGTGCAGCGCTACTCAGCTGCCAAACAAAGGACCTGCAGCAGTAAGTAAGTACCAAAAATCTTATTACGCTCTCTATATGCCCTTATGTCTCTTAAATACCCACTGAGCTGTGCTTCCATCGAGAGTCCATTGAGCACCGCTTTAGCTGCAGCTCAAGCAGCAACATGTGCCTCGGACCAGCTTCAAGCGCTTTCCATCTGCTGGCAAATCGCTATAAATATATCTATCTACTTCTGTCCGTGTATACATGCCGTCAGTACTATCAATCGCTTAACTGCTGGCCCAGCCAGAGACCAACGTTAGATCATTTACCTGGCAAGTTAAGCCAACCTAAAAACTCGAGCGCTTAACCAGCCATCGACGCTCGAGCTTGTGTGAGACTTTTAACGTTGGCGCGACAGATGTCCAGCTGCCGCACGAGTCCGCCCCTTGGCCGTGTCCTGCTTTTCGGACTGAGTGGAAATTTATTTTGCGGCCAGGTGGGACGCGCGGGGTACATTCTCTAATTGGTATAAATTAAACAAACGCTGCCGTTCACCGAGGCGTTGTCCATTCAGGTTTGCGGGGCGTGTGCGCAATGCGTCGTTTTAATAGCCATGTGGTCTGCGGTCTGTGGACGGCCTGCTGCCCGGCTGCCGCCTGCCGCCTGCTTAAGTGCCCAGAAAGTGCTCACATTTTGGCAAGAAACCCAACTCGAAATATACTACGCTCAGCAGGTGCTGGCAACTGTCCGTAATTGAATTTGTATTTGCCGAACGGGCCCGGGCGTAAATTAACAGATTATTGACCGTAAATCATGTTTGCAGCTGTAACTATACTCGATAGTGGCTCGAGCCGAGTTATAAACTCCATTCAACCGGCCGTGGACCCAAACTTATTCACTTAGACTGAGCCCCTTTACTAGAGACAACGGGCTGACAGTTGGAAGGGCGAACAAGTATTTTAGGTCAGCAAACAAACGGAAGCTCGGCGGCGGGAGACTTAATACTTTGAAGCGAGTTCGAGCGAGTTCGAGCGGGTTCGAGTATCATATTTAAGCATTCAGCAGCTGGGGGCTGTGCGTAACCTTCGCCGACTCAGTCGGGCACGTAATTGCAAAATAATTAACGCGCGTTTCGAGGCGCTGGCAATGGCATTGGCAGTGACTGTGGCATGCATCAAGGATAACGCCGCAAAAATCAAAGCGGCATCCTAATGAGCGCAGGCAAAGGCAAAGGCAAAGGCGCAGCAAATCAAATGAGTGAAGGATGACAGCCGATAGCTGAGACGGCGGCCATGTCCTGGCATCAAGGACGCCGCTTTAACGGCACTTTGTCGCACAGGATATTTGATTTACAGCGCCGCAGCCCGCTCAGCAGGTGGTTGTGCGGGCAAAATATAAGTAGATACAATTAGAAATGCTGCAGTCGGGTGTACCAGGCCAGCTCTATGCTCTGGCAGCGGCCAGTAGCTGCATAGCCAGCCTAAGAGCCAAGCTATGCAAAGATGCCGCCTGAGTGGCGCGAGGCGACAGACACCTGCACGGCACTAATTGCATTGCCGCTGCCCTTGACTGCGGCTTGGCAGCTAAGCTTTGTCAGCTACGCCGTCTAATTGACATATCACGTATACGCCAGCGCATCCGTTTAAGGAGTCGCCTGCAATTGGAACTCCCACTGGTCCGGCCAATATCTAAAAATAGCCACAGCTCGATGTGACATCAAATTACATTTACAATATCGTTTCAGAGAGCCTGCTGCGAGGGAGAGGGATCTGCTCCCAGGTCATGATGGGACTACCTTTGTGGTAGAGACTCGATTGCTACTCAATCGACGTGACGTCCGTCTGTGGCTCAGTTTTTGTCAAGGAATCGTACGGGACTGCAAGGTCAGGGGACAGGCTTTGTGACGCGTCCTTCGAGGCTTCTAGAGCTGAAAGAGAAAATAACTGCAATGCTTCTGGATGAAAATGATTTATGATTTCGATATGCCTAACTGTGGACTTAAGTGTGGCTCTCAGAGAGATCATTCGAGTTTTTTAAGTCTGAGTTGAGATATTCTCTCTCCTGACTTCAACCTTAGTTGAGCTCTACTGAAGGACTCTATCTGATTTGCATACTAAAAGAGCTCAGTAAGCATCCGCAACAGGTCTTAAGTCCCTCGCTTCTTATGGGCTGTCAGAGCTGCCCAGCTAAAGCATCAGGCTCAGCTCAAAGAGCGCTCTTCAATGCTAACCAGCTAAGTGGCAGGCATCGCTTTTGCAGCATCAGCAGCAGCATTAGCAGTTGGTTCATTATAGCTTTGACCGCTTGGGCGAGCGCAACACTTGCCATAATTACTTAATTTTCTTTGCCACAATCCGGGCCGGGCAGGGACTTGAGTGGAGAGTGGCATGTTTTTTGCATTGCAATCTCTTGACGTTGAGTCCATTGTTGCGTCCACGTCTTATGCACTCGAGTCGTCATTTAAGTAGCATTTCGAGCGGGGCTCTCAAGGTAGCTGCGGGCTGCTGGCTGCTGGCTGCTGGCTGCTGGGTGCTGCTCCACCTACAGCCCCACTTGACAGCCCACGGAACGCATTGTTTCGCTTATGAAATATGCAACAAGTTGTGCGCTAATCAGCTGTCCGCCTCCCTGCAACGACAGGACTTGGCCTGCTTGTTATCGCTCCATTCATTTTGCACCCACTTTGAGCTCGGTGGCCCTTGACATTTGATATGCTGTTAAAGCATCCATTCTACGGCACATAGCATCACTTGTCAGTGGCTGGAGACTCTGTGCTTGATGCAAGGAGCTTGCGCTAGCCTTTAAGACAAACAACTACGCTGGGCAGAGCTTTAAATATGCTGCAAATGTGCACTTGACAGTTATCGATAGATGAAAAATCGATAACTCTGCATGCAGTCATTGGCATGTCAATATCTCTACTCTTAAGCTAAATGCAAGCTAGCGATCGTATATCTCCATATAAAAAGCACTACTCTTTGCACTTCTCTTTAGATAGTTATCGATAACTGTGGAAACAATAAATCATTATCGATCAAGCAATTTATAGCCAGAGTCACCTTTATAGTTATTTCTATAATCAATAACTAGACTGCTTTAGGGATATGTTAATCAATGTGACTCGAGTCGTAGTTCGATTAATATTGTATATCGATAACAATGACAATACCGTTAATAGACAAACTATTGATGGTATATACCCTTATATAATGCCCGACTGGCGGCAGTTCTATTTGTGTACTTATCGAGAACTGCAACAAAGATAACTAATTATCGATAACTGATCCTTTCGAGCCTTAAGCTAAGCACTGTGCTTCGGGTGATCTTTATGCTGTATGTTTTCAAGATGATCAAATTTCGTGATGATTGTTTTAGGACTTAAATGCAAATGCAAGTGAAGGAATGCATAATAAGGCGATTTAAATGAACGCAACATCTCGGTCAATGTTAACGTGAGTGTGCCTGTGTGTGTGTGTGCGTGCGTGTGTGTGTGTGTGTGTGTGCGTGTCTGAGTTTGGTATAATTAAAGACATAATAAAGCATATTAAAGACAGCAAGTCGAACGGTTAACGTTTTGTGAGCTGGCTGTAAGCAGGGCCTGCCCTAATGACGTATTAAGTACTCGCATCAAGTATACGCCCCGCGGCACCCACACACTTTTCCTATGCTAGCATATGTGTCTGCGTGTGTGTGTGTTTAGTGGGAGGCATTGCTTTAATGAATAACTACTACCTGTGTCCATTTGTTAGCTCCGGCTCGGCCAACAGGTCGTGCAGCAGCAGCTCCTCGCTGTGATAGCTGGCCGACCTATAGAGGGTCTCTTTCTCGGCGGCAGCATCTGGGTTCAGCTGGGCATATGCCATGGCCAGCATGTCTTTTGAATGGCTCGGTAATGTTGGATGTAGTTGTTGTTGTTGTTGCTCATATTGTTGTTGTTGTTGTCGTTGTTGTTGGTATTCGTGCTGCCGCTGTTGTTGTTGTTGCTGCTGCTGCTGCTGCTGCTGCTGAGATGTTGCGAAAGATTTCGAACTGACACCACCGCCGACGGGCAATAAGTCCATAAAATGTTTGAGGCGGCGTAATCTCCAATTGCTGTTGTTGCCGTTGTTTCTTCTGTTGTTCTCGTAATTTTAGTTGTTATTGTTGTTGTTGTTGTTGTTGCATGTCATATTGTTGTAGATTTCAACCAGTGGCCATAAAATATCATCATCAACAGCAGCAGCAGCAGGGGCAGCAAGAGCAGCCGCAGGAGGGGCGACAGGAGGAGGAGCAGCGGGTGGGATGCGTTGCAGCAGTTACACAAATTACACACAATTATGTATGAAAGTGTGTGCATGTGCGGGTGTGTGCGTGCGTGTGTGTGTGTGTATATTTGAGTGTTTGTGTGTGTTAGTTAAAAAGCAACAATTGCTCGCCTTGAATACATAGTTATATGTATATGTACGCTTAGGCACACATATATATTAATACATATATACATTTAACAGATTTATATATACACACATGTATAGGAACATATATATGTATATACTTATATGTATATGCATGCACAATTCACTTGCACGTTTTGCTTATTGGATTTCATCGCTTAGCTTTTATTACCCAACAACCCCCGGCCCTAACCCCTAACGAGAGTGCCCACAAAAAAAAGCAAAAAAAAAACATTTTTCGTATTTGTTGTTCCCCAAAATGTATACAATATATACACATACGTGTTTGTTTCTGTACAATATATGTAGCTGGAACGCTTTTATTTCGTTCTCTGAACTCCATTTGTGTTTTGTTTTGCATTTAGTTGACAGGCAAAATGTAACTGTTTTTATGGTGTTTTTTAATGCGTCATAAAATGGAAACTTTTCGCGAAGTGGCTTTTGGGCTGGTTTCATCTGTTATTTGTTTCACTCGCCACTTCAGCTCTTCTTCGCCAGCCCGCGAATATTTTTGTATTATTTTCTGTTCCTTTTTCTGCTTACACTTACAAAGTCGTTTCTCAGCTTTCGTTTGGACTCAAGTTTGGGGGGATCGCATGCGGTTGGACTGGTGGGGGCCTAATGAAATTGTGGGTCTCTGGCTAAACGCTATAAACATTAGGTATTAAGTATTATTTGTGACTGTCACACTTAGGCAGCTGCGTGGCATACGGCCCGAACGATGTCGGGCCCATGGCCTAAACCTCTTATACAACATTGTTGTTATGGATGGATTCAGTTGGACACGGGCATATTCATACAGTTCAGTGTTGGGTAGAAGCCATACACATGCCTTCTGTACAAATTATGACTAAAACTAGATGACACAGCGCTGAGCCCTTTCGGCTGTCAGCAGTTCAGAGTGTTATAAGTCTTATGTAGTACAATATTTGTGTGTAGCTGACTATGTTCTATATATAGCGGATCAGCGAAATAGAGCTTAATATATATATACATATCTATATAGAGTATTGGGGCAACAATCGTGCGAGATAGTCAGATATATATGTATATGTTTGAGTTTGAGGAGATGTCGAAATCGCAATCGTGTAACCGTATAATCGCATTGAGTAATAGTTGCTCTTAAATATAACTTAATTTCTCTTAAACCTAAGCATTGACTCGCTTACCTTTTCAGTTAAAATATTTTCACAAATCTTAGCTTGTTAAAGAACATTCATTGTATACAGTAGCTATATAGATATATATAGGTTTCAGAGAGTTTTGAGGTGGGGAAGAAAGAGATAGATAGATCACATTTAACAGAGTATTGGCTAGTCGGGCAGCCGCCGCTTTAGGAATTAAGAAAAGCGCGCTGAAAGTTTACGGAATTCACCAAGTGAACTTCAAACTTGACGTTACTTTGAAGTTGATAATATTTTAATTATTTGTTGTTCTTGTCTGCTGGGACGCGGAAATTCATGAAGATAAACAAGAGGCGATGGAAAAATAAAGCCAGCTCCCATAAATATATATATATATATAAATATATATATAAATATATATATATCTATATATACATGATTTTGTCTGTTTATTGAATCATGTTTACACGCCAGCAATTGTTGTTATTCGCAGTAATATTGCTGCTATTGTCGTAGCTGTTGTTAGCCGTTGCTGTTGCTGTTGCTGTTGTTGTTTGTGAAGTTTTGAGCAATTTTTCATTTATTTGTGCGAGGCTCTTGAATTGCTCATGTGTGCTTCCTGCTACAAGGACAATTGTCTGGTATCTGTGAGTGGGTGTCCGCCTGCGTCGCCCCCTCTATCTCTATCTCTGTCCCCCCGTGCGTGTGTGGACGCATGTGTGCGCGCGGCTGTTGTTGTTATCATGATGTTATTATTTTCATAATACCCTTGCCAGGGGTGCTATCAATTTGTCACAGAGGGAATCGCATTTAAGACTTCTCTCGCAAGATGAACTCCTGCATGTGGGAACAATATCGAATTGTGGCACAAATTGCAGCGGTGGCTCGTAAAAAGCGCAAATTGTATCCACTATCCGCCGTACACATGGATATCTGGGCGTGCATGAGAGCATCTCATATTCGGTAAGTCTGCGTTATAGATAAGCCCTTGTTTTTATTGTAATTTAATGAGTTTTTGCCCGGGGGGCAGGCCAAAACCCAGCTCGCAGTGGAGCAAAACAACAAAAAACTGATTAAGAGACTGATTGCTGGCAGTCGGCGGCTCTGTGTGCGTGTGTGCACGTATGTGGGCGAATTCATCTGAAAGTCGGGCAGCGTGCGACATCTGCCTGGCAGCTGAGCTGTCACTATTGCGTCTTAAACAGAATCGTGTCGAGTCCTGCCCGCCTGCGCCCGCCCACATGCGGCTCCCGCAATGAATTTATATCGATGTGCCAACGGCCAAATGGGCAAATCAAGTGCTAAACTTTGTTGCAGCTTGTCGTTTAGTCAAATAGACTGGAGCGAACTTTAACGCACAGCCCGATGATTTGAAGGCGAGCAACAGCGCCACCTGGCGGTCAGTAGCGCTCGCAATCATTGAAAATACTTTGCATCCGAGCTGAGCACAGTCTTGCTCGTGTCTGTTGTGTAATTCTGAGGAATTTCTTTTAAATTCCGAATCTGAATACCAACTGGCTGGAAAAACATCTGAGTTAATGATTACCAGAATGCTGTTTAAGTAGAGAGCACACTCCGTGTGCACAAGGGGGCAGCAATATGATATTTGAGCTCTGGACATTTGGTAAATGCATAAGCAAAAAGACTTGCCTGTGTGCCCAATTCTTTCTTTTTATTTCGACAAAGTTTTCAGCTAACACATACTATTCAGTGTGTATGTATATAAACGTAATTATATATATATATATATGTATTTATATATGTCAGTTTGATTATTAATAAATCAAATGGGAGCCCTGCCAAAATGGAAGCAAGTTGTCAGAAACGTGGCTGACATGTCAAAGTTGTTAGCAATGAAGTCTCTGGCGACATGTTGCACACACACACACACGCACGCAGGCCGTGGGAGGGAGGGGGAGAGAGAGGTAACACGAGGCACACTCACTCGTTAGTCACCTAGCCTATGCAATCCCTCATATATTTGGTGACATTAATGTCAATTTCCCAGCAAAATTAGAGAGAAAAGTTTTTCTTGCTAAGCTAGAGCTTACTTTGCACACACCAACACACGCCCACTCCCACACACACACACACACACAGCAGCACCCATCGACGTGCCTACCCCTTATAACCATAGCAATGGCCGTACATGATAAATGAAGTATCTTATTTCCGAGTTACATGTGAGCAACTGGATTACGCAAACAAATACATACGTCTGCTACATCTGCAGCCCACACACAATTCTTAGCCAAAATTTCATCTGGCATTCCATATCGAAATACCAAAAACTTCTTAATTAAAAAGCGAAGCACAGAAAAAACTGTAATAATCCAAGCAAGAGTTGCTTGTGCAATGGCAAGCTGCTCGCCTTCCATTTGGAGGCCATACAAAATGATTTCTGAAATGTTGGCCAGAGCTTGGCAATAGTTGCCAATTTATGTTATATTAGCTTTGCACACAGCCAATTTAATTAATTTTGTGGAAATTGAAAGGCTTTCAGCTCGAGTAATATAAGTCGCATTCTTTTTAGTTTCGCACAAAACATTTCGTTGCAATGAAGAAAACAAACAAATTAATTTGCTTTACACTCATTAAAGTTTCCCTTTGTGAAATTTGATATAAAAATATTTATATTTTATTTCACAATTTTTATATTTTTATTTTTTACTTCGCACAACAAAAAATCAGTCAAATTTCTTTTTCCAAAATGGGATTACAAATATATAATATTACCAATAGTTTTTATATAAATTTTTAATTATAATTGGATTTCCCTTTTTATTATTATTATTTTTATTATTATTATTATTATTATTAAACATTTAAAAAATAATAATTTTCTATGCGAAATTCTGTTCTTTAATTTTTTCATATTATTAAAATTATTATAATTTCTATCAATAATAATTTTTGTTTATTAATTCAACTTTTAAAACAAAGAAAAGTATCACATAACAAAATAGAAATACATAAAATTCATAATATTTTTCTATAACAATTTTGTTGTGATTAAATATAAAAAATAATTATTTCTCATTTATATATAATTTTATAATTTTAATTAATTAAATATTTTTCAGAAATATTTTTTCTATGATTTTATTCAAGGTAAAATTTCTGATTACTATATATGATTAATAATACAAAAATATATAATATAATTAATATTTTTAATATATTTTTTCTAAAATTAAAAAATTAGATTTATTATGATTAATAAAATAATACAAAAATATATGAAATGAATAATATTTTTCTATAATTTAATTGAAAGTAAAATTTCCGATTTCTACTACGATTAATAAAATATATAAAGTTAATATAAAATATATTTATATAATAAAAAAATATATTATATTATATGTTACTCCAATAATTTCCCTATAATTTCCCTCTAAAATTAGTAAAGATTAGTCAATTAGAATTAATTAACTTAAAATCAGCGCTGATGGCCATTCGAGTTCCGCTTCGAAATGAAGTCAGCCAATTGGTAAATGGGCCAACAATTTGTAGCTGGTTGGCAATTGATTTGACATTGAATCGGATTGATTTCTGGGGAAAGTGGGTTCTGCGGAAAGTTTCTCTTTGAAATTGGCTTTGCCGAACGAGGCGACCCAGCTTGGGCGCGTGGCCTTTGACAAATGTGTCGCAGTCAGAAGTTGGCTGAAGATTTGATGTGACAGCGCGCTGCGCCACGTTTCCGTTGGCATTGAAATTTATGTGGCAAGTGGCAAGTTTTGCTCGCTGGTTTATTTTAATTATGTAAGCCAGCTCAGGAGTGCGAGCAAATATGCCTTAAGGCAGCCGAGCAGCTCAGCAGCTGAGCAGCTGCCAAAACAGAACTGGGTACTTCTTTGATTTGCCTTGCTTGGCTCAGTTTGTTGTTGGCAACTTTTATGCGAAAGTACACACAGAGAGAGAGAGAGAGGGATACTGGGAGGGAGGAAAAGAAACACGCACACAGGAAATGGAACTTGAGTCAAATTAGCAAACATTTTGGCAAATATTTGCAGGCGAAGTCTGCCCCGAACGGAGCAGCAGCCGCTTGCGAATTGGCCAAACGCAGCGATCAAATGAGCCGCAAATGTGTACACAAGTGTATCAAGTTGTAAGCGTATGTGTGAGTGAGTAAGTGTGTGTGTCTTGCTTTTCAAGACACTGCGAGACAAAGTTTTTTGGGTTAGGCAAAGCAGCTGCCGCAATGAATTCGACAACAATTTTGTGCACACAACATTGCTCATACGACTCGTTGGCTGCTGTGGTTACATAACACACATAGAGAGAGAGGGAGAGAGAGAGAGAGAGAGGGAGAGGGAGAGGGAGAGGGAACTGGAGAGAGAGTCAGCCACACAAAAATATTTAATAGTATTAATAAAGCTAGCATTTATCGCTCACCGCATGCAATTCAACTAATTCCGTTTGGCTTATTTTGCAATTGCCGCCGATGGGCAGCCCTAGCCCCGCCCCGCTCCTCCCCGCCCCTTTCCAGGGGCGCTCTGTCAACAGCTCGCTTAGGCCAAGCTGCGGGCCTGGACAGCGCTTGCCTAGAGCCGAGAGGCCCAGCAATTGAAAATAACATCAAGTAGCCGCCGTGTCTATGTGTGTGTGTGTGTGTGTTTGCCTTTGTGTATGTGTGTATGTTTGAGTACGTTAAGTGTGTGTACTTTGAACTTTTCATTTTTTCATACAATTTCGTTAGCTACGGCTCTTTGCATAACTCTCTGTGTGTGTGTGCAAGGGAAGCATGTTTGCTTTACGTTTTGTTTTGTGTGTCCTTAACCAAAAAGAGAAGAGAAGCGAAATGCAGGCCAAGTGCATGTCGACTAAGGCATACCCTATGCGACAGGTGCATTAGGCCAACTCTTGGCGGTTTAGCTTGGCGACACTTGGCCACCAGCTGAAGTATTTCCAACTTTCGAGCCTTGGCACTGAGCCACAGCTGCCCTTTTTATGGCTACAGGATATACACAACATATCAAGAGAGAAATAATAAAACGCGGCTATAAATAAAGGAGCACAGCGTGCCTGCTGCTCGGTCAATTCTCAGTGGGGATTTGAGCCCAAAGTGTGCGTGTGTGTGTGTGGGGGGGTATGTTGATTTCATTTTAGTTAGCGCTTTGTGTTTTTTTCTGGATTTTGATTTTTGTTTTTGTTGTTGGCCAGGCTAAAACGAAATTAACTTATGCCAAGGGCAACGACAGCTGCCTCATATCATTTATTGCGTACGAGCCTCTAAAGTGGAGCCATTAGCTCCACTTGATACAAACGAGCCTGAGCTCCAGCTAATTGCAAATGGCCTGTGCACCTGACCAGGTGAGCGTAGTAATGGAACTCAACTGTCTCTAGGTCAGCAAAGGCAGCAAAGTTGCAGTCGGCGCATTCCGATTGCTGAACTTGGCTTGATGCGCCCTTTGTTTAGCGCTATTGCAATGCTTTCGTTAATATTTAACAATGTTTTCCTCTGCCGATGTCGGCGCCGCCACCTAGCTGACTGGCAGCCAATTAGCCCGGCCGGGTCGAGATGTCAGCGGCAGGCATCTCGCCTTGGTCGGGCCGCCAATTCGCTTAGCTAATGTGGAAAAGGTGTGCAGGTCTTGGTATTGATTTTATAACCGCTGACCCAAATTGAAGACAAACACACACCCACGCACACCCAACCACACTCACACACACACGCTTAGAGGCACGCGACTGCAGTAAATCGGATTCATGCATAATTCAGTTGCACCTTGAAGCCAGGCTACTGTTTCGCGAACTTTGTCGCGCGGAGCGCTTTCTCTATTTCTACTGCAGCGGTCGTGGCACTTTGATCTCAGCCCGCATGAGCTTATCCAGTTTGGGTTTCAAGCGAAACGGCTTAAAGACGGCTTAGGGCCGCATCATCATATGCATTAATAATGTATATCTATACACATATATACAGCTCGCACACACTCGCACGCGCTATTTAGTGTTATTAGCGTTTTATGTTTGCATTTGCTTCATATGTTTCATGTTGCACATACGCCACGTGTGAGCGCCTCACTGCTTATAGAGTCTGTCCTGCGTCCGCTGCTCTGTCCAGTTTACGACGCGCTCACGCAATATTATGACACATTTGACAGCCGCTTAGCAACTCGCTCGCGCGCTCGCCATATTTTGGCCAACTTGTTGGCCCAAAGGATTGGCCCACTGTCAAAAATATCCGCAACAATGACCACATACTACAATGAAGTCGTGTGCGTCGGTGAGGCCATAAAATTAAGCAACGTAAAGGCCCATTAAATGACTGCGTACTAAAACTCCAAGTACCCAAAAAACCCCAAAAAATGTGGGCAATAAAAGGGCATCTAGTCATGGGCTTTTGTCTGCGCATTAAGCAGTGGACGATGACCTGCTCGACATGCACGCACGCATAAGCACTACACAAAACACAAAATAGTCCAAAATTAATCAAAATATATACTAAACGCTTGGTAAAGAGCTGTTAACAGATTTCTGTAAAGTAACAGGGGCTGGTATGCTAGCAGACTGTACATAGCTAATGATAACAGTTTTCTGTTCAGCTAACATTTTACAAATTCTATTTTAAAAAAAATTATGTTTTAATGCAATAAATTACAAAATTATAAATCTACAAAATGAAGTTCCCAAGGTCTGTGGCCTCGCCTAAACTTTCTGCAATGCTTCTGTTAATATAGAACAAAGTGGATTCTCGTTAAAACTGGAATTAGTCTATTATGTGCAAATTCTAGTAATTTTCAGTAAGCTGACTGCCAAAAGTTATGGCAAAATTCCTATAAATTCTGAAGAGCTGACTACAATATTTTGTAGTGCGAATAAATACGCAGAACTCAGTTGTTTTGCCTGTCAGTACATCAATCACTATGGCGCCTGAACACTTGACTTACTGCCGCTCTCACTTGTTTGCCGTCATTTAATTGTAAGCAACTGCTATGCAAAGCTGAGTCAATAAGCCATTTGATCCCCCCACGGCCCTGAGTAGTTGTGACAGCGATACGTAAGCCATAAAATCAAGATAAGGTGAACGGGAAGCGCTCGAGCCATGAGACGAGATGAGATGTTGATGAGGCTCTACCCTCTATACAAGACGAGGGTATGCTCATTCCCATATCTATTTAGCTCATCATATGTAATTGCTTGAACTGGTTGAATGACTCAATAATTTAGAGATTGAATGAGGACTAACTAAATGAATCGACTGATTGACAGACTGAGTGATTGGCTAACTAATGGGCAGGCTAAGTGTATGATTGACCGTGATTGATATACTGACTAACTGAATTGACTCATTGACATACTGACTGATTGACTAGCCTACAATTGGACTCTGTGTATGGATGATATACTGAATGATTGAGATTGACTGATTGACTAACCAGACAGACAGACCAAGTGTATGTTTGACTAATTGACTGATTGACAGACTGAGTGATTATCAAACTAATGGACAGGCTAAGTGTATGATTGACCGTGAAAATGTAAGATTGACTAATTGACTGATAATTGACTCATTGACATACTGACTGATTGAGTGATTGCTTGATTGACTAGCCTACAGATGGACTCTATGAATGATTGACTAGCCTACAGATGGACTCTGTGAATGATTGATATACTGAATGATTGAGATTGACTGATTGACTAACCAACAGACAGACCAAATGTATGATTGATTAATTGACTGATTGACTAATTAATGGACAGGCTAAGTGTATGATTGACCGTGATTGCGTGATTGATGTACTGACTAACTGAATGACTAAATGTAAGATTGACTAATTGACTGATAATTGACTCATTGACATACTGACTGATTGAGTGATTGCTTGATTGACTAGCCTACAGATGGACTCTGTGAATGATTGACTAGCCTACAGATGGAATCTGTGTATGGTTGATATACTGAATGATTGAGATTGACTGATTGACTAACAGACAGACAGACCAAATGTATGATTGATTAATTGACTGACAGACTATGAGCTTGACTGACAGATAGACTCAGTTTCAGCTTAAATTCGTTGATTGATCACAGACTGACGTACTCATTGCCTCACAAAATGCCTAATAAAACTGACCGAGTAAAGAAGACATTGTTAAATCGAGTAAGACACATTAAGAGCGTGCACATCGATACGGCGCCTATTGTCAATCTCCTTTAATGAGGAAAGGGTATAGGAACTTTCACTGGCACAGTGAGACACTCAGTGTTAGCCTTGGCTAAGTAAAAAGCGCATTATGGCGACCACCAGCGCCTGGCACGCTCTCAGCATCCTGTCACTCGACGATGAAACTTGAATGCGCTTAAGCCAATTTAAGCATTTGCACGGCACGCAGCCACTTGAAGGCGACGCAAGGTCTGAGAATTTACCCTACGACGGTGGCGGCGAAGGCGTGGCTGCGGTTGCGGCTGCGGCCGCTTGGTTTGGCAATGTCGCTGCTGCTACTTGTTGTTGCGAGGCATTTGGGGATGCCATGAAATATGCAACAACAACAAACAACAACACGCCCACGCTGCGTGGCGTGCAGTACAAACAGACTGGGGAGCCTGCACGCCTGGCTGAAGTGGGACTTGCCAGATGTGTTTATTTACATGCAGGCGCCAGCAGCGAGAGCAGCGACAAGATCCCACACACATGCAGCCATTGGAAGTGCAGTAAAGGCAACCGTCTTTTCGGCATCATCGTGTGTCACTTAAGCTGTTTGCACTGGTTCAGCCCGCTCCTCTCCACAGTTCGGCTGCTCCAGCTGGGCTGCTTTTATCGCGCGCGTTTGGCCTCTATGCTGCGTCATTGTTTGGTTTTTATTGATATGTTTAGCATACTTTGAGGCCCTAGGCAACGTTTTATGTGCAGCCATTAAGCATCATGGCACACCCGCTCCCGCACCCACTGTGAGCCGTCCAGCTGTCCACTCTGGCGCCCTGCAAAACCCATTTGCTTAAATTGCCAGCGCCTCCCTGCCAGGCTGCTGCTCAGTCTGCGTCCCAGTCTCCGCTGGGGAGGGGAGCACGCACAGCCAGCTCAGTTCATGTCATAAATGACATTGCAGAACTTTGTGCTAACTGAATCTGTTGCGCAACGTGGCAACATTTAAATATAAATTAAAAAGTTACGCATACGACGCTTTGCACAGCTAAGTAAACGACACCCGGCAAAGGGTAGCGCACCCGCCCAGGCCCTCCCCACCCCCGCTAAAAGGATGGCGTGTACTTGGCGGGGCGCCGGCAGCCACCGTGGCTTTTGCTTGGTTTAGTGCCAACAGCTAATAGCATTTCCATATAGCCATTGTGACAGGCACAAGTCGAGCATGTCGAAAAAACGAAAGTCTCACAAAAAATGCCAAATAAAAAACACTCGCATTTCCCATTTCCCATGTGCCCATGTGCAAAGGCGCAGGAAAAAATCATATGGAAGTGAAGAAGAAGGACGAGGCCATTTTTATGGCGTTTGCTCTCGCACAATCCGCGTTTTTTTCCACTACGGCGAATAATTCAGATTTGAAGCCATCCCCAAGGTGGGACCCCAATCAGTACTCTCTGATCTGGTTTGAGCACGATCGCATAAGCTATAAGCCATAAACAGATTGAGATTATTGCAGTTGGGCATCATCGAAGTGGACAAGCGGAAGCCATGCCTATTGGGCGGATCATTGGTTGAGCACATATGAAGAAACGGACGGATAGTCGAACGGACGGAAGGATACCAACATATGCCATATATCATAGAGGGATCACCATTTGCACATAGAGGTATAGGAATGTGCAGAGATCCATCTACTCTTCAGGCTCTGCAGTCTTCAGTCTCAAAAGCGGAGAAAGGGCTTGAGCACATAAGAACTTACGGACGGATAGCCGGACGGACGGAAGGATACCAGCATATACCATATACTATAGTTCCATCTGGTGATCCCTCTACTATGCAGTTACTCCAGTTTCCAGCGGAGTGCATTAGGACAAACTGACGGATAGCCGGACGTACGGAAGGATACCAACATCTCCCATATACCATAGTTCCATCTGCTGATCCATCTACTATGCAGTTATTCCAGCCTCCAGCTTCAAAAGCGGAGTGCATTAGAACAAACGGACGGACGGAGAGACACCAGCATATCTCTATGTGCAAACGATGTTCCATCTGCGGGTGAACCATTAGTTGAATCCGATTTGTCATGCCTTTAACGGAGTCAGATATTTTTACTTTTAATAGTCAACTATATATTGCAATCCCCAGGGGAGAACATGAAAACGAAATAATAATTGAGCCCTTTTGCAGTGGAATCCAGCCGCCCGAGGGCTCGCTGCTGTCCATCACTTCTTTATTAGCTCTCACTGAGCTATATTCAAAATAAAATAAAGTGAAGTATGGAAGCGACTGCAGCAAGAACACGAACAAGTGTCTAACACAATCAGCGGCAAAGGCTAGCTCTGCCGGCGGAAGCGGATGCGGTGCCATCGCTACTAGTATGAATAGTAGTCGCACTTCGGGGAACACTAAGTCACAGCAGAGTGTATACATACATATATACATATATATCTGTGTGTGTGTGTGTGTGTGTGTGTGTGTGTGTGTGTGTGTTGCTTACTTATTATTTCCCTGGAGCTCTGCCGAGGTTCTCATAATTAAGCGCACTTTGAATTTAATTATGATTATGAGACAACATAAAAAGAGAGAATAAAGCAAGTAACCTTGCCTTAGTGGGCTGGCTCGACTACGCAATGCCCGCTCACAACAACAGCTACGAGTAGGCTAGTCGGTTTTGTTTCAGTCTCTAGCCGTGTCCAGCTCTGCCAGCTGCTCCGGCTGTGCCAGCAAAACACCCATCTCAGATAATTTATGCCTCGGCTCGCGTCGCCTCGCCTCGCCTCGACTATGATGTCAGGTCTGCCCATATCTGCGGCGCGTGCTGCCCACTTGTCATCCTTTTTATTCCGAGCAAGTTTGTTTGTGGCCAGCGCCTGGGCTCGTACGCTCGTATATTGTTGCCGCTGTTCTGCCTTTCAACTGGTTTGCATAATCATTTTTGATCCAAGTCAAAGCGAGACCCTCGGGGCGATTACAAGCTGTTTGGCCGAGACAGTGACTGAGATAGATAAGGTAAGGCAAGGCAAGGAGTCGCAGTGACACAAGCCAAGGAAATGGTGCAAATGACTTCAAATGGGCACAGAAAGGTGGCTACGGGCAAGACATCCTTCAAAATGTAGCAACTGTTCATTAGCCCAGTTAGCACTCGCTTCACTCCTCTCGAGTGGTCCCCACCATTACGATATTTAATAGGCATTTTCCTGCAATTCCTGCCCATGTCCTGTGACTTAACATGCTGCAAACGTCCGTTCGAGCAGATGGTATCAGAAGAGGCAACTTTCTTTGTGTTTCTTTTATAGGGCTCATGCTAAACTGCATGTTAAAGCTACTTGTATTTACCAAAGCATTGGGTAATATTATACATATTAGAATATTCGAATGTTTTTAAGCTCCTCCAATTATCAAAACTCGCCGATCTTTGCCTGTTGTAGAAGACAAAGGATTGACAGTGTTTTGCATGTTGCTGTTAAACTTCATGTTAAACAGCATGCTAAGTTTGCAGGATCCTGATCAAATGGTAACGATGAAAGGACCATTCAAAATTTGTCTACACAGCAACCGGAACGGCCTACGCCGTATCTGGCAGTCGCGCAGTTTGCCGTAGAGCGACTTTCACTTCCTCGTTGGCTGGGTTCAAGGCTCAAAAGATTTGTTCTGAGGGGTTTCAATGTTTAGGATTCTGTGCACCGCCCGCCCAGCGCAGTCGGCAACACGTTGAAATAGAAATATGAAATACGTTCGGGGCCATAGGTCGAGGGGCAAGAGATCCATTTCCAACTAAGCTACAATTCCCGGAGCGACGCCAGCACAAGCATTTAAGGCGTCTGTGGGTGGGACACTGGACAGAATGCGGGGTCGAGTAAATGGAATCTAATAATAAAACAAACTGTAGTATAAAGTGAAAGCAAAAGCGAAGCACGAACAACAACAGAAACCAAAGCAAAAACAAAAACAAAAACAAAAACAAATACAAAAGCAAAAGCAAAAGCAAAACGAAAGCTAAAGCGAAATAAAATGAAATGAAACGAAAACGAAAACTTTTAAGTATCCTATTAATGTTTAATTCGAGTTATTTAAGTTCGGCACTTAATTTAGTAGCGGCAGGTACTCCAAATTGGCAGCGCACCTCCCTGGCCGAAACCTTTCGATAGTTGCCCGTAGACCCCAGCGGGCGCGCAGGGGCACCGGGACGAATTGCTGTGGACTCAGCTCTGCTGGCGCTGTGTGCGTGACCTTTTCTCATTAAATGTTAATAATAAAAACACAAGCAACAGCAGCGGCAACTGCAGAGATGTGAAAATAACTAAGTGAGTGAGCTTAAAGGACAGACAGAGAGCATTGCCAAAGACTGAGACTTGGAGTGAGAGTGAGAGTGAGAGTTAGAGGAAGACTGAGACTGAGACTGAGAGTGAGAGTGAGTGGAGAGAAAGAGATAGGGACTGTTGCCCGTAGCCAATGAAGTTGTCTTAATCCGGTAATTAATTTCTGTGGTCTCCACGCAGCGACGGCATTTGGGCGCGGCGGACCCGAGGGGCTCAAACGGCTGCAGCCGTTGTTTAATGAAACGCAATGAAAGCGAAAAGTGACAGGATAACAAATTAATAAAGTTACGCGCCGATCAACTTCAGCCTAGAGCCACTCAACAACTATTAAACCAGCAACGGCAGCAGCAGCGACAGGAACAACCGTAACCACAACCACGCTACAATCACTGGCAATAGACGGAGCTGAGTTTGTTCGGGTAAGCAATTTGGGCCCAACAGGAACCTAAACTTAAATACGCTTTCAGTTCAATCAGAGCTGATAAGCTCCGTCTATTTGTAGCAGTCAAGCAGTGACAGCTGAGACAATACTCTTGAGGTGAGCAGTGATCCTCTATAGAAGCTCTATAGAGTAATAGGTAAGGGAAATCATTTTTGACTGAATGCTGATTGAGTGAGCGCTTCAAGGAATCCCAGCTATAGCTGTAGAGCATGTGGACAAAGGAAGAACAGTGACATGAACGTAGGATTGACGAACATCCCCAAGAGCAATAGAGTTTATTAAGCTTTAAGCAGAGGATTGTTTACTTGTTTGAAATTAAATAAGAATAGGAGCGCCGAGAGTCCAGCATAGGTCGCCATAGTTCGCTCATCAGCTCAGCCGAGTGTCTCACCCCGAGGGACAAGATAGGATTTCAGAAACGACGACAGTATAGGCAACAACGAGTCGCGCCTTAATGCCTAGCAACCCAGACTAAGTCTTATTACAGCTCTTTCGACAACCGAAACTCAACTCAAAGCCAAATAGCCAGAGACTTTAATGTGGGAGCAATAATGAGAGCAAGCGAGCCCCTCAAGCTGCGTCCCCCGTACCACAGACACGAAATTGCGGCAAGTTGCGGCGGGGCGGGAAGTTTTCAAGTGCAGCTATTCGTGGCATGTGGCACTTTAAGTATTTAAGCCAACTGAAACTTATGCCACGCATCAACTTTTTGTCACTCTTCAAACAAATTTAACGCACAAGCCGAAAAGTACTTAAAATAAACTTGGAGCAATCGATTTTTCCGAAACAAAACCAACACCAAAAAAAAAGTAAAAGCGCTCGCTCTTTATGTGTGTCATCGGGGTGTGTGAGCGAGTGTGTGTTTAATAATGATTTAAAATTTATTGTATTGGCTTCATATTAAATAATAATGCTTACTTAACAGAAACTTATCGAAAGTTTCTTCCAAAGTGTCCTTTCCCTATTGATTTGCATGCGAATAATGAAATATTTAACAGACAAACTAAGCAAAGAGGATTTGGAATTCGGAATATTAAAGGACAGTCATTAGCCTGATGAAGTCCTTGTGGATTAGATTAGTTAGGATAGACGGACGGATTCACTCGGCTCATTAGGTCATCTCGTGGCCGGCCATGACTTTTACAGCGGTGCATAGAGTATTCTATTGATTTGTTTATAAATAATCGCTGTCTGCAGCAACTGCTGAAGCATTTCAGCCTCTAGTCAGCTGTCACTTGCCAAATGCCATTGCAGTCTAGGCCTCTGGGCTGGAATGCTAAGTGATAGGCGTTAGGCAATGACAGCAGCAATTGAACTGCTTGCGACTGAGTCCAGCTGGCGACCGGCAAAAAGTTATTGGCCCTCCACAAGACGCATGAATGCCATTTGCCATGGCTGGGCTGAGCACGTATTTAAGGTGTCAAGAGTGTTGTCGTGGCCAGCTCAAGCTGCTGGTCAAAGTCTAAGCCTGAAAGGTAGTCAAGAGCTACAAAGTCGGAGAGAGCTCAGGCTGCGCCGGATGCTGCAGTTTATAGTATCCCTTAAGGAAACGGAGCAGGAGGAGGAGCCTCGCCTCCACCATTTTTATAACACTTGGCCGTTTCACTTGCAATGCATTCTGAGTAGTGCTTTGCCTTTGGCCGGCAAACAATGGCCGAGCAGCAACAATGGACAACGGAAACGGAAATCGCCGGCACGACGGATGAGCCAGCAGCTGCAGCTGACATTGACTCAAATGGACGAGTGGCAACTGCTGCACGGTGGCCACGGGTCTTATGCGGCTAAACAGTAAGCAAATAAAAGCGGAGCATTTGTTGCGCTTTGCTCTTCGAATGCAGCTGTTGCTTCATGTCTTTTGTAAATTGTCACTCGTCAAACAACAGTTGTTTGCGCGTAGTCCTCTTAAGTTAGTCTTCTTAAGTGTGTGTGTGTGCGTGTGTGTGTGTGTGTGTGTGTGTGTGTGTGTGTGTGTGTGTGTGTGTGTGTGTGTGTGTGCCTCACTTGTGGGGCAGCCTTTTATTTTACTGCTTACTGCTTGTAGACGTTTTAGCTGTTGTTGCCGTCTTAGCTTTTGCTTTGACGCAGTTGGCGACACGCAGCACGCAGTCCGCTTTCTCAATCGATATCAATCAATATACACTTTTACATGTTTTCTTGCGCAGCGTGCGCGCGCGTGTGTGTGTGTGTGTGTGTGTGTGTGCGAGTGTGTATTGTCTGGCGTTGAAAGAAAACTGTTGCATACAATGAGAA
Organism: Drosophila peninsularis; assembly: GCA_035047485.1. NCBI lineage: Eukaryota > Metazoa > Arthropoda > Insecta > Diptera > Drosophilidae > Drosophila > Drosophila peninsularis. The sequence continues at coordinate 10,418,785 of JAWNPN010000028.1, forward strand.
CGTTGCACGTTGAGCAAGAAAATTAATGAACCCGTTAAGCAGTGAAAAGTATTCGAGCTACGCTCCAGTAGCTGCTGCTCCAACAGCTTCTCCTGCTCCTACTCCTGCTCCTGCTCCTGCTGCAAGCAACGTAAAATACTGCGGCGATTTATATGAATCACACTTTGAGACTCTTGCTAACAAGCTGTTAAGCAGTTAAGTTATCAAATTGGTAGCTCAGCGAGTAAACAAGCTCAAGTTGTGCGTGCTGGCATTTTGTTGGTATTTTCTCAACATCCACAAGCCCTAGCTGGCAAAAGCCCGAGACTGTTGGGCACTGGGCGTGCGGCAGCGCAGGGTTGCGTGGGCTCCCCCAGACTCCCCTCTGCTGCGCAAACACAACGAAAATTAACAACTCCCAGAGACAACGAGCGCTTGCAGGCGACCTAATCGAACGGAATATGAGAGAGTTTGAGAGTTTAACGTGAGGTTAACACACGTCATTCGGCTGGTACTCCGAGCTGGTTTGTGAAGAGTTTCAACATGCATCAGGAAAGAAAATGAACGAGCTACTGTGTTGGAGCATCCAGATCTGGAGAGTTTGAGCATATAACTTGAAGGAAGGGAGCTGATGACTCTAGTGATTACTAAAGAGGGAATTGCTTCCGGGAGGGGGAAAAAGGTTCAACTGGACTATGGTAGACTATGCAGGGATTTTCAGTCATCCTAAAGCATCACAGCGATCAAGCAATAGATAGGTGAAAATATAATACAGTATAATAGATAATGTAAGATAAGATAGTAGATATGAACATTAAACAAATTGTAGCTCAATGGAATGGAAAACAGAAAACCCTCTGACTACGCGCTGACTGAACGCTCTTAGCAGTTCACACTGGCTACAAGCCAATATCAAAACGCTCCCGGAGGAAGTCAATTTATATTTATAATACAATTATCACAGAGCTAACTAAGAGAACGTGCTGGCCAACAGGAGCTAACAGGATATACATACTTGATTCAATTTACTTGCCGCATCCTGAAATATTCCTCAAAAAGCAGAGGGAAAAAATCAGCTTTCTCTGTCATACGCTGTCCTTGGCACTAAATAGATATCAAATATAATTCGGACTTCACAGGAGCTAGCAAAAGCAGCAGAAAAACAGAGTCAGAAATCCAGCTCGACCTCGACTTGCCCCACTCAGTGCGGCTTGCTGCTAAATTGTTGCATGCTCCGACACAATTCTAAACAATTTGTAGTGTGTAGCGTAACAAAAGCAACAACAGCAACAACAACGGCAACGGCAACGGCAACGGCAACGGCAACAACTAGTTCCTGACGCTCTACGAATAGTAAACGAAAATGATTGCCAGTATTTGGATATTTGTGTTGTATTTTTGGCTAACACCTTTAGTCGCCGGCTGCCTCGATGCTCGTGTCAATTATGTTGCACGTCTGTGTCTGGCTGTGTCTGTCTGTGTGTAGAGTTAAGGATTTGCGCTGTCCAACAGCAGCAGCAGCAGCAGCAACAGCCACAACAGGTCTTTCAAAATTTCAACGTTTCTGACATTGAGCGCTGCTATTCAATGGCGATTTATTACCGTTACCAACATGGGCCATATCTCTCTGTGTATGTGTGTGTATGTGTGTGTGTGTGTGTGGCAGCGTGTGTTACTTTTATTTTCTGTACCGACACGCAAAAATCGATGATGCGACGACCAAAATAAAAGCCAACCAGCACCCACAGGTCCGTGCGATAGATACCTTTTCCTTTTTTTCTTGTTTGTTGTTGCTGTTGCTGTTGCTGTTGCTGTTGCTGTGCTCGCTGTGTGTTTGTTGTATTTGATTTTATTTTATTTTCACCTGCCGCAGCACCTGTGAGCGCCGCCTCTGATTGATTTGCCGAGACAAAGGCGCGCTCTCAAGGGTCTCACGCCGGGCAATTAGGCAAGCAGTCGACCGATCGACCAGGTGCAAAATAGTTAAATGACAAATCAAAAAAACAACAACTGAAAACAAATCCAATTGATTGGTTGCCATGCAGCCGCTGCTGCTGCTGTCGCCACGTGCCACACACAGACGTTCGCTCCGGCGGCGCAGCAAACAACTGAACGTCAAAGTTGAGCGCTCAGCCATACAACAAGTGAAGGGCACTGGGCGTGGCATCCAGCTAGCTACCGTTACACACGCACACACCCCCCACACATGCCTAACATGCCTGCATGCTCGTGTAATTATTTGCTCAAATCGCACAAAAGTATGCAACGCTTTTTGCAGGCGCGCACGCTGGCATTTGAGCAAGCTCCGACAGCTTTATTGGCTGCTCGAAGCATGTGCCAGACATTGCTGCTCCGACCGCATGAAAGGGCGGAATAACGAAAAAATATATGAAAAATGTTGATTTCAGTTGATTTAATTTGCGCAGCGCGGTTTCTTCTGGCCGCCGCGCTGCTGGGCGAATGACTGTCACACACACCAGCGCAGGCTGGGAGGGGCCGAGAGGGCCGAGCACATGCGTGTCTGGCAGCTAGTGAGTCAGTTGGTCGCTTTTGGGCCTTTTCACTTTTTTGAAACATGTCACGTTCTTGGGTTTTACTCGAAATGCCATTTGGCCAATTGCCTTGGCTGCCAGCACTCTCCCCCACTTGCTCTCCCTATCACACGTAGCTCGCCCTTATTTGCTTAGCAACTGCCAACAAACTGCATTCCAGTTGACCAAAAATAACAATTGATCACAATTTCGCCCCGACTAAGCCGCCAGCCGCTGAAGTAGCTGTGGCCAGGACTGCAGTTGACACATGTCCCACAGCACTTGGCATAAATTTCGGCAGCTTTGTGCGTCAGACCCAAACTTTATCTAACCACCAACACTTCCGGAACTTACTCGAGTCAGGCTTGATTCGCCAGGGCTAGATCGAATCGATTCCATGGCGCTGTGCTGTGCCCAGCCCTGCCCCACTCTCAGCTCCATATACCTTAGCTAAAGTGAAAGCAAACTATGAGCCAAATAAAAAGATAACAAAGTTAAAACTACAGCCCACCGTCGAGTGCCACCAGCTGGCCTATGCTCGGGGCTGTCAAGGCTGATTTACCCAAATCTAGAGCAAAACAAATATACTCTTTCACTGGTGCTTGGGCGGGCACTCGCCATACACGCATGTGTATCTTTGGCCAGTGGGTGAGCTGGGCAGACAGACACAAATGGCCATTGAGGCTGGCGCTATTGAGGCTCATCGAGAAGCCTTAAACTGTCTGCTAACCCATTTGCTTTCGGGCCGTGGATATGAAAAAGTTGCTGGCCCAAGCAAGCAGCATCAGCAACTTTATAATTTGCAGCACAAGCCCAACGCCCACCCAGCCACACCCACACGCACGCACATATACATACATACAAGGCCACAGACATACAGACAGCGGATGCTTTAACTTTAATTTGCGCGACGAGCTGAGGCAGGGCGCTTTAAGGAACCATGAGATTTGCATAAATAAAGAGGCGGCAAGAAAAAGTCAGCAAGGAAATGTGTCAGTGTGTGTGTGTGTGTGTGTGGCTGATGGCTTCCCATAAGAATGAATCAACAGAGAGAGAGAGAGAGAGGAACCAAGGGGACGTTTAAAGATGTATTGGCAGTTGCTTAAGGCACTCACAGCCAAATCGCTGTGATTTGCCATACGGCATTTGCGATAGGCACACATGCACATGCATGGATATACATGCGTGCATGTGTGCATGCGTATGTAATTACGCTATTTATTTGAGCATGGCACCACTTGAGCTGTGGCTTTAAGTGAACCATTGCCAATTATTGCAATATTCATATCCGCAAAGGCCACGAGCTGGCCCCACACCTTCACACACCTTCAGAGCCCCCCCAGAGCACCTGCGCATGCATCGCATTCCTGGGACACGCAATGCCGTTAATTGCTGCAATTGGCATTTGGCTGCATGAAATCCGGTATTGCGAATTCCGCTTGGCGGCCTGAGTTAACCAGATATTAACCACCAGCCGTGACTGCATCTGTTAATTAGCACTGTCCACTGATATTTGGCATCAGTGACATAGTATGCAGAAAATCAATCACTCAGTCACGCCAGCCAAGAGGCCAAGCAGCGCCGCAGCCGAGCACCCCCCTCGCCGCCCTGTTTCTTTGCATGCCGCTCGTCTTGAGCAAACAAACGGCTCAGGCATGACAAGTTGGCTGGCGTTCGGCTGCTCTCATGTCAAATCTATTGTTGACTTTCCGCCCATCCGGCGTGCAGCGAGCGGCAGAGACGGGCCAGATGATGTTGGGCTTGTGGTTGGCCTCGCTGCATGCGAGCACAGATAATCTGCATACTCCCGCACGGTCGACGAGCAGCTTGACAGCATAATTAACAGGTTGCCAGCAGGAGCGAGGCTGTTTGCAGCCGAGCCCCATCAGAATGCTCATATTGGCATAGCTCAAAGAATATTTGTGGCAATGCTCAGATTTATTGAGCCATGCCATTAGCCACATCATTAGCAGGGCGTGGTCAACGGCCATGCCGCAGTCGACATCCGCCCAGCACTCCCAATAAGCTCCTCGAAAACCAGCAAACGTGCTCCGACTGCCCGATGATGAGCAGCCGCCAGTCCATGTGTGCATCAATGTCGGTTCCCATTGCTCACGCCCCACCCTCCGTCAGCTTCCCCTTCACTCGCTCCCCCGCCTTCTCTGCGTCGTACGTTTGCAAAATTCTTATCACAAATTATTACTTATTAGGTATTTTGCATAGCAGCTCCGCCTCGAGACGGACTTCGAACGAGCTGTCAGAGCGAGCTGTGCTCATAATAAAATTCTAAAGTCTCGTATTCGCTACGCCACAACGGAATCTTAATTAACGCGCAGAGCACAGAGCACGGAGCACGGAGCACGGAGCACGGAGCTCGGCTTTGTGGTTTAAAAATTAAAGATGAATGCTGCGGCTTGGGAATGTTTAATCTGAACTGATTATCTGCTCCCCTCAGTGTATAGTTATTTATTAGCTTCCGCTAACAGATGATGCTGAAGTCGTATGTATCAAGTAGAATATGGAATGTCGGACATATCCGCAGTGCAGGCAATCTGCGCTCAACTTGATAACTCTTTCCGCCATTGCCTTTTGTACTCATTCACGAACTGAGAGGGCATATTGGCTTTATGCAGTGACTGTCCGTCCGTCTCGCTCGTTTCTCCTCGTGTCGGTATGAGAGCAAACCACTTCACGGCTTTTGAAACTAGCGACTTATACCCAGGGGGCGTGGCAAGACGGAAACTCTATACTCTATAGAGCGGATATATTTACGTCCATTGGGGACAAGACAAGTCGGAAAATATTCTATCTTCTCAAAAAATGATATATAAATGTTCTTAGTGGACAATGTCTTATGATGTCAGGGTTACGAAAAGGAACCATTTAGTTATCCTAACTCCTAACTCCCAACTCCTGCTGTGATTGAGTATTATGCAGTCGGTAACGCCCGACTTGCTTTTTTGTACAAAGAGGAAAGTCACAAATCGAAATGGAAAGCAATTGCTGCTGCCAACTCTCCATCGAAAGGGAAACCCAATTGTTGTACTTCTGAAGAAGTCGAAGCTTGAGCAAGGCAACAAGGGACCCCCAAAGCCTTCTGGAGCCATATAAACCATATACACCAGCTGACATTTACAAATTGATCAGCTTTATCCCGAGCACAGTGCAAATGGACAACAGAGTTCGTTACGCTGTGTACCCAGCAGAGCGAGTGCAGATTATAGATGTAGCTTTTGGAGGCATGAATTGGTACACCCATGACAATGGGTGCTTGCTTCCATCGATGACTGCTGCTCGGACTGCACTCAGACTTAGGTCGTAATACAGCTTTCATGCTCGTACCTAGGCTGACAGGCTTAACAGCTTTGACAAACAACAGAGTGCTATGCGTTTTACGTGCCGCCGTTGAGGCAGTGACAAAAAAGAGAGCAAAGCCTTGCGGCACCAATAGTTGCATTTTTTCCGCTGGAATGTGCTCTAAGAGCACAGTGCGAGCATTATCTCTGAAAGGGTCACAAGGACTTTCAGTGGACGTCACACGAATTTTAGACTATGCAGGATTTTGAGGTGGGGCTCTGTCAACTTTCGGCACGGACAGTGCGTGGGCCAACGCGTGGTGTGCAGTTGATGGCTTAGGCCTTGTTATGTCCTGGCCCACCTTCGGTTGTCCCCAGCAACCGCAGCAGAACAAAATGCCTCGACCGTGGCGCAACCCAAGGCTGTTGTGCATCCCGGCAAGTGGGCCAGGTGAGCCGATTTGTCGGCCTACGAGGCGCGCGTGTGTCAACTAATTGGCACATAATTAACTACGAAGTGAAGCCAGCCACCGCGCTGCTCACGGCCACGCAATACTCTGTACGCCGGCGATCCCAAACATGGCTAAGGTAAGGCTGGTCATCATGGCTGGCTTGATGATTGAGCTTGAAGGATTTGCAGTAATACAAGCTAGGCATTGCTGTTGCTAAGACTGGTTAGAGTATTTTTTTTAATCAGTTAAAGTTGAGCCATCGCACCTATGGGAAAGCTGACTAAAAGCAATCAAACGTTTTGTGACGCAGAATCTAGTTGCAAAATCTAACTGTGAGCTTAAAGCGTAGCTATAACTCCTATATATACAAATGGTACTCCATTTCTCTAGAATTTACGCAAGAATTAGTATTTATGTGGAATAGCAGTAGGATAATACGCTCTTATTCAATTTACTCACAGAGAGTATGAAAAGTGTCTTTGAGCCAAGTGCGTGACGGTAAAGGCTTATCGACGGAAAGGAACTACAAACAAGTGTAAATGTGTGTGCAAGAGTGTACATGTGTGCGTGTGCGTGTGCGTGTGTGGGTGTGAGTACGTGTGCTTAGCAAGCTGGAGTGGGTAGTTTCCATCTTGTAGCTCTGTGAAACATGTCGCCAGCCTAAGCTGGCTATTTAACGTTGTTATTTATCTCTGAATATTGAGTTCTGAATGCCAGACTTAAAAACTTTCGAGTTATTGCATTTTTGAGCCTATTTACACAGCTCATTCACTCGTTGCTCATTTTGCAAAATTGCCAAAGCCATTGACTGTCATAAGGGTGAGCCGAAAACTTTCAAGTTGGCCTAAAAGGGCCTTCAAACTAAGTTGTCGGTCTGCCTGCCAAACTGGCTGGCAAATCGAAGTGGCCAGTGGCCACCTAGCAACTGTCTGGCAATGAATTAAAAGGCGTTGTCAGAAGTCTTCATAATTTGAACAACATTCTGTAGACTTATATTATATATAGATTCAGAACAGACCAGAAATATAGTAAGGGAAACAGTTAGAGAAAAAGATAGGAGGAAAGGAGAAGCAGTATTGGAAAGTTCTTCAAGTACATTTGTGTGTTCCTTAACACTATGAATATTGAAAATATTTTCTAGCAACTCTTATTGATAATCTTAAGCTAAGTTAAATTTCATATATACGAAAAACATGTAGTTTGATTACGATATACCGATATACGATTCGACTGCATTGTCATTAAATTGAGTTAAGCAACATTTGCTTGTGTTTTTTGTTACTCCAATCTGTGTGTGTATGTAGGTGTATACTGTGTACGAAAGTTTCTCATTTTGGGGCCTGTAGGCAGATGGCCCAATTAGCTAATGGATATTTAACAGGGGAACAGCAACACGCAGGGAGCTGAATTACACACACATAAAGACAGTCACATATATGTGTAGATGGTACTGAATGCTATAGTATGTATATGTATGTATAATATATAATATATATGTATAGATATTTATATAGATATTTATGTATATTGTTGGTTTAGTAATGCGGCTTGGACTCACCTCTCGCCATGGGCGTCTCGGCCTCTGTTCCGTTCCCTGGCTCCATCGCCATCCGCTTCGCCGTCGATGAGGCCGGCACTGGTGCTGCTGCTGTTGCTGCTGCTGGGCGGCTCCTGCTCCTCAGTCACTGGCTGAGCCGACGACTCCGATGGCGTTGAGCGACTCTGGCTCTGGCTTTGACTCTGACTCTGACTCTGACTCTGACTCTGGCTCTGACTGCCACTAGTGGTCTCTTGTTGGTCCTGAGGATCCGACATCGTTGCCCAGATAGATTATGGCTTCCGGTTGAGATTCGAGCTGGCTACCAAGGGCAAACTTTGTTGGCAGCGCGAGAACGCGGATGTGTCAGAGAGACCTCGGAGTGTGCTGTAATTGCTATGTAATGAAGCCCTTTAAAAGCCCTTGCCCTTGGTTGACTTCTTGCACCAGCAAACATGCGGGTCACCATCAACAAAAAATATTAAAAACCCGAGCAAAGAAAACGAAATGCAAATACACAGAACGAGAACGAAAGCGTAAACGAATGCGAAACGTAATGAAAACTAATTGGGCAGACCTTGACAATCTACTTGGCATTGTTTGGGACTTCGCCCATTGATGTGGATCTGCGTTTCACTCCAGAAGCTGCCGAATGGAAGTCTGTTAATAAAACCAAAAACTGCGAACTAAAGATGATTTTCGGTTGTTTATGATTTTTTTTTTTTATGAATAGTTTGCCTAAAGTTTGCCGCAGAAGTTTGAGGATCCTAATTAAGACTTCATATTGCTTAAAACTAATTATAACGAACCGAGTATGGAAACCTTATAGGTGGAGCTTGCATAAATGCAGTTCACAGCTGAGCCTTGAGTATGCATAAATTCTATGACACGACCTTTTGAGTGAGCGCTAAACGGTATCGGATCTAGATCGCTTGAGTTGTTAGGGTGATTGGATATATGAATGTATATAATATATTTTAATAAATTCCTGTAATCTCCTAGACACCTATATAATTGATAGCTTTTGAGGCTACTTTAAATAGTGTTGTAAAATGCTCTAATATGTTCCTGTAATCTTTTAGTTGTACAATGTTTTAATACGTTCCTGTAATCTTCTAGACACCCATATAATTGATAACTATGGAGAGTAATTTGAATATGGAGAGTACTTTGAATAGTGTTGTGAAATGCTTTAATATGTTCCTGTAATCTTTTAGACATCTATATCATTGATTACTATAGAGACTGATTTGAATAGTGTTGTGAAATGCTTTAATATGTTTCTGTAATCTTTTAGATATCTATATATACTATATATACTTTAAATAGTGTTGTGAAATGCTTTAATATGTTCCTGTAATCTTTTAGACATCTATATATAAGGAGAGTTCTTTGAATAGTGTTGTGAAATGCTTTAATATGTTCCTGTAATCTTTTAGACATCTATATATAGAAGAGTTCTTTGAATAGTGTTGTGAAATGTTTTAATATGCTCCTGTAATCTTTTAGACACCAATTTCATTGATTAGAATATTTTTGTGACTACTTATTTTTTGCAACTATGAACGGTGGATGCATTTCTCTACAATCTTCAAAAACAAATTAATTCTGGCTGAAAGGAAACATAATTTTTTACAATTCTTTTCTTTGTATAGTGTTCCAAAAGAAATCTGGGCTATTTTCATTTTATTCAACTGAAAATTCTATTTTCATGGAAACACAATTGTGTATTATGATATAATGATATAATGACTTTGTGTAAGCAAGAATGAATTTTAAAGCGCGTGAATTTAGTTCTGGCTACAGTGAATGGCACACAGTCACATACACATGTAAATATACCGTAATAAGCTAGAGTAATCTTTGGGGACACCAATGAAATTTATAACCTATCAGAGACAGCTTGAAATCGCTTGCGTCGATTAGTAGTAGCTGCTCTGTTGCTCAATTCCGTTGTATGCTGCAGATTTTCTATGTGTAGATTGTTTGAACACGCATTGGTTGTGGCTGATTTTATACTACGGCTATGTGTGGTGTGAGCTATACGTTATGAGAATGTTCTGAAAGACGCCAAAAAGACTCCAGATCGCTTGAGGACTTCAACTAATATTCTATCTATAATATAATATACCTATAATATAATGATAATCACCTGTAATCTTCTCTCTCGCTAGAAATTCGAACCTCTGGAAGGCAGTTTTGATTGGCTAGGATGAATAATGGGTTAGCTGGTGTACATAGTATAAAGCATAAAACGACTCCAAATATCAATTTTTATTATGTAAATACTTAAAAATAATAAATATATTGTAATACATTTATACAGCTGTCCCAGCTGTTATCAAGTCAAGTAATGTAAATTATAGTGCAGTTCAACTGCACATCATGTTCAGCCTTAGAGCCCTTTTAGCACTGCGGAGTTTCAGTTCTTAATTACAACTAATTGTTGGGGAATTTGGCGATTTGTGTGGATGCGGCAGTTGCTGTTAACTGGTAACAAGCGGATGGCAAATGCCAAAAAGTAGCCAAGAATCTGTGGCCCAGCCACACAAACCACAGTGCGGTGTCCGCAGCCAAAGAGTATGGGAATGAGAATTTCAGCTGCGAAGTGAAAGCGAATGGGAAAATGCAGCAATTTAAACAAGCAACAGACGCACTTGCCACACGGCCAACAAGTGGTCGATTGAATGGGCGACAGAGTGAAAGCGAGCAAAAATATAATATGTACATATATATATATATGGAGAGTTATGAATAGTATGACGGGTCGAAGCCCTCGCTGATTGTGTGAATGGACGAGCGTGACAAGTGCGGACAGCGATTAGATTAGCGCAACGCCCATAAATTAGGCGCGCGCTCAAAAATTTGTCAACGTTTGGGGACGGAAAAAGCGCGAACGCTGATAAGTATGCTACACTTTATGCACACTGCACCGAAAAGGGGCCAGCAGGTCAGTGTGGCAATGAAAAGCGATAAAAACAGAGTGAGCAAGAGAGGAAAAACAAAAAAAAGCTGCTGCTGAAAGTGAAAATGGAAAGTGAAATGAAAAGCGCACAGCTGGCTCCAAGGGAGCAGCCGACCACAGGCGGAAGGACGAGACAGCAGAGGCTGGCGAGACAGAGGCTGTGCGGTTAGGAAAGCGCATTTGCATATGAATAATTCGAAGAGCAGCCGGGTGGGACAACAAAGGGCGGGCGAGCGCATATAAAACTAAATGCGAAACATTGGCTTGCTTATGGCTCCTCGGTATCTGCGAGCCCAGTGTGCACGCCGCACAGAATAAGGCAGGCGGCTAGAGATATGGCGAGGGAAAGGGAGATGGCGTCGAAGAGACACATGCACATCAAGCATGAAAAGATGACGAAATTAAACCAAAAGCAGATGAATGCCAACAGAAGAAGCAGGAGCGTAATCTGATCCCCAATGAAACAGAAGCAGGATAGGCATAGGGCAAACCTGCAGATGGCCGAGTAGAAACTGAAAGTAGTGAATACACTTATGGCGAACATTTTGACTTATTTGCAATGGACTGAATGCGACTAACTATCAGAAACAGAAGCGACCTTCACAACAAACCTAAACAGACTGACTGACCTCACTTGCTTCAAACAAGACCAAATTCGGGCTGATGAACTGCAAGAGTGAGCATCAGCCAGTCAGATTAGATATTGTTATTAGTGTCGCTGATATTCTGAAGTTGCAATTGGTATTCGAGCTGGAGTGGGTGTTGGTAATGGTGTCCGTGTATGCGTTCCTGGTGCCCTGATCGTCACCCAAGCATACACAGACACAGGAAGCACACAATACACGCGCAAAACGCAGAGAGCACACAATACATCAGAGCTATTTTACTCAAATCTTATCGCACCAAGCTAGATTATATATAGGTATATATACTCACACTAAGTATATATGATATATCTATAAGGTTTTTCAATCACACTTCAAACACTCGAAAAAAAATAGTTCGTTGCACAACAAAAAAATGTCAAACCTTCGACTTGATTTTCACAATTTTTGAGTTCCAATTTTTCGAGTTTTTCTCTTTACTCTAAACTTCAATACTCTACAGACTTCTCACGCTACTACATACATACATATATATATAAATATATATATATATATATATATATATATATATATATATATATATATATATATATATATATATATATATAGATATAAATATATATTTACATATATATACTTCACACTTAAAAACTTCTTTGTTTTTTCAAAACTCTGTAGATTCTGCCTTTGGCTAGTGGGTTGACTCTGGATATTCAGAATTGAACTTGGCTATTCTGACTTGGTTGGCTAGCTTCGGTTCGCTGCAGCTGGGCAAACGTAACCGACTAAGGCTTGACAGGAACTGAAGTCGCTTGCTAGCAGGACACGTTATTTTAAATTGTTTGCCAGCAGCAGAAACAGCAGCCGAACACAGCGCGACGACTGTTGCTTCCTGCTTTTCTGTTCGCCAGCTGTTGATTGTTCGTGTCGCTGTTAAGTCCGCTAACAGCGCTGTTAACCGACTCCGAAAGCTTTTTGCGCTGGCGTTTCGGAGTAAGTTCCAGCAACAAGCGAGTCAGCGTTCCGGTGAACGAGACGGGACGTATATATAATAGTAAAATACTCCATATATACTTACCCTGCCATATAATCGCATTAGGTTTTACCGTACGTTTGACTCCATATTGTATAGCTTATGTCAGCGACACAGCATTGGTTCCTCTATATGCTTAGCTACGTCAGTAAGAACATAGTTTTCGTTACTCCCACTAACTTATGAATATGCACCACTGGCTAAAATAATTGCAACAAGTGTGAGGCTAAAGTCCAACAGCGCCCGACTCAGATATACCATGAAAGCCATACTAAAGATACAGATACAGATACAGATACAGATACAGATACAGATACAGATACAGATACAGATACAGATACAGATACAGATACAGATACAGATACAGATACAGATACAGATACAGATACAGATACAGATACAGATACAGATACAGATACAGATACAGATACAGATACAGATACAGATACAGATACAGATACAGATACAGATACAGATACAGATACAGATACAGATACAGATACAGATACAGATACAGATACAGATACAGATACAGATACAGATACAGATACAGATACAGATACAGATACAGATACAGATACAGATACAGATACAGATACAGATACAGATACAGATACAGATACAGATACAGATACAGATACAGATACAGATACAGATACAGATACAGATACAGATACAGATACAGATACAGATACAGATACAGATACAGATACAGATACAGATACAGATACAGATACAGATACAGATACAGATACAGATACAGATACAGATACAGATACAGATACAGATACAGATACAGATACAGATACAGATACAGATACAGATACAGATACAGATACAGATACAGATACAGATACAGATACAGATACAGATACAGATACAGATACAGATACAGATACAGATACAGATACAGATACAGATACAGATACAGATACAGATACAGATACAGATACAGATACAGATACAGATACAGATACAGATACAGATACAGATACAGATACAGATACAGATACAGATACAGATACAGATACAGATACAGATACAGATACAGATACAGATACAGATACAGATACAGATACAGATACAGATACAGATACAGATACAGATACAGATACAGATACAGATACAGATACAGATACAGATACAGATACAGATACAGATACAGATACAGATACAGATGCAGATGCAGATATAGGAAATGCCTTCTAGGGTACCATAGGCTGAGCTGCCACGTTTAGCTGCTCACTCTCCCCCTTTACCTATAAATATTAATTGTGTTTTGCTCGACTCATTCTCTTATTGTTTCATGTCTAACGTAACTTGTTTTGTGTGTGCTGAACGTCTTTTAACTTTGGAATTTCATTTGGGCAAAAAGGGCTTGCTTGCCTCACTCTCCACTCTAGCCGAGTCTCTTTCATTCATCAAAATATATTTATCTAAATATTTCCAATTAGGTTTCGAAATGCATCCAGCTGAGCTCAAAAGTAACACGCTGTGCAGAGGCAAATACGAAATAGTTGTCTCAATTAGAAAGTAATGAACAGAAATTTATTCAAAGTTAACTAAATATTCAGCTCTCCCAATCTTTTCTTATTGTTCACGTCACATGTCAGCCCATGCACCACGCTCTGCCTACAAGGCTGACGTGCGGCAAGCTGGGCATATAGTTGAATGTGCTGAGCGCAAAGACAATGCTAATGCGAGGTGTAATGTTTCAATATTAATGAATGTGGCGGATAGAGGACAGCAGACTAAGCCACATCAAAATCTGAGTCCTTTTGCTCGTGCGGTAATCCAAAAACTATAGAATTCGGTTTTAATAACCGATAAATATCGAGAGTTGTACTTATACTGAAGAGATCACAAGAAAGTACATATTGTAGACAGTTTCAATACCAGCCTAAATGCCACTCACCATTCACAACCGCAACAGAAGAAACTTTTCTTTAAATAGTAGAGATTTGATGTGCATCTCTAACAATCTGACAAAAAAATAGTACAGTTTGAACAAAAGCTGCCCATGTGTGTGTACATATGTTCAGAATGACTAAAATAGCAATTGTGCATCGGATGCAGTGTATCTGCTAGTCGTACAAGCTCGCTCGTGCTTGCATTTTCCAAGGTAGACTTCACAATAGTAATCGAGGCGCTATCCTGTATTGAACATCTTGGAATCTCAGATTGAATTGACTACCAAAGAGGCAACAAGACAACGCATTAGTGGCAAGCAGAGCTCAAACAACGCAATGCAACGGAAAGCGGCTGCTGCTGGGAGTTAATCCTTGCAGCGCACTGGCTTTTGTTGTTTGATAATACAATTAGACAGTCAAATTAATGATAAATATTCAACAAATTACAATAATATGCTGTAATTATTATCCCTCCTGTTGTACATCATAATTTCCCGAGGCTATAAAGGCGGCCATTGTGTGGCTGTCCTCGCTGCGTGTAGAAACGCATTGAAAGCATCAAAACCACAGTCGGCTGTAAATCGAGCTGGACTCAAGCAGTGGGCGCCGCACTAACACCATCATTATTGAAATTCATCAAACAGACTGACTCTTCCCTCGTCACCAGCTGGCGATTTGTGGGTTATATTAGCGGCACCTATGGCCACAGAATTTAATCATCGCCGTGTGGCAGCGGCAAACCTAATGAGAGCCAATTCACCAATCAGAAATCTTGTAGTGAGTTGCTTGTGTGCAATGTCCGTCCGTCCCTCCGTCCGCCCGTCAGTAATAATGGAAACCATTTCGCCGCTGCTGAAGCCAGAGACTTGAAATTTTGAATATATACTCGTGGCTGCCCCTCGTCTAATGAAATATTAAGACTTTTCCACTACGCCCGCTAGGGGCGTGGCGAATGGGGAAACACAACATCCCGCGTCTCATGATACTATTTAAAATGCTTTAACTTTGGAATGAATACTCTCTTTGACAACTCAAAACAAGTGAGAGTGCTTTAGTCGAGACGGCTCGACTAGGAGATACCCTGAGCCCCGCAAGCAACACATACACACACACAGACGCACGCTCAAGCACACGCTCTGCCAACTGCGCAGTTGCCGTAGCGACTGCGCTTGGGCTGCAAGTAGCTTATGTTGTGAAAAATTAAATGTTTTATAACTTTTTTTCTAGCAGGACTTTTTTATTCAAACTTTCAGGGCATGATTATGTTATTCATATGTGCGTTTGTGCCGAAGCACAAGTCTCTAGTAGTTTTTTTCCAAATTTTGGGCCCATTTTCAATGGGTATAAAAAGATATACGCCTCTTTGGAGGCGTGGCATATCGAAATACTCTGTAATTAACATAGTTTGAGAGCGTTGGCCCGTTACGCTACTCTAGACGCATTCTATGCATTACCTAAAAGTCATGTGCCCACTCCCAGTAGAGGCGTGGCTCATTAGGGGCAACTAGGACTCCAAAATGGAACAGTTAAGATTACTATCTGTACTAGGCTATACGAGCCTGCTTGCTGACTGAGTGTTTCCGCCGTAGCATGGGAAGAGAGGCGATGCGACGCATGTAAATTTCATTTCAAGACGCATCCTGCCTGTCAGCTCTAATCGCGCCTCAGATCAATCTAAGAAAAATCTCTTCGTCTGCCTCGTACATTAATTACTTAGCCCTATTCGATAGGGCTGCGGGTGTAATCGGGAGGAGGATAGTGCTCGCTAGCTTTGCCGACGGGATGGAGAGTTCATTCACACTTTCGGTTGCCATAGCTATTGCTGAGTTAATTTCATTACGATTTCAATAATGAAATCCAAGTTAATCAAGTACGAAATGCGCCGTGCATTGCATAGAACGGCCGGTGGAGGTGTGATGCTGCTGTTGGGCCCCTGTTGCTGTTGTGGGCGTGTGTGAACAAAAGGAAAAGGTCGAGCGTTCACCATGGCAACATCACATGGGATTGGCTAAGTCCTTACGAGCCGCGCACTAGCTAACACTTGCGTATCTTTTTAATTAATTCTGGCTTTTCCAGCAGTTGACAGAGAGAGAGAGAGAGAGAGAGAGAGACCCAGAGAGGACTGCCTTCACGTGCAATCAAGGCATAGTTTGAAAACAATAGATTTCAATTTTGGCAAATTTTCATCTAAATACCGCCCGTGTACGGCTGCATTGCATATGCAAAAGGCGTTGCAGCAGCAACTGCAACTGCAACGAGGTGCAAGAGCTGACATGCCTTTTAATAGTCAGACTGCGTGCCTTTTTATTGTTGACAGTCACTTTGAAGCTTACGCTTTTTTGCCCAAAGACAACAGCAGCAGCCACTACAATGGCGTCGCCCAAAACAATAGCTCATATTTCATTTACTGCTTGGCCAGGCGGCAATATGAGCAACGGGAGCTGCGGCAGCCCCAGCCAGCTGGTTTATTTGGGTTATTTATGGTGCACTAATTGAGTTGACAGTGGACAAAGTTTTGGACAGTGCATGCAACAATGCCGTCAACAGGTAACCCACAGCTCTCTGGCACTTTCAGTTGGCTGTTCACAATTGAAAGAACAAGCAATATTAATGCACAACGAAACACAAAAGAACATTTTTAAATGCACGGCGTGGCATGGCATGGCATGGGCATGGGCATGGGCATGCACATTGCCAACTGTCGCACAGGGCCACCCAGCAAACTGCCCAAATGCTCATTGTCCGCACAAAGATAGAAGCTCTGCTGATGCTCACGAAATCCAATTAAAAGCCTATTCAATTTGATTTGGCAATAAAGTCAACAACAAAATGGATAACTTTAACTTGGACTACAATCAGCAATGCAAAAGGCGCTCGTCTTGTAACAACGGTATGGCCCCTGTGCCAGCTATAATTAACGCTGCGTATACTTGATATTTTTGAGCTCACCATTAGAGCTGCGAGCTGCGGCACGCTGCTAATGCAGTTTGACTCCGGCTAAGGACAGCCAGCTTTGTATCGCATCCGCAGCACAGTAGGGCCTCTGTCCCCAGAGCGTGGCAAAAGTCAAAGTCGTGATGGATGCCGCTGGCCAAGGGGAGTTTGGAATCAAAAAGACATTTTTGAGTTTGACAGTTAAATATGAGCATTCAAAGTTGACTAAAAACACGATAAAGTGTTGAATATTGAATATAAATAAATTAAAAATAAATAAGTAACAACATTTAAAATAATAATAAATAACAAATAAGAACTAAATTAACTGAATAATAAAGTAAATAAAATATATATAATAAATTAAAACAATAAAAATAAATAAAATATATAAATAAAATAGATAAAATAAATTTAATATATTAAATAAATTAAATAAAAATAGAACTAAAATTAAACAAATTTTTAAAAAATTAAAAAAAAAAACATTCAAAATAATATTTTAAAAAATTAAAAATTAAAATTAAATAACTAAAATTTAATAAATACAAATAAATATCCTCTTTATTTTTCCCCTATATATGAAAGGCTTTCACAAATTTAGTAGACTATAAGTTGAGCGGATTAAATTGGATTATTCTGAGCTTCATATAGAAGTGTTAAGGAAGGTCTTCCCTATCGGCGTTTATGCCCGTTTGCTTTTTTAGCCAAACAAATTAAAACATAATCGCATTACAAACGCACAAAGGCGGTCAGAGTGACGCGCAGCTGCGTGCAGCAGGTGCACTGCCGTCGGCAAAACGTTTCTTGAGCTTGCAAAAAAAAAAAAAAATACAAGAAATTGCAAAATGTTTTTCCTAAAAGGTATCTTTAATTTATTTTTCTAGTCGTGTTTATAGCGAATAATGCAATTTGCAATTCATTTCAAACAAAAGGATCTTTGTGCTTTCTAAAGCCAATCATCCTGTGCATAGATTCATTTCAAAGCTTGGACAATTCCCTATCGGATGCCATCTAAATTTTGAAAGTAAATTCATTCAAATCTTATGATTTTTGCAAGGCAAAACGAGCAAAGGCCCCACTGCGGGCGGATAAACTCTGATATTTGGCCCCGTCAACTTCGCGATTGATTTGCTGCAATCTCTGTCCAGCTCACTCTACAGCCATGCAGGTTATTTACTAATTAAGGTAGTAACCGAATGAAACCACGGGAATCTATTAATAAGTTTATTAACTCGGCAGAAGGGTATAAGGGTAATTCAAGTCCATTTTAATTAAAAATATTAAAATGCAGAAAACTTCAATTTATTTGCCATAATTAAACGAACATAGCAGGAGAAATACCGAGATGAACTCCTCTTCCCCCAATAATGTCCACTAGGCTCTGCAGACAATAACATATAATGTAATATAATGACAATGTGAATGAAAATGCTAATGACCATTACAATGACAATGTGAATGAAAATGCCAATGACTATTACAATGACAATGTGAATGACAATGAAAATGACAATGACAATGGCAATGACAAAGTGAATGACAATGACAATTACAATGACAATGACAATGTGAATGAAAATGCCAATGACTATTACAATGACAATTACAATGACAATGTGAATGACAATGAAAATGACAATGACAATGACAATGGAAATGACAATGACAATAACAATGACAATGGCAATGACAATGACAATGACAATGACATTGACAATGACAATGAAAATCAGAATTACAATGACAATGACAATGACAATGACATTGACAATGACAATGATAATGAGAATTACAATGACAATGACAATTACAATGACAATTACAATGACAATTACAATGACAATGACATTGACAATGGTTATGATAATGACAATTACAATAACAATGACAATGAAAATGGCAATGACATGACAATGACTCATGGTTCACGGCTCACAGTTCACTGCTGACCCGTTGCATTGAAGGAGCGCAGCATCATAACATAGGAAATGGCCGAGCGAACCACCTGCAAAAAGGAGTTAATTGATATCAGTGAATTCGATTCGAGTGAAGCAGCAGTCGACGCACCGCTGAAAAGGTAGCCATGTTGGGCTCGAAAAAGTATCCAGTCAGCTGACAAGGGCGCTGTGCGCGCATTATGGCCAGGATGAGCGCCTGCTTGGTAGCCGGGGCAAAGTCCACCCAGTTGCTGTCGTAGAGGGCAACGGCGAAGTCGGCGCTAGCCTGTTTCATGTTCTCGCCGCAGTGCGAATATATGAAGAGCGCTATTAGCAGGGAGCTGACAAAGAACACAAAGTATATGCATACGAGCGAGGGGAACAGGTCGGCCAGCTGAAAGCCCAGAAAGCACAGCTGCAACGCCGTCACAAAGAACTGCATAAACACCAGCGGGCGCAGGCTCTGGCCCAGCTGCGTGCCAATGACCAAGCCAATCTGGTGCAGCTGCAGCACCTGCACTAGTTCGCCTAGCTCGCGCCGCGGCGCCTCGCTCATCGGTTGCAGGTGCCGAATCCGGTATTGGGCTATTTTGAATAGGGCGCACACATTGTACGTGAAGGCAAAGAGCAGCGTGTCCATGGCCAGGGACATGGTTACCGCACCGTAGCTGGCCATCAAGTTCCATAGGTAGGTGGGCGCATATGGCAGCGTGGCCTGGTCGCTCCACGGATAGACGCCTGAATGCGGCAGCTCCAGGTGGGTGCGACCGGTCCGCAGCCGTGTCGTCAGCATGATGACAATCGGCTTGATCCCAGCAAAAATGCACGCGGCGAAGAAGCTGCGCATATAGGTCAAGCTCAGCGATTGATCGCTGCGATTCTCCTGCTCCACAATGCCCACTGCCTCCGGCAGAGAGCGCATCTCTGCAGTGGTGGCAATTAGGCAGGGTATGAATCACTATTAAGCACCTGCACTTACCCTTCTCGAGTATGTCGCGAATGCGATAGATCAGATGGACGAAGTGCTTGCGGTAATAGACAAAGACCGAATACTTGACCACGGTCAGAATGATGGCCAGCAGAGAGCCCATGGCGTCGCTCATGATGCTAACGTTGGTCACGTTGTGCAGTATTGAGAAGAAGAGCGGAGCCAGAAAGGTGCTCATCATGCCAATGACCACGAGCGTGATCTGCGGATGATCGTTCGTGCTGTTCTCCTTCCACAAGTCGAAGCCCATCAGCCGAAATGTCAGGACCTGAACACGTAGAAAGTAAGCCGCATCCATTGCTGCAGTTGGTTCCTGCAGTGGGCTGCATGTGAATGGCTTTTATACTCTACACGAGACCTACACCCATTCAGAAGTGGGCGTGGCGACAAGTTGACATACGACCTTAATTGTGGACGCTGTAGCTGGCCGCCGAAGGCATAGAATTAATTGTCTAGCACCTTGTAGGAGCCGGGGGTCTTTAATTTAATATGCTTGCATTATATGCCATTTTCGAGCTGAAGAGCTATTCGAGCCATTCAGGGCAGCTTTAAGGACAGCCGCTTGATGGCTGCGCTTTGTAATTTACGCTCATTTCTTTTCACTTGCGCCGGTTCTCAGGCTGTTCTATATAATTTTAATGAGCATATTATAAGCACTTAATCCTTGCAATTAGGTGAGATTTAGGAAAGCTGCCATTGACATTTGACTTGCGTGCCGTTTAAAAACTATGCAATTAGTACAACTGCCATTAACCATTAATATATGCAGTGTGCAAACTTGCACTTTCGTTTTAATTTCATTTTCTTTTTATTGTTGCGAAATTTGAAAGTTGGCGCCTGTGATAGCACTTATCGATAATTCACACAGTGCAGCACCGCCAGTGTTGTATTCGTGGCGCTAGCTGGCAACGCTACACGACAGTCGCACTAAGTGGCAACACAGGCACAGTTGTATAACCTATTCGTCTTTTTTACTAGCAATCAAAGCAGTTTCAACTCGTCGAAAAACAAATTGAAAGTGAGTTAACGCAGCATCAACTCCTACTAAATTACTTCATATTCATAAAATTCAATATTTGCCAACGATTGCAGCAATGGCTGGTGAACAAGAGAAACTGACCGGCCTGTCCAAGATATTCAATGGCCAGACCATGGCCGGCCGTGCCAATGTAAGTAGATGCAGCCCATCCAACATACAACAACCCGCAACTACTATTAAGCTCTAACTAATTACTAATATATATATTGCAGGTGGCCAAGGCTACATACGCAGTCATGGGCCTGCTCATCGCCTACCAGGTCCTGAAGCCAAAGAAGAAGTAGATGACGTGCTCTAATGTGTGCAACCCATTAGACGTGCTCGTTCTCTTGACTTCCAGTAACTGGCAGCTGGTGCAGGAGAGCAGCCATGTATATTTTACATATGTGTAGTGCAACATCTTAAAGGAATAAATAATTTAAAAATGTAACACACAAAAAGCACACTGCATTTCGTTATGTAATGCTAACAGGCGTGCGGCCGAATATGCAAACAGGCTGCAGCGATGGCAGATCAGAGATAGAGAGAGAGAGCGCAATATAAATATTTACAAAAATTGCATTTTGGCACATTGTTAACTGTCCTGAGCGAAAGAGCTCATAATCTGTCAGCCTTTCGTTGCTAATATTTATGCTTTGGCGTCGCCAGCTGGCAGCAGCAAAATGAGACTTAAATTAACAGGCTATAACTGCATCAATGTTGGCAACTCTGCAGGGCGAGCCAGATCAACGAAGGCTAGAAATAGCTAAGCGAATATTGCAAACTCAAGAAAAAGAGGTTTTACGTCTGTATGGGATTTTTGGCATGAGCTTTGATATCCACAGCCGTGGAATTGGCAGTGGATGCCTTTAAAACATTAAGCGAATTTGTATATGACTGTTGACATCGACAGCCGTAAACAGCATCGAAATCTGTCTATATTTGATAAATTTTGATTTTGATTTTGATTACCGCATAAAAATCTAGTCTTGTTACATCAACTTTTATGCACTTCATTTCCTACCAACCCTGTGCCACACTGTACACACCTGTGTGTAAAACGCCAGATCTGACGATAAAATGGCTAAATTGGCAACACTGACCAACAGTCGGCATCGTTGCTAGCATACGGCCTTTCGCTTGCGTGTGCTCTCTTCTCTTCTGTCCTTCGCATCGGCGAGCAGGCTGTCCTGCTCATATCTGCAGTTCGGAGCACTTCTCGCTCTAATTGGTTGCCAGATCATGTTAAGGTGGAATAACCGAAATTTTCAAATTCAGTTTTGGTTTTATTTTGTTTTAAATATTTTATTTATTTAAAGTTTTTATTTCATTTAATCGAACTTGCTTTAAATGTTCCGTTTTGGGTTGTTTTTTTTTTTTTAAGTTTTTTCTTTTATTTTGTTTTAGCTCAGTTTTTCGAAATTTCAGTATGTCTAAAAATTAATTTGAATGAATCGAATGTAAAAATGGTTTACATATATATATGTACGTGTATGTATGTATTATATGCCCATGTACTTGACTTGTTGCTTGGTAGAGATAGAGACGAAAAACCATATATGCAATTAAAATATATATATGTATATATACGTATATATAAATTAATAATTTTATCATTTCTATGTTATGCTATAGCTATAAAATATATCTTTTACATGTATTGTGTAATAGCAAGCGCTGGCCATTTAGCGTCAGCCTCAGCATCTGCCTTTGGGTATCATTTTTCTTTTTCCCCTATTTTTGTTTTTGTTTTGTGTTTACTTTTACTTTTGTTAATAACTAAACCGTTTGCCCAGGCAAAACATTAACATATATCGTTTGTAGGCGTTAAAATTTGATTTGGGTTTCGGAATTTTAGCAGCAGCAGCCGAGCGGAGTGCGAAAATACATACAAAATGTATTCCTATGCACATATAGACATCTATATAAATACGTCTATATAGACAGATGCATAGGTATTAAGGTTGGTTTTTGTTATCTATCGGTTTTTGTCCTTTCAATATTTTTTCTACTACTTTGTTTATCGCATAATATGTGTGTTATCAATATTATTTGTATATAAGTGTGTGTGTGTGTGTGTTGGGGGTTTCTCATTAAAAATTGGAGTGTTCTCTATGTGTTTGTATGTATATGCATATACTATATCCATATTAAGTTACAGTTACATAATCATTTTCAGTTTTTTATGTTTTTTTTCTAGACCAATTTGAGCACATGCAACAAAAAAAATAAAAATGCTATATAAGATTACAGTTCCAATTGCCAGCACCCCAGCTCCCACTCCCCACCCTTCTATCCCAACCCCCCAATAGCTCCAGGCGCGATCTTAAAACGGATCCGTGACACAGTGGGCGAGGGGGCGGGCGGGCTAATACTAAAAAAGATACTTGCAGCAGCAGCAGCGGCAACAGCTGCGGCGACTGCAACAACACTGGCGCTTCACTCAAAGCTCTAAACGCGGCTAAAGTTGCGGTCGATTGGTGGAAAAACGTTTATCAATAGGTGTCATACCAGCATAAATCAAAGGCGATGGGCAGCACTGGCTGGCAACCGAGCGCCATCATATGTGAACACTTTCATAAGTCGAAGTTGAGTTTTATATGTGTGTCTGTGTATGTGTGTGTGTGTGTGTGCGTAGTATTGCATTAACAGGGTATATTAGGCCCCAACGTTGAATATTCACAAATTTATAGCTTCATTACTTTTGTTGTTTCACTTTGGCGCTTGAACAAACTTTAAAGCATGCGCTTCTCTCTCTCTCTCTCCCTTTCTCACTTGCCGTACAGATATCGATAACGACGGCGATATTCGATTCGATCGATTGGTGCACGTATGCATATCATTTAAATAATCACAACTAACGGTTA
The DNA here is from genome assembly GCA_035047485.1 of Drosophila peninsularis. Lineage (NCBI taxonomy): Eukaryota > Metazoa > Arthropoda > Insecta > Diptera > Drosophilidae > Drosophila > Drosophila peninsularis. The sequence continues at coordinate 10,442,840 of JAWNPN010000028.1, forward strand.
TCGTTTCTCATCTCATCTGTTGCAGTTGCAAACGAACAAAAACTCAAGAGCAAATGCCGACTACAATGAAAATAATAAGTATATATTTATGCTTGTATATGTTTGTATGTATGTATGTGTGTGTGTGTGCATGGTTTGTAAATGTGTCTAAATGTATATTTATGTATGTATATGTAAATTTGTTTGACAAAAAATACACTCAGCATTCTATTTAATTATCGATCTGTTGTGTTTTCTCATTCTTTTTTTTAACATAAACTAAACGCTAAAAGTTAACACAATACATTTTTTAAAAAATGATAATTATAATGTAAAATAGATTTATATGTGAATAGTAATAAATGAAGAATCATAATATTGTTTGTTTACTTTCGTTTCGTTTGCGTACGTTTGTGTGTGTGTGTGTGTTTGGGAATTGGCGTTTGTCAATTGTTTTTTTTTTTTTTTTAAATTACTTTAATGCAGCTGCAGATTCAATTCATATGTTTATACAATCCATATGTCTATATGCGCGCGCGTGTGTGTGTATATGTGTGTGTAACCCAACTAAACTATAAATTACTTTTCTCATACTCAGTGTTTTTTTTTTTCACTTTTTTTGTTTTGCATTTTTCTCATTCAATCATCATGTTTTGTGGGCATGCCATTGTTTGCCCTGCACTTGATCTTTACATCAAGTTGTTATTGTTGTTCTTCCTCCTCTTCTCTTCTGCTTCTATATGTTGGTATTTTGTATTTTTAGTATTTTTTTTAACTTTTATGCTCTGAACCCACCATGGCAAATGGCAAATCAGTGTATGACGGCTTCTTTCATATTTGACGTTTGTTTTTGATGTTTTTTTTTTTTTTTTTTGAGTTTTGCGTTGGTTTTTAAATTTTTTTTCGATTTCTCTTGAAATTTTAATTATTTTTGCGCTTTTGTTAATTCGTTACTCTCATTGCTTGTTGCTTTCGCTAATAATTCGCGTGTTCTCTGCTGTTCTTCTTTATAGTGTTATTATATGTATATGTATGTGTGTGTGTATAAATGTATGTATAAGTAAATATTTCGCTTGCTTTGTCGCTTCCATGTTTCGCGCCTTTGTAGTTATATGTCTGCGTGTGTGTGTGTCTATGTGTATATGTCTGCGTGTGTGTGTGTGTGCGAGGGGTTTACTGGGGCGATGCCGCCATTGGTACGATCCCAGGCTCAATTGGCATGCCACTCACCACGGTTGCCGCCGCCGGCGCTCGCCGCATTATTTGAATAGTAGGGCTTGCTGAGCTGCGCCGTCGCTGCTGCTGCTGGGGAGTTGCCGCCGCCGGCTCCGCCAGGGCCACCAGGGCCGCCGTTGCCACCGTTGTTGGAGCCAGGGGGTACGCCGGGCGCGTTGCTATTGCCGGCACTGCCGCCGGCTCCACCGCCTGTCACTTGGCGCATGCTTTGGGCGCGCTGCGCCGCCGCCGCTGCCTGTTCGCGCTGCTGTTGCTGCTGCTGCTGTTGTTGCTGCTGCTGCTGCTGTTGTTGTTGCTGCTGTTGCTGCTGCTGCGGATGCTGTGGGTAGTTGTTTGGGCGCTGTATCGGCGCCGGATATCGACCCTGACCACTGCCGCTGCTCTGCCCCACGCTGCCAACACCACCGTTGCCACCACCGCCCACCACCTGAGAGCCGCCGGAGCCACTGCCCACGGCGCCGCTGCCCCGACCGCCGAGCGCATTCATGTTGCTGCCGTTGCCACCCTGCCGCTGCTGCTGAGATTGCTGCTGCTGTTGCTGCTGCTGCTGCTGTTGTTGCTGCTGCTGTTGCTGCTGCAGCACCTGATTCTGCAGGTCCCACTGCGCATGAAAGAATGGAGAAGGGTCAGTGAATCGGTTGGCGGACTGCGAGCTGCTGCCGTTGTTGTTGCCGTTGCAGTTAAGGCTACTTACGCCGCCATAGTTCTTGTGGTGCGGCGGACTTGGCTGCGACTGCCCCTGCTTGGCCAGGCCCAGGCTCATGTCAGCGCTCAATGGACTCTTCAGTTGTCTGCCCATCTGCAAGCAATAGGAAACGGATTAGATGGCAATGCAACTGGCATCAAGGGCGGTCATACGTGTGCCTAAGCTTGCTCAACGAACAAACACTCAAAGTGACAGATCACAGTTACGTTACATTCTTCCTCTTCCTCTCCGGCAATCAGTCGTCCTGTCACTAAAGCAAATGTCAGTTTGACAGCTCACTGAGTGGGACTATCTGCACTCCACTATAGTCCTATATACGCTCTATTTCCTTATCTGCAGTTCAGATGGGCGTCAACCCATAAAGGAACTCTGTTCCTGAGAGATCTAGGCAACTATATTAATACCGCCTTTGCGTTTGCATCAGGTGCCATTACGGACCTATCGAGTGCCTATATGCGATAGGCCTAGGACCGCAGCTCGACGACATATTTTGATATTTCTCTCACTGCCTACTCAACTTGGTTCCTTCTTTCATCATATACTGCAAGTCAGGTGGGTAATGCTCCACCTTCGGTATGGAAAGATTTTTATTTAGTTTTTCTGTTCGATCTAGTTTTTGAAAACTCTTTTACTCGGTACTTTTATTAAAATTAATGCACATAATATGATATTTAGTTCTATGACTAATATCTCGATCCCCAGACTGGAGGCTGGCGCTGCGGGTCAATATGAAAACTAAGGGGAGGGGGCAAAGCGTACAAACTTAATACAAATTGCTGGGGGCTTGGGTCGTCATGTGGGTAAACGTGGACAGATAGTGGTAGTTAGAGAGTGTTGTGTATGTGCTTGATAGTAGTCGTGGTTCACTCCTTACCGAGTCCTGCATGTGTCCCTGGCCCTGGCTGTTCTTCAGGTAGCCACCGCCGGGCGTCGGGCCACTTCGGAACTGGCTCATGCCCGCCGCCGACAAGAGCTGCGAGTTCATGAACTGAGTGTTGAAGTTGCCCATCGTGTGCTGTGACTGTGGTCCAGGCGGACCATTGGAGCCGGGCGGGCCGCCCTGATGGCCCCCGTACATGCCCGCTGCGGTGGCCAATCCGTAATTCTGGGCTCCGCCCCCGGCACCTTGAGGTGGTCCGCCGTAGTACTGCGGCCCACTCGGCCCTCCGGGCGCCGAATTCGAGTAGTAGCTGTTCGACTGCAGTTGATGGGCGCCGGGCGGTGGTCCACCCTGTCCCGGATGCGGATATAGATTCATGTACTGCTGGGCCGCTGCATACGGGCCCGGGCCGGGTCCGGGTCCAGGTCCTGGGCCAGGACCTCCTGGACCGCCACCACTGCCCGCTGACTTTGAGCCAATCGCCCCAATGGGCTGTTGACTGGGCGGCGGCGGCTTGGCCGCGCCCGACGACATCATGGAACTGCTGTTGGAGGATATGATTGCCACGGGACCAGCATTCGGATTGTTCAGCTGCTGTGAGCTGGGTTGCGGCTGACCAAACGGACCGCTGCCTATCCGGTACTGCGACGGCATATTGGAGTACATGTCCGGCGTTGGCGCTGTGGGCGGTGGCGGCATATTGCCGCCATGGCCATGAGGCGTTTGCATGGCGTACGCATTGAAGGCACCGCCAGCGGCTGCCGCCGCTGCTGCAGCCGCATAGTGACCGGGCAGGCAATGTGCCGCGGCGGCGGCCGCTGCCGCTGAGTATGCGGGCGACCGGTTCGAATGATCAAGCGAATGGAATGAAGCGTACAGATTGCCCGCCTGCGATGGTGGTGGAGGCGGCGCCAGCTGCGATGAGTTGAACACAACCGCCGGCGGGCTGGGAATCGTTGGAATGCCGCCGACGCCAAACTGCGGCGATGCCTGATAGAACGGCAACTGTTGCTGCTGCTGGGACTGATGTTGTTGCTGCTGCGAGTGTTGCTGCTGTTGCTGTTGGTGGCTCGGCGGCGGAGACATGCCCAGACCGGCGTGCAGCTGCTTGGCCTTCACCTGCTGGTGCTGTTGCGAATGCTGCTGCTGCTGCGGACTGGGATAGTCGTCTTGCTGCTGCTGCTGCTGCTGGAATTGCTGCTCCAGCGAGCCAGTGTCGAAAGGCGATCCGTGGCTGCCATAGACCGGACCCGGCGAGGACAATGCGTGATGAGCGTGATGTGCCTGCTGCTGCTGATGATGTGACGGCTGTTGTTGCTGCTGCTGCTGGTGATGGCCCTGCATGTGCACCGCTGAGACGGCATAGTGGGATATCTGTTGCTGGTGGAGCTGCTGCTGTGAGGCAGCCACTGCGGCCACAAACGATGCGCCACTTATGTGACTGCCACTGTCATCCACCACCGAGCTTGAGACCTGCTGCTGTCCGTGTTGGCCGTGTTGCTGCGCCTGCTGTTGTTGTTGCGCGTGCTGTTGCTGGGCGACAGCGGCGGCGGCTACCGCTGCTGCGGCGGCCGCTTGCTGTTGTTGCTGTTGAGAATGCTGCTGTTGTTGCTGTTGCGAGTGCTGCTGCTGCTGCTGCTGGTGATGTTGCTGCTGCTGTTGCTGCTGCTGCTGCTGTGCACTAGTCGCATGGCTTGGCTGCTGTGTTGGCTCCGACATGGGCGTGGCCGACTCCCACACCTTTTTCACGCTCGCTATCTTCATGTTCAGATCCGCCGTAGAGTTGTTTTGCTGCTGCTGTTGCTGCTGTTGTTGCTGCTGCTGCTGATGTTGTTGTTGTTGCTGTTGTTGGTGTTGTTGGAGTTGTTGCTGTTGATGTTGTTGCTGTTGCTGCTGCTGCTGGTGTTGAGATGCCGCCTTGCTGGCCGCTTCCAGACTGTCCACCACCTTGAGGGAAGCAGCATCATCGCTGAAGCTGAAGCCCAATTTCATGTCCTGCTGCTGTTGCTCATCGTCATTTCCGCCAAAGCTCATTTGCGAGAGCGCACTTGAGAGGCTTTCGACAGCTGCTGCGGTTGCTGCTCCTCCCAGAGATTGCTGCTTGAGCGGCACAGCGGCTGTTGCTTGGTGTTGCTGCTGCTGCTTGTACGTGGAGTTCTCGAAGATGATCGTGTTCACTGGAGCATTGGCATCTATCAATAGATTACCAGCTCCAACTACGCCCACGCCCACGCCTACGCCCACACCAATGGCGCCCTTGTCGCCAATGGCCGATAGCTTGGACTTGTCGCCGATGGGCGCCGTTGGTGCTGCCATGGGCGGCGCAATTGTTGTGCATTCACTAGTCTTCATTTTGCCGGGCCCATCGCTGCCTGGGGCAGCCAATAGGGGCATTCCGACGGAGCCGGCAGCAGCTGTGCTCAGTCCTGGCGGTGGCCTGGCTCCAGCCGCTACTCCAACTCCCGGCACTGGCCCTGTTGCAAGCCCATCTTTGTGTGGCTCCTCCATGGCCACGGCAGTGTTGGGTATATTAATGTTGCTTATGATGTTGGTGCTGCTGCTGTTGATGCCGACGCCGACGCCGACACAGACACTCTTCTCCTTGTCAGTCAGCAGCTCCTCCTTCTCGTCCTTGCCCTTGTGCGGGCCTGCACTGAGCGCCAGCTGATTCTGCTTGGCCTTCTCTAGGTCCGACAAAGTGCCCGTCTCCGACTCCGAGTTACGCTGCTTGCCATACTCCTCGTAGCCCAAACGTCCATACGGACGTCCTCCGCTCCCTGGCTGGCGTCGGAAGCCAGGCGCGGAGCTACCGCCACTGGACAGACCACCACGTCCGCGCCGTGAGGGCTCGCCTCTTGGCGAAAAGCCGGCTTTATTAACACCTGCGCCAGCTGCTGCTGATTGGCCGCCGGCTGTGGCTGCGCCACCAGAGCCGCTGCTGTTGCTGCTCTGATCAGAGCGCGCTTGCACTTTTGGACTGCGTCGCGACGCTCCGCTGCCGCCGCCGCCACCACTGCTGTAGCAATCCTCGTCGACGTCTTCGGATTGCTCGGACTGCTCACCGCCGCTGCCGTAGTAGCGACGACCTGTGCTGCCTGCACCACCACTGTTGCGACTGCTCCAGTCGCTGTTGTTGCGCTGTCCGCGATAGCTGCCTCCACCAGCTCCACTGGCCGGGTAGCTTCTGCCCGCGCCCCTCGTCGTATGCAGTTCTTCACGACCGCCACGACCACCCCGTGGACTTGGCCGCTTGCCAGCCGCAGTCTGGGCTGCGGATGCTGCCGCGGAGGATATTGCTGAGGAGTTTCGCGACGCATCTTTGTCATCGTCCTTAATAGCAGTGAATCCCGCCAACTTGGCCGCCTCTGTCTCAGTGCCCTTGTCACCAGGGTCCAGCGTCTTCTCCTCCGCCTTGTCAATGGGTTCAACACTCCGTCTCAATATCTGTGTGGGCTGAATGGGCTGCATGGAGTCTAACGGCTGCTTCTGGAGCGCGCTGCTACCAGTCGAGAGAGACTTCTCCTCGCTGAGGCTTGGCTGACGCGCTGGCCTCTGTAGTATTTTAATCTGTACGGCTGAATCGTGGCTGTGCGTGGACGAAAAGCTCTCCTCGCGATTTCGATGGTGCTTCTGCTCAGCATCCGTTTGCTCCGCCCAGGAGGAACACGAGCCCCCAAGCATGAGAACATCATCGCCGGAGGAAACGCTCGTCTTGCGATGCGAATTCTCCGAGATGCTGCGCGATTGCATCAATTGCTGCTGCTGCTGCTGCTGCTGGCCACTGCGATACTCCTGGCCACGCGTATATCTGGACTGCTCTAAATCGCGTGCAATTGATGTCGCGTCCTGTTCCTCCCCTCCTCTGGCACTATCATGACGATTGCGTCCGTAGCTGCCGCTGCTGCCCACTCGCGCATAGGCGCCAGAGATGCTGCGCACACCGCTCCCGGCAGTGCTGCCTCCGCCGCCGCTACTACCACTGCCGCTGGAGCCGTTGCCACTGCCCGCCTTTTGCAGATAGCGGTTGCTGCTCTCGAAGGCGCTACTGGCCGATGCGCTCTTCTCGAGACCACCGCGCGGTATTTGCTGCTGTTGCTGCTGCTGGCGCTGGAAACGCGGCGGTAAATTCGATTGGAAATGCGTCATGAAGACTTGCTTTTGGCCATAATCGCCAACAGCTGCGGCTGCGGTAATTGGAACTGGGGCGGAGCCATTGCCACCGCCGGCGCTGCCCATGCTGGAGATGCTACCACGTGGTCGTCGCTGCTGCAACTGTTGCTGTCCAGCAGCTCCGCTCTCGTCCTCGCTGACATTGCCCAGGGGCGCAGCAGGCGCCTCGCTGCTGCCAGCTGCATTGGTGGTGATGCTGCTGCTGCTCTCGCTCAGCGCCTTCTTGCTGTTCATTTTCATTTCAAGCTCCTGTAGCTTTTTGGCTGCCGCCTGCTTGCGCTCCATTTGACGCCGCTCCTCCTCCTCTTTACGCTGCTTGACACGCTCATAGACGCCGGCATCGAGAGCAATTCCACCGCCGCCAACGACCACATTGCCCGAACTGCTCCGATGGCCATTCTGCTGACCCTGAGCCTGACCCTGACCCTGATCGGCAGGGCCATCCAAATCTCGTTCGCTGCTATCCTTGCCGCGCTGCCATGAGCTGCTGCCGGACAATTTGCGTTGATCGTTGCTGCTGCTGCTGCTGGATTGGATTGGCTGTGGCTGCTGCTGCTTATTGTGGTTGTTATTGCTGCCATTGTTGTGGTGCTGATCCTCTAGACTGACATGCTCCTCGTCGTCAGAGAATGTTAGTTTCTTTGTGTAGTCAATGTCGTCCTGTTTTGTCCAGCTGTCGTCTTTGGCAATTGCATTCAGACGCTCCAGATCCTCTTCGCGTATGATTGGGCGCTGCATTTGCGCCACCTCCGGCTCGACTACATAATCCTTGTCCTTGTCTTTGCGGCCACCGGGTCCGTTCGTCTGCAGTTGCTGTTGCTGCGGAGGCGTTGTCGCGCCCCCACTTCCGCCCATTGTCGCTGACGGTGGTGGCGTCGTCATCGCCGCATTGCCGGCAACTGGGCGCTTCGGTATGGCAGCCGAAGTCCGAAAGCTGCCCAGAATGGCTGGCGAGGCGGATCGGTTGCCGGTGATGCCGTTTTGATAGGGCGCTGGCGCTGACGAAACCAGATCTGCTATGATGCTGGATGTAGAATTGGCAACGGCCGCTGCCATTGTGGGCCCACCTCCTATGCCAGAGGCAGGCAGCGGTGCTCCGCTACGCATGAATGACGGCATTAGCGAGAGTATAGGCAGTGGTACACTGCCGCCCGATCCTGCGCCCGCACCGCTCCCATTGGCCGGTATCTGGTGGCCCTGGCCCTGTTGGTTCAAAGCCAGTTCCTTGGCTGCCTTCTCCTGTTGCTGCAGCCAAGCAGCTGGATCGTTTTGGGGTCGCAGGCTCATCTCGGCGAGTTCGCCCGTGCCGCCGCCGACGTCGTCGCTGCCATCTCTGTAACTGCCGGGATCCGCATTGTTGCCACCGCCTCGATGCAAGTGGTGTCCACCGTGTCCGCCAAACTGCCGGCCATGATGGCCGTGATGATCGCGATAATCTCGCTGTTGTTGCTGCTGTTGCTGTTGATAATGATGATTCTGGTGATGATGTGCGTGGTGCTGTCCCTGGTAGTGCGCCTGCTGATCCTTTGATGATTTGCCACCGCCGCCGGCTGCGCCCGCATGACCACCGGAGGATGCAGCGCCACCGCTGCCGCCCATTAATGTGGGAAACTCGTATTGAAACTGTGGACTCTGATAGTGCGGCACCACCTGCTGTTGCTGCTGATGGTGGTGCGGCGGGCGATTGCCGTAATGGTTGCCACCATGGCCACCGGTGCCGCCTGCACGCTCGTGTCCTGTCGTTATCGCTGACCATGTCTTGGGCGAGTTATTTGAGTGGCCGCTGCTGCCACTTGCAGCAACACCACCCGATCCTGCTCCGCCGCTGCCGGCTGAAGCGCTTCCGCTTGTTGCCGAGTTATTTATTAATTTCAAATTCTTATTGTTATTGCTGTTGCTGCTGTGGCTGTTATTGTTGCTGGTACTGTTATTGTTGCTGTTATTGCTGTTGCTGCTGTTGTTGCTATTGTATTTGCTAGCGTTATTGTGGTGGTGACCAAGAGCAGATCCTCCTGCTGCACTGATGATGCTGCCGCTGCTGTTACCGCTACTGTGTCCAGTGGCGATGTTGTTGTGACCGGCGCTGTTTGCACCTGCGCCAGTTGCTGCTGCACTGATAGCTGTTCCGCCCGTGCCTCCTGCGTTCGAGCTGCTGCCGATCGTACTGCTGCTGTTGCCTGCAAGCACAGAAACGAGAGAATCATTGTTAGCCAAAATAATTCACATAAATTGAGATCTCAAATCTGTAGATCAGCCAGTCAGCCAATCACACTTACCTTCAACAGATGCAAGGAGATTGTTGTTGTTGTTGGTGTTGTTGCTTAAAGGCGTTGCACTATTGCTGATGCTGATGTTGGTCTCGGCCTTTAGGGATGGCAGATTGGCCGGTGGCCGCCTAGCTGAAGGCACTTTTCCCAATATTTGCATTCCATGTTTACGCGGCACTTGATTCTTTTGGGCAGATGGTTCACTCGATTCGCCCTGCAAATGGTTAAGAAGTGATGAAGCAGATAAAGATTGAGATTGAAATTGGGATAACGATTGAGATTAAGATTACGGTATAGATTAGGAGATTTATACTTACACGGCTATTCTTGTACATGCGATTTATATCCAACGCTGTGAATTTGGGCTTGGCATTTCGCTCTCCCCTACTTCCCCCCAGTGTACTCATGCTGCCAATAGATCCTCATTAGCGTTAGCTTCCTTCGCCGCCTACTGCCGCCGCGCGTTCCACGCTAATCGCTCTCGATGCGCTTTATTTCTGATGCAGTTATTGGTTTGTTCGAATTTCGATTGCGATTGCGATTGCGATGCCGATGTTGAGGAGGTCGAGATCTCTTTTGGTGGCCTCCTTGGCGCCTTAGTTTCCGTGAGTGTTTGCTGTGCTTCTTCTCAGTCTTCTTGTGTGAGCTGTAAAACGACTAATGGCAAGAGCGAATAAGAGAGAGACTCACTTAAAAGAGGGTGTGTGATTGGGTGGGGTAGGCTGGGGTGGGGGGTGTCATATTGTAAGCTGCCACCGCTCGCTGCTGCTTCATTTGTTTGTTGCAATTTTTGTGTATTGTATTTTTTTTGTTTTGGTACGTGGGCCGCCGGGTCGCATTGATGCATGCATGCATGCGTGTGTTTGTGTGCATGTATGTATGTATGTATATATGTGTATGCACACCTCCATGGGGGCTATACAACCGCCCCATGTCCATAAAATAGAGAGCGAGCAAAGCATAGGCATCAGCTTATGCTCGAGCATGCGTGCAAGCGAGATGGCAATAAATACCACTCTCTGTGAGTTTTGTGTGCTGCGTCCCCCGCCCCCACGCAACAATACACGACTGCGCGACCCACACACAGTAACAGAAACAGAAGCAGAACACATAAGACACAAGAAGTATGCGGCGGTGGCGTCTTCGTGTAATAAATGAAGAACAATGGCTGACACAGAGAAGCCTGGCACCACTACCAAAAATAAATAGAATAAAGAAAAAGAAAAAACAAAAGCATCACAAATGCAAACTGCTCAAATTATGGCAATTTGTGCAGTTCCTATTTATATAGATAGTAAGGGATTGAGCAGGTGAACACCGAAAGACAAAAATGCTTGGTAACAATTTTTTAAAGTGGCCTATAACAACAAAAACCACTCACACAAACGCACTAGCACACACACATGCACACCCATAAAGAGAGAGAGAGAAAGAGGGGCATCGGGCGACACACGCGCACTTTGCTTTGTTATTTTCGTAGTTTGTTATAAGCTACACATCAGCTTAATTATAAGCTACACATTTTGAAAACTTGGCCAAATAAACACGGCATTCGCTGCACACTTATTAAGTCTCGAGTCGTCAAAAAGCACAGTAAAATGTGCCGTTTAATAGCGAACTCACAGACACACGTTCACTCGCACTCACATACACACAGGCACACAAGCGCACATGCACACTTATACGTGTATACGCACTCGCTCAACTGTTTGTGGACGATTGACTGAAATTAAATGCTTGTTTGCATTTTCTATCGCCTTTATTTGGACTCCGTTCTGCTATCTACTCGATATTAGATTTCTGCAACGAACACATTATTTTACTAATCAAAATTGACTGCACTTTATCCGCCGCGCGAGAAGTTTGCCGCTGCTGCTTCTTCTTCTTTCTAGTGCCATTCTTCTCGCAGTATGTTTGTCTGTGAGTGTGTGTCTGGCGGTGGCACAGCGTTGCCACATGCGCTCCATTTATCGAACCAGACTTTTAACATAATGTTTTTCCTTTACACGTAACGCAAACACAATGAAACACAGGTACACAAGCACACAAAGTATTGTTGATTTGTTAATAACAGATTTCAAACATTGGCAATGCGAATGCAAATAATAAAAAAAAAAAAAAAAAAACAAACGATAAACCTGCTGTCGTCGTTGTCGCCGCCACCGCTAACGACAATGCAACAGCAGCAATGTATGCACTATGAGTGTGAGTGAGACAATAAGAGCATGTGGTCTATACACCAGCAGCAATAACAAAAACACCAAACAAGAAAGCGTAAATGTATATAGTGCTTACCCTTTTACACTCAGAGCATACACCGCACACACAGTTCGTTGCTCCTTGGTTCCTTTTTTTCTTTCTTTTCTACGCTTTTTGCACTCTTCTACGCTTACTCAGCCGATTGCAAAAAAAAATGTAACCAAATGTTTTTTAGGTACAACACAATAGTGTGTGCCTTCTTTTAATGAAGAGCGCGGTTACGGAAACGTTTTATAATTTGTTTGCTTTTTCGATTGGCGAAATCAATTTTATTAGTCTCTTGCCGTCGCTATTCAACGCGTTTTGGGCCGCTGTTGTTAGCTGTGTTGCGCTGGCTGTCTGCCTGCCTGTCTGGCTTTGGCTCTCCTACGTTCTCGCTTGTCAGCGCTCTCTGTCTCTCTACCGTCGTTCTCCAATGCTTCGGCTGCTGCTGCTCTGGTCGGTTTTTGCAAGTGTATAGATGAAAAATGTAATCGAAATCCAAGGTGCTGAAACTAGTTTGATTCACTTTTCCTCTTGGATTCTTTGAATATAGCGCACACACACACTTTATATGTTGGCAATTATAACACTCTTTTGTTTAGCATTTACTTTATTATTACTTTTGGTGCGTTCTTTTCACGTAATACGTAATTGTACCATTAGTTTAAATCGTATGTATTTTTTGCACACAGTGCTGCCAGCTTGCGCTTACGGCGTTGCATTCTAGTGGTGAGCGAGATGTTTTAATGGGGCCACATTCTGTTAAAATGCGGAGCAAGCCTGTTAACTGGGGATATCGCTGTTATGTGTGGAGCGAAATTTGTTTTTGTTGTTGGTGGGGGAGTGGGTATGGGGCAATATATAGTGAAAGGGGCGGCATTTTATTATTTTTGCAATTAGTGACGGTCTGGCAACACTGGCAAAGTATCGATAGCTCTACTTTGAATATACGTTTGCCTATCGAATTTTATAAATTTGAGGAGCACTCACAAAAATATTGTCAGAACACAAAATTAGCAGTGAAAATTTGTTGTATTATTTGTCCAAAACGTCAGACATTTGTGTGAAAAGAGCACAGTAAACTAAATATAGAGTGGTATTAGCGAAGATGGGCAAGGATTTTTATAAAACGCTCGGCATTAGCCGCAGCGCCAGGGACGACGAGATCAAGAAGGCATATAGGAAATTGGCGCTCAAATACCATCCCGACAAGAACAAGAGCTCCAAGGCCGAGGAACGTTTCAAGGAGGTGGCCGAAGCCTATGAAGTACTGTCGGACAAAAAGAAACGTGACATCTATGACCAGTACGGTGAGGAAGGCCTTAAGCACGGAATACCTGGACACCCAAGATCTCAAAGCGGCTCGTCGTTCGCCTATCAGTTCCACGGTGATCCACGTGCTACATTCGCACAGTTCTTTGGATCGAGCGATCCGTTCAGCATGTTTTTCGGCGAGAACCTTGAGCAAATCTTTATGACCGACGACAGCAACCAGCGTGGCCTCTGGGGCAATGCGGGCCACTTTCACTCACGTGCCCAACAGGATCCACCAATTCAGCACGAGCTATACGTGGCCCTGGAGGATATCAACACTGGATGCAAAAAGAAAATGCAAATTTCTCGCATGAAGATGACCACTGGCCAGCCGCGCAAGGAGATTAAACAGCTGGATTTTGAGATCAAGCCCGGCTGGAAGTCCGGCACCAAGATCACATTCCCCAAGGAGGGCGACGAGTTACCCAACCGCATACCGGCAGACATAGTGTTCATACTACGCGACAAGCCTCATCCACTGTTCCGCCGCGAGGGCAGCGACATCCACTACACCGCACATATCTCCTTGAAGCAGGCGCTGTGCGGGGCGAACGTGCAAGTGCCCACATTGCAGGGCGCTCCGTTTCCGTTGTGCACCAACGGCGAAATCATCAAGCCTAACACGCTCAAGCGCTTCGCTGAGCACGGCCTACCCTATCCAAAGAATCCATCTCACCGCGGCTCGCTCTGCGTCAACTTCCACATCACCTTTCCGGACACATTGCCAGCAGCCCTGATCACGACGCTGGGTGAGCTGCTGCCCAATTGCTAGAGAAGACACTCTCTACACACACAATTCCAGATAACTCGTTTAATGTAAATTCCTTGTCAAATAGTACAATTGGAACTAAACAATATATTCGTATAGCTACGGTCTAACTATGCATGTGACGGCTTTAACTGGGGATTGTGGGATCGGGCCATCTTCGCCTTGAGCCATTCGTCGGCATGCCGCTGCTTGATGTGAACATACATGTTGGAGCGACTGCGGCACTCCTTGGGGCAATGGGGGCAATTGTAGAGCTGGAGACCCGTGTGTATGGCCATGTGCTCCTCCAGGTTGCGCTGCTGCTTGAAGCTCTTCTCGCAGTACGTGCACTGCAGATTTGTGGTTAGCTTGTGGGCATATTTGACGTGGGCGCGCAGCGCTGTGCGCGAGCTGCACGTCTTGGAGCAGTGCTTGCAGGTGGTGTCTGTGCTGTCGTGGGTGAAGCGATGCAGCCGCAGACTGTGCTCGTTCTTCAGCCAGACACCGCAAACGGGGCACTCCATGGCCGGGGCCACGAATCCCTGATGCTCCTGCAGATGCCGTTCGAACGAGGGCTTGAACTTGAACTTCTTGCCGCATATATCACAGACATGCGGATGCAGATCCTCGTGTATGGATTGTATATGCCGTCGCAGTCGATGCACGTTGGCAAAGCTGCCACAAAGACAGAGATAGAAAAGAAGGCATGCGTTAGAGTGGGACGCAAAGTCAAACAAGTATGTGCCACTCACCTCTTATGGCAGATGTGGCAGCTGTGCTCCAGCTGATCCGTGTCGTGCTTGAGCAGGTGGTTGCCCAAGCGCCGCTCGCTGCTGAAGGTGCGCTCGCACTTGGGGCACGGATACTTCAGCACCTTGCCAATCTGGGCGACCTTGTTGTGCACCGTCTCAATGTGCGTGGCCAGGTAGTCCTGTGAGTTGAGCGACTTGTTGCAAATGGAACAGCTGCAAGGATACAACGTTTATTAATGGCTGTTGACTCCACACCTAAGTGCATCTTTGGTTACGTGAACAGCTTGGGATTGATGTGTTTGCGTATGTGATCCATCAGCTTGGAGGCGCGATTGAAGACCTTGTTGCAGCACTTCAGATACGCATCGCGCTGGTGCACCTCCAGGAAGTGGACCTTCAGTTGGGACAGGTACTTGGTGCTGTAGTCGCACAGATCACAGTCGGCGCTCATATAGCTGGCGATCGCCTCCTCGTAGCGCTTCGTCAACTGCGCCCGCGAACAGCCTTTGGGCTTGCGCTCGAGCGCCGCCTGCAGCTCGTCCTTCTGCACATCGCTTGGTGCACTGTTCGCTGCCTTTTTCCGCCGTCTTCTGCTGCCGGGTATTTCACTGTCGTCCAGCAGCTGATCCAGCTCTTGGGCCAGCGTAAGTGTTGATTTGTTTCGCCTGGTTATGGCGCGCTGAGCTTTCCGCTTCGGCTTGAGTTTGTGTTGCAGCTTAACCAGGGGCACCTCGTCTATAAGTTGGAATAGATATATATTATTTATTTTCTCCCAGTGCAGCACTCACCATCATCATCATCGTCGTCTGAGGATGCGCGTCGCAAGCTTTCGCTGCTTCCATGCATTACTGGCTTCTCATCGATGGCGTTGCTATCATGTTGATCCTCATCGCTGGAGGCAGCAGCATGCAACTGTAGAAACTTCTCGGGCTGCAACTGCTCGAGCTTTGGGTCCATCGCAAGTGGCGGCAGCTCCACACTGTCCACATTAATATCAAGTACGCTGCCAAGCAGTCTAAGATTGTGTATGTCCAGTGGCTTCTCGTCCATCTCGTCGGCAACCAGTGGGAGCTCGTCAATATTGACGTCGACATCGATGCCCGTCCATTTGAGGGCGACGCAGTCGACGTCCACGTTAAGGAACTCCTTTTTAAGCGTTCCTTGCTTCTGCTCCACCAGCTGCCAGAAGTTGTTGAAGTCCTCCAAATGCTCGCAGCACTCGTGACAAATGTTGGTTGAGATGTTGTCATCGGGCATTATCTGCAATGCATGAGTAAATCGCGATTCATTTCACTGCTTAATTGGCACAGAGAAAACTCACCTCGAGCTGCAGAAACTTGGCTATCATCTTGAGGAGGGAGGATTCGGCCAGGGTGTCGCTGGTCTCGAACAGGTAGACTGCATTGTTTGCGTTTATGTTTTTTAAACACAAGCGACAGATCATTTTGCGGCGTTTTCAACATAAATTTATCCAATTAATATATTATCAATTGTTTGGTTTTGATTTAGCGATGGCCTCTTAAGCTACGCACTAATCGATATGCTCTTCGCACTAATCGATAAACACAATTTTGAAAAGCGATTAGAAATTGGCCAATTATTTGCCTTTATTTTATTAAGATGCATCCAAACGAGTTGCCGGTGCTGTTGTTTCTGACTGTTGATTCGCACGCGAAATGATAGAGATTAACTTTGTGGTGCACGTTATTAAGCAAAATCACTTTACACTTGCCGATAACGAGCTCGCGGAACGATTACATTGATTGGTAGATGAGCAAATTACATCTGTGCTTTATCGATGAAAAGTATTTAAGTTGCAGTATTTTTCTTTTGGCGCCATAAAGCATTTTGTTTTGGTTTGTATATGCAACTTTAAATGTAAACGCAATGTTGATTACTTCACAATCTTCTGTTTTAAGTCTTTAAGTAAAACAATAACGTGTTTACCTCTCTTTTCTATACGCTTCTATACATGTGTGTTCATTTGGATTAATATTTGGCTGCGAATGATTATATATGTATTTATGCACTATATTTTGTTAGGCGCAATGAATGCAATATAAAAATCGATTCGAATTGCTTTTTATATTTCTATTTCTATTTCTATTATTCGTTTACTACTGCTCATACTTTTTGGCTGTTGATTGACTGAACACTCATAAGGCGCAGTGAATATCAACAGCGATGGCTTTTTTCCAATTTCCGAACTCATTGGATCGAAATCACTAGAGCTTATATCGATACATCGGTTTATTGCGAGTGCGGCGCAGCAGCTTTTGTATGGACTTCGTTAACAGTATGGCAACGCTAACAAACTTCGTCTCAAATATTTGTAGGCTAAAATCTAAAATTAAATTAAATGTGAAATGTTATTATAATTACTGTTAATAAGAAATAAACGCAGCGTTGTTATAATAATCGTTAATAACAACTAAATACAGCGTATAATAAAAGCAAATAAATGCAACGTAAACTCATAATGAAATATAAATATTATGGGCGAAGGAAGAGACACTGAACGCAAATATATAAACAAAAAATAGTTTACAAAAATTTGCTCTTAAAGTTCAATATATAAAAAAAAAGTACTTTATTACCTTATATTGTGAGTCTTTTTGTTAAGTTTTCGATACATCGTACATAAATGGATTGCAGCGATCACTGTTATCGATGCATCGATGCTGCTGGCGAAATCCAATCCCACACAATAACTACCGCCAGCAGCCAAGTTCTTGCATCAGACAGTTAGGAGTCAAAGGCAAGAGCAGACACACCATTTTTTTTTTTTTAATTTTCTTTTCTTTTCTACACCCTTCGTGTTCAGCACACACACAAACACACACACACACCCAACGGACACAAAGCACGTTACTCAATACTAATATCCAAAAGGTTTTAACAGCTAACTTTTCCGCAGTTTGTATTCTTTAAATCGAGCTTTTGCTATAAACTAAGGTGCATTAAATAAGGAAAGTAGTAAAAGAGACTTGTCGAAACTTGTGCTAGTTTCCTTGTGGCGGGTACAGTCAGAAAGCAGTTGGTAAGTCGTCGCTGGATACACACACGTGCGCATACATCACTCGACCTGTGCGTGTGTGGATTGAAAATGGAGGCGACCCACTAATAACTCGAGCTCTTAATTACAGTTATGTCAAATACAAAGTGCAATCTGCAGTTAACTGCGAGTAAGTGCTACAAATGGAATCTTTGATGTGACGAAAGAAGGAGAAGGCAGGATAGCGTCGTCTCTCTTTCTCTGCTTGCATGTGTTGTGTTGTGTTGTGTCTGTGTGTGTGGAGCATGTCGTGGACACGTTGCAACTGAATAATGTATATATTATCAACGTATTTTCTTTATTCTTTCAGTTAACGTTTGGTGGTCATCGAATGGGTAAAATGTAAACTATAGTGCCTAAGTTTCGGGAATCGGTTAGGCGGGATCGGAATCGTACCCCAGCCGATCCCCGAGACGAAATTTCTAATCACAAAAAAAACTGTTATTCGGATATACGAGTTTTAAACGATCAATAAGAACAAAAAATATATTTTTAAGAATTTACAACGATCGTTTGAAAAGCGTATGTGTTCGACTCGGGTAGTTATATGTTATCCGGGCCGAAACACGAACTAGAGCGAGGGTCAAAAGAACAATACAAAAACAAATAAACTAACATTTAAATATAAGTAAAACACTAATATATATTACATAAGTTAAGTAACGTTATACAAGCCTAAAACGGAACTGAAAAAAACTATATTAAAGGCATGTAAAATGTTGCAAAAAAAGGAAACGTTTTACAAGCCGGCATAAAAAAATATATATTTAAAAAATAAGTAGGAAATTGTAACGTTATACGCGCCTTAACAAAAACCTTAAAAATAAATTGCTTGTATCAAAAATTGCATCCATCTTTTGTTTCTAACTTAGGAGTGGGGTGCGAAGGAGAGCGTGGCAACAGCTAGTGCTCTTGCTCTTTCGTATCAATGCTTTTGAGCGAGATCGCTATATTGCTATCTCTTTCCCTTTCGTGGAACGCGATAAAGCGAACCGATAATGCAGTTGGTGACTGTGTTATAAACAACTGTACTATAACGTACGAGCAAGTGTAATTACGTTTGAGTTTGACTAATATATATATTTTGGGCGTCTGTTCTCGAGTTCTTTTGTTGCGAGCTTACTTGGCCGCCATCTTGGAATCGTCCATTTTTAAAATGACGTTAGGCTGGCTGCGTTCGCATGTGACATGCCGTGAAGTTGGCAGCACAGTGCTGTTGACTCATACGTGTTGTGTGTCCCAACTATACTTGC
Organism: Drosophila peninsularis; assembly: GCA_035047485.1. Taxonomy (NCBI): domain Eukaryota; kingdom Metazoa; phylum Arthropoda; class Insecta; order Diptera; family Drosophilidae; genus Drosophila; species Drosophila peninsularis. Next base: position 10,461,441 of record JAWNPN010000028.1, read on the forward strand.
TTGCCGTGCTTAGCAGAGACACAAACCAGTTAGGCAATGCTTGTCAGCGCAGAATCCGCAATTTTGTGGTGGCAAAGCGATTGAAGTGCAATAACGATTATTTCAATTCGGCTATCGATATTTCGTGTCGTGTAGCGCTGCCAGATGTTGCTTCTGCGTGGAAATCGCGTCGCGTCGCAATATTGTTGCAATTAGAATTAAAATTAATTAAAAGTATGAAAAATTCTATCTAAAATAATGCAGAAATGTTTCAAATCGAACGGGCTCTGGAGCAGCGAGTAAAGGCCAACTGAAAACTGAGCTGCTGCAGATGTTGTGTATGTGTGTTGTGGGTGTTTGTGTCGTCTATGTATACATATGTGTCTATGTATGTGTGTTGCCTTGATTTTGTGTCATACGTGTGTATAAACTACATACTGTTTGTATGTATGTACACATAATTGTGTATAATTTTTGTGTAACTGTGTGTGCAGCAAGTGCGATGTACTTGCGTGGTATTCCTAGTTAAAACTTTTTCTCACTAACTAACAAAATTGTGAAGAAGAAAACTCAAAAAAGCCCGCAAGATTTTAATTGAAAACCCCAGTATGGGCCAATTGGAACAGCAAGACACTGACGTACATGCATATATATGTACCTGCATGTATAAGTGTGTAAGTGCATATACATACTCATATAAGTACACATACATACATACATACATAGACGTGTTTTGTTAGGCTCCCAATGTATGCAAGTGTGTGTGCGAGAGAGCGTGTGTATATGCGTGCATACGTGTGTGTGTGCCTGTCCATTGTCCATTGGGGCCTTTGCTGCTATGCAGCACTGTAGTGTTGGACTCTTTTTTCTTCTTTTTTTATGGCGTCTTAATTTTGCAGTGCATTGCATGCAAAAATAAATAAATTGCACATACGCATAGACAAAGAGAGAAGAAAAGATTTGGGCGGAACGTCGCAATTTATACATAACAGGGCATTATAACACAAAACTAAGTAAATAAAATAGAAAAAAAAGTTATCAAAATGTTTGCCAAATGTGCTGCATAACAACAACAAGAACATTGAAGCTAGCAGGTGCATAAACAAGAGAGCTCTGAACCAGTTCGATCTAATTGGAGCTCCGCTGTTAGTTAACATTGCTCTGCTGGTTAGCGGATACAAAATTTGCATTAACAGCTGTAATTGCATTATTTGCACAGCTGTTCGACCATACATACACAAAGTTGTGTCTGTGTGCGCGCGCGTTTCTGTAAAGGCTTGTACATAAAATTACATAAAATTAAACAAATTTCAAAGTGCGTATGTGTGTGTGCGTGTGCAATTGTAATAACAACAGCTCTTGTATATATTCATTGCGAGAGCAGGTGATTTGCTTCCAGCTCAGCTGCCCAGCAACAGCAGAAGGTCAAGTGTCTATGTAATGGTTATGTTCTCTCTTTGTCTATGTGTGTGTGTGCACCTGCTTATGTATGCACTGTAAATAACGTATTTAACATTTGATGTATCTTTAACTAGTGAAAAATACGCAGTAAGAGGAAAAACCCAATCGCGCGGGAGAAGAAAGAAAAATAAATAGTAATTGAAATTGAAATTGAAATCAAAATCAAAGCACCAAGAAAACAGCTTCAGAACAGGCGAGGCTGGCAGCCCCAATCAGCCAAAGGACGTAGCAGGCAATCAATCAGAGACAAAAACTGTTCAAAACAGCACAGCAAAAGAAAAAGCAAAAGGAAAAGCGAAAACCAAAGGCAAAAGGCAAGAGGGAAAGTCAATCAAAGCATACCGCCCACACCCACCCACACAGAGCCATGGACTCGGATAACGATAATGATTTCTTGGACAACGTGGACTCGGGCAATGTGTCGTCGGGCGACGATGGCGACGACGACTTTGCCATGGAGGTGGACATGCCCAGCTCGACGGAGCGCCAATTGGAAACGGACGACTATCAATACAAGGTGCTAACCACAGATGAGATAGTGCAGTTCCAGCGCGAGATAATCGATGAAGTTAATCGCGTTCTAAAGGTGAGTCACACACATATATGTGTTTAAATAAACACCTTTATCTCTCCCTGTCTCCCTCTCGCTCGCTCACTCGCTCACTCTCGCTGTGTGACTTCTGCAGCTATGATCCAACAAGAATACTCTTTGTTTATCTGATAAGAAACGGGGCACAGCTCTACAGCTGCGTTAGCGTGTGTGCGTCTGTGTGTGTGCTTGAAGGTCAACACAGTTTGATGACATTTGCATTTGGCACTTTTGCCATTGACTCGATGTGTGATACGTGCGCAAGGTACAGTGAAAGTTCGCTTGAGTGAGACTTCTGCATGGGAGAGTTGGCAATAGTTGCTTGATTTCGTTGCAGCTAATTTTAGCTGCCTTTGCCAAGGCCAAATGGTTTCCAATTGGATCACTGAAAGTGTTCTGACTTGGACTTTGCTTCAGTTTACTCAGCAGGCTTGTTTGTTGTCAATTCTCCCCCTCTCTCCCGCCCTCTCTCTAATCGGTCTAGACCTGTTGCCCAGTTATTGATATCATTATTGCGATGAATCATCCATCTCTTCTTGCAGCTCTTCGCTCCCATTACACGAATATTGTTGAACCACTTTAAGTGGGACAAGGAGAAGCTGTTGGAGAAGTACTTCGATAGCAACGATGATAACACGGAGTTCTTCAAGTGCGCGCATGTCATCAATCCGTTTAACAAGCTACCCGAGGCGGTGCAGCAAAAGGTATCTATATCTAATATATATCCATCCTGCTCTTAACTCACACACACACACTCTCTCTCTCTCTCTGTCTCTGTCTCTCTCTTGCAGACTACACGCAGCCAGTGTGAGGAGTGCGAGATTTGTTTCTCCCTGTTGCCGCCAGATGTGAGTGAGCCAAGACATTTGTATTCAAATTAGATTTGATCAATGCCATTTCCTTTGCAGTCCATGACCGGCCTGGAGTGCGGTCATCGCTTTTGCCTGAGCTGCTGGCGCGAGTATCTCACAACGAAAATCGTTACAGAGTGCTTGGGCCAGACAATATCGTGCGCCGCGCACGGCTGTGATATATTGGTGGATGATGTGACGGTCACCAAGCTGGTGCCGGATGCGCGGGTGAAGGTCAAATACCAGCAGCTGATCACCAATAGCTTTGTCGAGTGCAATCAGCTGCTGCGCTGGTGTCCGTCCGTCGATTGCACCTATGCGGTGAAAGTATCATACGCGGAGTCGCGTCGCGTCCATTGCAAATGCGGTCATGTGTTTTGTTTCGCCTGCGGCGAGAATTGGCACGATCCGGTGCAGTGCCGCTGGCTGAAGAAGTGGATCAAGAAGTGTGACGACGACTCGGAGACGTCCAACTGGATTGCGGCCAATACCAAAGAGTGTCCCAGATGCAGTGTCACCATCGAGAAGGATGGCGGCTGCAATCACATGGTCTGCAAGAATCAAAACTGCAAGCATGACTTCTGCTGGGTGTGCCTCGGCCCCTGGGAGCCGCACGGCTCGTCCTGGTACAATTGCAATCGCTACGACGAGGACGAGGCAAAGGCAGCGCGCGACGCTCAGGAAAGGCTGCGCTCTTCACTGGCTAGGTGCGATCCTGACATATCCATATCGATTTCTTCCCATACTTATTCTGGTTTCTCTTCCGCCAGATATCTACATTATTACAATCGCTACATGAACCACATGCAATCGATGAAGTTCGAGAACAAATTGTACGCGTCGGTCAAGCAAAAAATGGAGGAAATGCAACAGCACAACATGTCCTGGATTGAGGTAGCGAAAGTGAACATCTCGAGCCCATGCAAGCAACAAGATATAACTAATTTCCTTGTATTTGCCGTAGGTGCAATTCCTGAAGAAGGCTGTCGACATACTCTGCCAATGTCGCCAGACCCTAATGTACACATACGTGTTTGCGTATTACTTGAAAAAGAACAATCAATCCATGATATTTGAGGATAACCAGAAGGATCTGGAGTCGGCAACGGAGACGCTCTCCGAGTACTTGGAACGTGATATTACATCCGAGAATTTGGCTGATATTAAGCAGAAAGTACAGGATAAATATAGGTAAATAACTCCAGTGGATATATATCTGATATATCAGCTTACGTCATATATGCATTTGTAGATATTGTGAGAAGCGGTGCACAGTTCTGCTCAAGCACGTGCACGAAGGCTATGAAAAGGATTGGTGGGACTATACAGAATGACGCGAGTCCTGGCTGGATAACTAAGGTGATGATGATGCATCAAGTCGAGTGTAACTAGCAATTGGCCCTAGTAGTAGAGTAGCAGCAGTAACAGCAGCAGCAGCAGCAGCAGTACGCATTAACAGCCGTAACAACAACAATAACAGCAGCAACATCAGCAGCAGCCACAGCTAAGCAAACAACAAATGTTAAACAGAAAACAGAAAACAGAAAACAAAAGAAAACAACAAAGGCACAAGGAAATGTATGTCAAGGAGTATCTGAGCCATTGATGCAGAGCAAATTAAACAAGATAAAATAAAAAAATTAATTGAAAATAAAACGTAAAAAAAAGAGGAACCGAAACAAGAAATAAATAAATGCAAATGCCGCTAGTTGTTGCATACAAAAGTAAAATACAGAATAAGCGAAAAGTTATATTAAATCATACTATATAAAATATATATGCATATATACATTTTTTCTCTCTTCGTGTTGAGCAGCAACTACACACACACACACACATACAGAGACTCACACACACACAGACAGACGCATATTGAGAGTTGCTGTTTCCAATTAGAAAATGCATCGTGAATTATAAATCGAAAACAAAGCATCAATAAATCAACATAATTAAATGCAATAGAATAGACATATATGTAAACACACTAACACACACACACACACACACACAGACTAACACAACAGTTAAAATAGCAAGCAAATTGTAATACGCCCGAGTTTGTAAGCATTGCCCGACTTCCGCTGCCCGCTCTATGTGGTATATGGTCTATGTATGTAGCCCTAGTGTACGATTAGCCATTATTTTTGTAAATCTATCTGTAAACAACTATTTTTGTTTCTGTGTTGTTCAGCGCTGGCTTTTGTTGTTTAGCATATGTCGATACATAATTGATTTGTCCAATGTTCAAAAAGTTTCGTTTTCGTTTTCTTTTTGTTTGGATTACTTAATGCGACGCATGGAGGAGCTTTGCGATAATGCACACATGCATATACGAGATTGTGTGCATGTGTGTGTGAGTGCGCGGCTCTATCATACACTATGCGAATTTGTTGTCCATCATTATTTATTTAAGCTTAACCAATTTGATTAGTGGGCGGTGCAAATGGCAGAATCTAGCAATAAATGAATATTATTATGTGTAAATGCAATATGTATTAAACAGACTTCAAGTTGTGCATGTTCAATAATCATATGGTAGTCACGCACACACACACTGACACACACTGACACACACTCCCGCGCGCACCCGCACACACACACACACACACACACACACACACACACTTCCCGTTCATTTGATTCTCCTTGTCTCAAACACACATTCACTATCTCTCTCTCTCTCTCTCTCTGTTGCGCGAAAATCTTAATTTTTTTGTCGGATTCACTGTACGCCGGAGAACTGCTCCTTATCCACATGCCGTGTTCCGAGAACCAAATCTTAAATCGTTGTACATATAGTTGAAATTGTTCAAGGTTTCTCCTTAGGCTGCGCCTGCTTCAAGAGCCGTTCGCCATGGCCATGCGCCTGCGCTCTTCTCTCCGATTCTCAATTCTATGAATATATAGACATGGATGTATATGTATGTACCACTATGTATGTGCTACCAATAATATGTATAACAAACACAAGCAGAACTCATTGAAATGCTGTAAAAAGTTTAAAGTTGTTCGAGTCGAAATAAAAGAAACTTAAAAAAAAAAAAAAAAAAAAATTAAAAAGATAATACGAAAATGAAAAAAAAAAGACAAAAATGCTGTAAAAATTATGAGAACTATGTATGTATAATTAATTAATGATGAAATGTTGCGAAAAATTAGTGAAAATAAAAATAAAATAAAAAATAGTTATTGACTTTATTTTTGTGGATGCAGATATAGATATAGATATAGATATAGATATAGATATAGATATAGATATAGATATAGATATAGATATAGATATAGATATAGATATAGATATAGATATAGATATAGATATAGATATAGATATAGATATAGATATAGATATAGATATAGATATAGATATAGATATAGATATAGATATAGATATAGATATAGATATAGATATAGATATAGATATAGATATAGATATAGATATAGATGTAGATGTAGATATAGACATAGATATAGATATAGATACTTATACTTATCCGATTTGTCTGCTTTCTCTGTCTGCCGCTGCTGATTTCTCCAACAATTCTCTGGAGGGAACTGAGTTTATTCAGTGATAGTCATATCTGTATCCATGCACTTGTATCCATTGACTGTGTCGATTTGACTCTGGCCGTGTATTTATCCAATTAACATTAATTCTGAGTTTTAGCTAACTCTGCCAATATTTGGCTGACTCTGCAAAATTCGTTGAGCAAATAAATATGAGGTAAGTCGCGTGTGCGAGCAGCCCACGCTGAGCCCAGATGCTGCAGATGAAAAAAAAAAAAAATAATTTTTTTTAAATAAAAAGTGGATAAGTATACAAATATTTCTAGAAGATACACTTAAGATCAGCTCGGATTGAGTTGCAACTTAAGAGAGATAATTCAGAATTCAAAATCGAATGTAAAGGTAGAGATAGATAGATAAAGCCACAGAGATACATATACAAATTGAGATACAGATACGTTTGAGTGAAGCAGAAAGATATAAATATATAGATATAGATACGAAAGCATAATAGATAAAGATACAAATTAAAATAAATAAAATCATGGAAACAGAATTAGCAACAGAACGCGATATAGATACAAATGCCTCTGCAGATACAGAGACAGGTTAAGATGTGAGAACATGCAAGAGATTAAAGCTAAGACTCAACTAGATACCTAGAACTACAGAAAGAACAATTTAAAGATACAGATACAAATAGGTATCTGCAGACAAAGATAAACAAGTAAATGCAGATACAGGTTAAGATAAAGAAACTCATATGCATGCAGATAAAGACAGAAACTAAGATACAGATGCAGATTCAGATCATATGGTCTATATAGATATGGTGCAGCTGCAGACACATATATGAGATACGTATATATATACGGGTACTATCATCAGTTCAGTTCGTTGTCTGCCCGGAAATACCAGACATATGAAACGTTGTCTGGCCCACATGCATGCATCGTAGGTGCGACTGTGGGCGAGGCAGCTCGTCGGCTAGACATCACGTTGATCTCTGGCCCACAGCATGAGTGGCTGCTGCAGCTCACGCGATTAATTGAGACGCGTTCATGTGGCCAACTATTTGCACTTCAGTGCAATCGACTTGGCAGTACTCACTTCCCATACTTTGTACCTAAGTCGAAAAGAGGCTTCCTTGAGAAGCGGACCTTAGTCGGAGTTTAGACTAACGCTGAGGCAGGCCTTGGTTACCCTGGTCTTCGGCTCATATCATTATGCCCGCTCGCAATGTGAAAAGAGTATATTGGCTTTGTGCAATGCTCATCAGTATGAATTAACATAAAGTATTTCGCCGACATTGAAGTTGGACTTGAAATTTACATATATCAAAATATATCGCAGACTTAATCGTTTCATTTAGGACACTCGCAAATGGGGGCTAATAGTATCTCGTATAGATTGAGAGCTAGGGATCGACCGAAGCATATATATTCACGCCCACTAAGCGTTTTCTATAACACTATGTGCCTTAAAGCTATATAGCTATATATATATATTAAAGTTATATAGACTCATCTAACTGTAGTCGGCGACACAGAGTGTTTCATGTAATCTATACGGCTATGAATGTGGGGGCGTGGCAGACATAGTGTTTATAAAGTATAAAGTAAGCATCAGAATTGTGAAAAAGAGAGCAAGCCGCTGGAGGCAAGGCTGCTCGTAAGCAGTTGGCTACAAAGGCAGCACGTAAAAGTGCAGCAGCTGCTGGCGGTGTGAAGAAACCTCATCGTTATCGCCCTGGCACTGTGCAGAAGAGCACAGAATTGCTAATTCGCAAGCTGCCGTTCCAGCGTTTGGTCCGTGAAGTCGCACAGGTTCGTTTCCAGAGCTCAGCTGTGATGGCTCTGCAGGAAGCTAGCGCAGCCCATTTGGTTGGCCTATTCGAAGAACAAACTTGTGTGCCACCCATGCTAGGCCCAAGGACATCCAACTGGCCAGACGTATCCGTGGCGAGCGTGCTTAAATTGTATATATCACAAACAGTATCTAACAAATATCAAACGAAGTCGCTTTGCTGTTGGCCTCAGGCCATAAAGAGTCTGGCAAATCGGCAAAAGTTTTATGTTTCGTTGAGCTTTAGAGCTAGAGAGATAAAATATTGTTATAATATGATAATATAATCTGTTCACTGGTCTTTATCTGTCAGAGAAAGCTCTTCTTTATTCTTTATTCTTATTCTTCTTCTTCTTCATCACCTTCATCTTCTTCTTCTTCATCTTCTTCTTTGGCAACAGAAAGTGGATTCCTGTTGATCTCCCACAGATACCCCATAGATAGCTCTAGCCATTGAATATAACTGTCTTTAAAATCAGATAGAGTATTATGTAGTCAGTTGCACCCGACTGTAACCTGCTTAATGTCCGTTTCAGCTGACTCTCTCTACCATTGAAATCAAAATCTTTTGGGAAATGAAAAGTTTTTCAGTATAAAAGAAAATAAAACACGTATTTGCAGCTTTGTTGTTGCGTTTTTCATGATGTTTATTTTGTATTTGGGGATTTTCGTTCATATGCTTTTCATTGCTTTATGTAATAGAATAACATTTGTTTTCATTTTTTTTTATTTTATTTTTAACATATGTAACTAAAATATACAAATTATCATTTTCTTTCTGTGCTCTGCCCTAAATAATGGTTAAAAAAAAACAAAAAAAAAGTTTATATATATGATAATCGTACACGTATTAATGTAAATTAGTTACATTAAAACTTTGTGGTTGTTCTTTGCTCCTTCCTCATCTTCTTCTTCTTCTTCTTCTTTTTTTTTAGTTTTTGTATATTTGTTTGTATGTATATAGGTATATGTATGTGTGTATTATGTAACATGCATTAATAATAGCAATAATAATAATAATAATAATAACAACAATAACTGCCAGCAGGCGTTGCTGCTCTCGCGTTCATTGATCCCTGCTTGATCCTTCTCATCTGTTCTCCTGCCAAACAGCCGATGCTATCGCTCTCCCTCTCTCTCTCTCTCTCTCTCACTCACTCACTCTCTTTCTCTCCTTCTCTCTCTCTCTCTCTCTCTGTATCTTCTGCTGCTTTTAGCCGGCGCCGGCGCTTGCCAAATTTTTTTTTTATTTTTTATTTTTAATTTTTTTTTAGTTTTTTAAAATATTTTTTTTTTTTTGTATTTTTTTTTTTACTTACTACCAACAACTACGACATACATACATATCGATATAATGCTCCATATAGATATAGATATATATAGATATATATGTATAGGTTTATTTATGGACATGCATGTACTTAGGGTAGCGGCTGTATATCTTCGCGTTGGCTTCGGGGCAATTGTTAAATTCCATTGAACAAATACAAATAATAAACATAAAAGTATTACGAAGGACAAATAATAATAATAATAAACAAAAACGATAATTCCGCTGTACTTAAATGCTAGACACAAAAACATATCGTTATCGTTATCGTTATCATTAAAACATAATTACTGACGATACGCAAAGATCGTTATATATATATATATATATCAAGATCCATATATATATATATGTAAATACATACGTACAAAAACAATACGAGCGCTGAGTTCTATGGGGAGAGAGGAGGAGCAGCTGGGGGGTTTCACATTGTTTTTCTTCCTTTTTTGGCTGTTTCTCTTTATCTTGTGCTGAAGGGGTAGTGGGGGGAGGGGGGGGTTGGTTAATTGAGCTCCTTTCGCGTCGTATTGGGTAACAGGAGGCACATGAGGCCGCCGCCGATGAGCAGGCCGGAGACAATGAACGTCGGCACCGGACAGAAGTTGTCGAGCAGCTGGGCGATCACAATGTTGCCAATGATGCCGCCCAGTCGAGCGGCCACCATGGATATGGCCACGCCCGTCGCTCGCAGCTTTGTGGGGAATACTTCGGTGATGAGGCAATCGAGCGCCGCGTTGGCCGCCGATATCGCGCCGCTGAACACGGCCGAGACGAGCAGGTTCTGGAGGGAGCTGCGCACCATGTACATCAGAGCGGAGCAGATGCCGGCGGTCAGGGTGCCGGCAATGAGGAAGAACCGTCTGCCCAGCAGGTCCATGCCGAGGATGGCGAACAGATTCGCCGGCAGGGCGGAGGCGAGCGTGATCAGCGATTCCATGAACACCGACGAGGGTATGTCCGAGTTGCAGGTGCCGTTGTGGCTCTCCTTCTGTAGCTGATCGACCACATAGTCGGTGACCGTGCAGATGTCCGCCTGCTGGTTGGGATGCGTTTTCTCGTACTCCTCGTAGCGGTTGAACACCTCCGGGAACCACATCATCAGGCCATAGTAGCCAATGTGGAATGTAAAGTTGATGGTGATCGAGACGAGGGTGAATCTCAGAATGGGCGACTTGAACAGGTCGCGGCTGTGGTCCACCATGCCGGTGATCATCCGATGGTATTTGCCCTTGAAGCCCACAGCGCTCTCCGTGGACAGCTTCTCGTCGACCTCCAGATCGTACACCATGTACTCTTCGGGCTTCTTCTTCGTGTTCGTCACGAAGATGCCGCGGAAAATGGCCAAGGCCTTATCCTTCTTGCCGCGCGTCAGCAGAAACTTGGGCGATTCGGGCAGATAGAAGAGCAGGAAGCCAACCAGGAACGATGGGAACGAGCAGACCAGCAGGAAGATGCGCCACGAGTTGTATGTGAAGTATTCCGATATGAAGCCGATCTGCGTGGGTATGATCAGCCAGGCCAAGCCGGCCACAAACAGATTACCGAAGGTCCAGAAGGCAGCCATGAAGCTAAGCATGGAGCCTCGTTTCGATTTCGGCTGGAACTCGGCGAAGTACGACCAGATGACAGGGCCACTGCCGCCCAGCCTGTAAAGAGAATGCAAAATTGGTTGAACGAGGCATGAAATCGTTTGCAAGCCAGCCGAAACCCTTTAACATGCAGTTTCATAGCAGCCAGCCAGCGAGAGCTGTGGAGCAAGGGAGAGCAGGCCGGAGAGCGGGCGCGCTTTGCTCTAGAAACGTGACGAGTCATGGCCGATTAATGCTATTGTGTAAAATCAGTGCCCAGTTCCAATTCACATAAGCAATTAGCAAACGATTGGCAAAACTAATGAACATGAGCACAGCTCGAGTCTGCAAATAGAGCTACAGCCGTGGGGCAGGCGGGGGGCCCATAAGGGACTGCACGCGGTTAAGGTGGGTTTTTCGCTGCTGCTGCTGCTGAGTCAGCAACCAAGGCGAATGCGAAGTCGTATACGAATTTTCCCCCGTTTTTGTTTTGTTATCATTGCCTGTAATATGATAATATCAACAATAATGTATGAGATACATATGCTTGTGCGAGCTGGCCAACTGGCGAGCTGGCCAACTGGCCAGCCATAGCCTCAATTAGCATAAAGAGTCACGATATTGCGGCTCAAATATTTTGTTGTTATTTATAACATAGTTAATTGAATTAGCACCTCGACACCCGTGCATACCCCTCGTCGGCCAAGCTGGCCATGTGTCACTAAGTCAACTGCAAAACGGACAGCACATACAATATGCATGCGAGATCATTAAATATCTCTCGTGAGAGATGATGGTAACAAGCACTCCTTAAGACTTCCAATTGGAACTGTTCAGGGTCTGTTAATTTGCCTTGCCTGTAAACTGCTTGGCCAAATGAATAGAACTGCTTGCTAAGCCTGGGGTGATGGCAAGTTAAAGTTATGTTTACGGTAACGTAGCATGGCAGAATTAGAGAGAGTTTTACTTACGCTGCGCCATTGAGAAAGCGAAACAGCATGAAATAGCCATAAGATTGCGAAAACGACGAGGCAACGATGCAGAAGGCATTCATGAACGAGATGACAATGAGGATCTTCTTGCGGCCAAAGCTGTCGGCGATGCTGCCCCAGAAATAGGCGCCGACCATCATGCCAATGAAGATGATCGAGTTGAGCCATCCCTTCGTGCCTGTGTCCAGGTTCAAATCACATTCGGCCGACGGCAAGATGAACGACATGGATATGACATCCATCTCCTCGGACGTGCTGACCAGACCGCAGATGGCCAGCAGTATGTAGTGGAATTTGCCATAGTCGCACAGCTCGATGGCCCGCTCGAAGTTGGCGACTATCGGGCGGTTTGGTGGCGGCAGCGGCGTCTTGCGCTTGGCGTCCTCATCGGAACTGTCGCCGGCACCGCCAGCGCCGACGCGCTCTACGTCCTGCTGCTTGCCATTGGTGTTGGGTTCCGGCTCGTAGCCGCGATTATCAGCAGCGAATTGATATTCCGGCTGCTTGGCGCCCGTGCCCAGTGAGTACGGCTGGATGATCGCTCGGTTATCAATATGCGTTGCCGCGTTTGAGTTGCTATTCGAGCCGGTCAGGCTTGGAGAATTGTTTGGGTTGCTTGCTGCGTTGCCACCGGCTGCGGCTGCGGCTGCGGCTGCGTTGTTCTGATTGTAGTTTGGTTGTAGGCCAGCTTCTACATTATAGGCTGCAAATACAGATCGATGAGTACCTGTTCTCTCCCTCTCTCTCCCTCTACTTACATTCGCTTTTACTTTTCGCAGAATCACCTTCTACCATTCTATAGTTCAAGTTTTTTGTTGGTTTTTGTGCGCGTAGCAAAAAGAAATGAAATAATATGAACTTCGGTGCGGTGTGGCTGCTGAGCGTTGGGGCTCAGTAAAGTGCGCTTAAAGGAGTGTTGCTCTGATCCTTTAGTGATCTGCAAAAGAAAGAAGATATCTCTTAGTAATGAGTGCTCGATGGCACAGGCTTGCCCTACTAAACTGTTCTACTACATGATATATACTTCATACTGAGCGCTGCGGTCCATCGACTCCACGCTCGATCGGCCGATCGCTCAATTGGGCGTCTAAATTAATAGCCCATTAAAGTGTAATTGAAGTGAATGAATAAATGGAATACAAATACAGACACAGACACCAAGTGTGTGTGTGTGTGTGCCTTTGGCAACGCTGATCGACGCCTGCACGCGGTCGCCAATCGTCTAATTGACGGCACAAACGAGTCCGAAACAGGCGCCCTAATTGTTTAATAAAAAATTATGCCCAAAAATAGAAGAGCAGAAGGCGTGTAGAAAAAACATAATAAAAAAAAAAAAAAAAAAAAAATGAATAAATGAGAATTATTAATAATAATAACGAAATAAATGACAAATTAATCCACCCATTGCGCTGCATATATTAATGGGTAATTGCCGTCGCCTAATATAAATAGCTCACGAAATGTGCTGCTAATCGCTGATCATTGATCGCAGATCGTTGAGCATATGCTCTGTCAAGCGGCAGAGGCTGCGCGGCGACGCTTCAAGGCGAGCGCAGAAACTCGTTTGGTTATTAAAGGTGAAAATAAGCGCGAGATACGCGCTTGTTGCTATTCAATAATTGCATTCAAATACGGATAAACATAACTAACATGAGCTATAACAGCTGAGAGTTTCAGGTATCTGCAACTGATAGCACATCATGGGGTTTCCAATTGGAATGCAAGACGTTTATCTTGGATATCCGTTGCATAACATAATTGGCAGTAGCTCAACAGCAGCCACAGCTTAATTGCTGTCAAATAAGCCAAGCAAGCAGTGGGCGCTCCTGTTGCGCCAACTACTGCTTAGCTATGGGTGAAGCAGTGCAGTCTGGCTATGGCAACAGAAAACGGCATCAAAGGGCAGCCATTTCTACTATTCTATATGCATAGCCATTGCCATTTCCGGTGATTGTCTGACAGCAAAGCAGTGACCGGTGATCGGTGACCGGTAACCGGTGATAGTGACAGTGACAAAGACAGTTGCGTGACTTGTCAGCTTTTGTTGTTGCCGATAGCCGCAATTGTTGCAGTTGTTGTTTTAATTTATGATTTATTGCGCGCACTGCAGCAATCTTTCACTTTATTTATATTTATTAAAAGAACAACAGCAACAAGCAGGCGACAACAGCAGCAGCAGCAGAAGTAGCAGCAACAATTATGTACATCAAATCGTTTTACATTGAACCTGCCAAGACAGCAACAACAAACGTGGAATGAAGGAGAACAGGAACAGAAAACCGTAACCGAAAACCGATTCGCGTAGCGAGCAGTCGCAAAAGCGGCAGACGGAAGGAGAGCGACCCGAAGAGTGAGCGCGCGAGTGTGCCTCGCTCTGTGTGCATGTGTGTGTTGCTAATAAATATAATTAATTATGTATTACTTCATGCAATTCACTTGATTTCCATATTATGCCAATCGCGCGCAAAATAAACATGTTTCAATTCCAGCACGTTCCCCCCTCTGGCCACACACTATCACTCACTCAGTCGCTCTCTCTCTCTCTCTCTCTCTCTCTCCCCCTCTCTCGCTGGGCATCTGCTGAGAGAGGCTCATCTGCTGGACAATCTCGTTATCTGGCAGCTTTAATCGCTTTGACCTCCGCCTACGCTTCCGCCAAACGGCTGCCCTTCACCAGATTTACATGCGGCATGGCCTTCGTGCCAGCTTGACCCGATCTCGGCTCACATAAATGAGTGCAATGAGTGCCAATCGATTTATGTCTGATTACCATCAATGTTAACAAAGAAATTCACAGAGAGCGCGCGATCGGGAGAGGGGAAGAGCGGGCCAGTGAGAGAGAAACATGTAAACAAACTATGGAAATAATATGAGTTACCAGTTTATTTATTTATGAACGCATTCGCGCAATTATCAACTCTTAGCGTTGTTAATTTGTTAGAGGAGATTACACACACACACACACACACACACACACACACACACACACTCGCACACACACGCTGATTGGAATAGACACTGCTTGAAATCAATCTGTGACGCGGACTCGCATCGTCTACAATGTCAACTAAACGGGATGAAGTGGGCCGAGAGCGGAAAACTGGCTGCTCGTTGATATTTTAAAGATTTGGTTGCTGTTGTTTTCTTTTGTTGTACAGTTTCAGCTGTAACTAGCAAATTACAAATGCCTTCAAGATTTCTTCAGGAAGTCGAAGACTAGGAAGACATCTAACATATAACATATGTGCAATAACATATGTAAAGCTGGAATGTTAAAAGTCTGCTAATGAAAGCTGAGTTTGACTTGGCTAAGAACTCGAATCTGAGCTTAAGTCGCATGAGTTTAGATCAAATCTGATTAGAACATCTTTATCAATTCATCTTTGTTTTTAAGAATAAAAGCGAACTAAAATATTGTGTGAAATATTTGTTTCAGTTAAGTTGCTTAGCAACATGAATATATATTATTTATTTATTTCTCTCCATCTCCCATAAGATATGGATCTGTTCTAGATACTGTGTGCATATCATTCAGCACTTAGCATAATAATATCTATAAGCCATTTGCTATATTTCTTTTTGCCTTTCAGCTCCCATTCTGATTGAGTTGCTAATTCTTAATTTGCTTTTGAGTTTGATTTCTTATTTATTGCTATTGCTATTGTTATTGTTATTGTTATTGTTTTTTCGCCGCCCTTTACCTGCTGTTGCGCTGCTCTCAACTCTCAGCACTCGAGAATTCTCAAGTTCGTGTTGCACTTGTTGATTTTCACGCGTTCCTTTCTCTCTCTCGCTCTCACTCTCACTGCTGGCAAGGCTTGTTGCTTTTTTGTTTGTTTATTTTCTGTAGCTCAGCTGCGCGCTGCACTCGTCACTTAATTTAGCTCTACTCGATTAGAATTAATGCAATTTGGCTTGAAATTTTGATTTGTTTTGTTTCGCTTGATTCTGGTTGTTGTTGCTTGTATTTGTCAGCTGTGCTGTTTATAGCCTTTGGCTATAGTTCTTGCTCTTGCTTTTGAGTTGGCCAACAGCTTCGATCCAGCTTGCGACAACATTAATAACTGCAACGCGGCAACCAATTCACAGTTCGCATTCGACAACACTAACAAAAATGAGAAAAAATCTCACCAAATTCCTCTTATTTTTATTTACTTCTCTTTCTTTTTTTTTTTTTTTTTTGTTTTAATGCAAATATAAATATATATATTTATTTTTTTGTTATTTGTTTATGATGGTCGTATTTGGTTAACGGGAGCTCGCTCGCTTTAACGTTCGAACGCGCCAAACAATGAAAAGTATCTGAGACGCGTTACGCGCGCGCTTTTAAATAGCCGCACAAAGCGAACGAAAATATCTGAGCGCGCGAGCTGCACGCATCAATGGCAGCCATAACAGAGACGCAAACCCTAACAGAGAAAACACGGGCAGTGCTTAACAGAGCCGTGTCGCTAACAGCGCTGCAGTTAACAGCGCGACCGCTCGCTGATAAGGATTGAGTCCATTGATTCGATGTCGCTATTTAGCAATCATCTCCTTTCGTTTTCATGCTCTGTTGTAAGTGAATATGAATATGAGTGTGAGAATGAGTGTATGAATATAAAGATGAATATAAATATGAGTATAAATATGAATATGAGTATGAATATAAAGATGAATATAACTATTAGTATGAGTATGAGTATGAGTATGAGTATGAGTATGAGTATGAGTATGAGTATGAGTATGAGTATGAGTATGAGTATGAGTATGAGTATGAGTATGAGTATGAGTATGATTATGAGTATGAGTATGAGTATGAGTATGAGTATGAGTATGAGTATGAGTATGAGTATGAGTATGAATATCAATATGAGTGTGAATATAAATATGAATGTAAATGTGAATGTGAATGTGAATATGAGTAGGGATATGAATATCAGAAATAGTATTGGTAAATTTGTATCATGACTTTAGGTTTTTTTGGTAAACTAAATGCTTACTCCTTGCACTGCTTGATTAGTAGATACCCTCTAACATCCTTAGGATTCTCTAACATTGTTAACAGTTGATGGCTGAATGAGCTGGACTCGAGGGTGGCTTACACTAACTATGGAAGTCTAGGGGCTTCAAATAGTTTGACCAAGTAAAAGAGTATGCTTTAGTGTAATAAATATATTCTCTTTCTCCTATATTGCAAATTTAAGAAAATATATAAGAAATGCACTAGATTGAGAAGAGAACTCTTGCTGTGAAGGAAGTTATCTTTGAATGCACATAAACTATATTCATATAATAATTATCATAGATATATATATAAAGTCTGGCAATGCTGAAAGCTCTAATTAATATTCGAAATGTGAGCGTATCGAATTTGTAATGCTAGTTGCATAGATAGCGATAGCTCGAAATAAGGGGGCGGTAGCATCAGACATCAGAATTTTGCATTCTTTTGTCGTTGATGTTATTGTTGTGCTATTGTGTGGGGCAATTGTTGCAGTCCGCTGAGGGACTGGAGCTGCCTCAGTCGATGGGGGCAGCTTGTTCCGCGTGCGCGGAGACAACAAACTGCAGCCGATAAGCCAAGGCGTATAAGGAGCGTATGGAGATGGAGAAAGGTCTGCTAAAGTGGATGGGAAACCAAAAAGAAACTTACTACAAAGAGGGAGAGAGAGTGAGAGAGAGAACGAGCGAGCGAGCGAGCTGATTGACAGCAAGATAGACTACAACAGCCCCGCATAGGAATATATATATATTTATATTTATATATATGTATTCAAGGGAACTAAGTACATGAAACAATTAACGAGAACTGGCAGGGGCTTAATTGATCAAAGAATCATATTTATAAGCGACATTTTTGCTGTAGTTGCTGCCCGTGGCTATTATTATATATATATATATTATTATTATATATTATTAAATATGGCTTTTTAATCGATCGTGTGCGCTCAACATGTGACTCAGTGTGACCAGAGTGCGATTCGCTGAGCTGATAATTGGGCTTAAGGCCTGATCGACAAAGCTGTTAACTCCCCCTCGGGCACAAGTTCCCTGAATGCATAATTAAATAACTCTTGAGTCTTAAATATGCATTACATATATATTTATATATTAGTATATAAATTTGAGAAAATATTTCGATTTATTTTGAGCATTATTTATGAGTCAGACGGCCACAGCTGTGTCGTCGATATTCCGAATGTTATCTCGAAAACAATTTCAACACGCCGAGTCAGTTTTCCTGCGATTTCTGCGCTTCTGACTCTGTCTACTTCGTGACGTCAATGTGTGCCAAGAGATATATAGAAATGCTTAGTGCTTAATAGCCACGCGTGCTTTTTACAGTCTCACGCCCAGCGAAGATTTATGTGGGACGAGCTGCTGGCGTTGGAGGAGAAAATGGGAATTCGAATTTGGAAATCGAAATGGAACGTTTGCTTGGCTCTTCTCTAGCGAGCAAACGTGCTGTGGGTGGCCCCCACTGCGGGCAGCAGCGCAGCGACAGCTCAGATACTATATAATCAGCCGACTTGGGCTTGCATAAGTCGCTCTAAGGCAGCCAGACTCCATCGGGCTGAAAGACGTGCAGTATTCAGCTTTGCTATTGTTAACTGTTGCACTGGCTTTGTTTGGTCATAATTGAGTTAATTAGCATTTGAAATGCCTAGAACTCGCCTGAAGCACTGTTGTCCGCCGGACAGGCGTCGCCGGAGCTCTTTTGTCTTGCGCCACTGATTGACAACTCAATTTGGAATATTAAAATAGCAAACAGTGGGATAGATAATCGGTAGATATAGGTCCACGGTTGCTGGAGTTGCTGTACATTGATAAATATATCTGATACTCATGCCGGTTGCTGAGATCAACTGAGCGCACACTGAATCATGATATAGATCAGTTTACTGTTTCAACACATAGCTCAGATCTAGTTTCATATGCTGATCACTAGTGCCATGATTCCTGATTCACATGCTGTGATCGATTGTCAAATGAATCGTTTCATTTAGATCGACTAAAAAGGAGTTAAGAACCCCTTTCAAAACTGAAGCAATATATTATATATATTATGTATATATATATATATTAATAATCAGATATTGACTTCTGTTGTCAAGCGCCATGATTCACTGTGCTGGCATCAACTGCAATTCGAAAGTCTCAAGAGCTCTCGAAATCTGAGCAAACATCTCGAATGGTTGCTGCGCGCGCTAAGGTTGTTGTCTCTGCTGCGAGTGCCATTGCTCGCATTGGCCATTATCATTGTTATTGCTCATTTTCGTTATTTTTAAAGCAATGAAAGCCGAAAATATGTAAATTTGGGGCGTTGCTTAATGCAGCTGGGCACAATAAAAGCTTTAAAAAAATCCAAAAGCATCGAAATAAACTGTAAACAAAAACAACTGCGACTGCATATGTGTCTGTGTCTGTGTCTGTGTCTGTGTCTGTGTCTGTGTGTGTGTGTGTCTGTGTCTCTCTTTGACTTAATGTATTTGTATCTTTTGCTACTTTTTGCTGTTGTTGTTAAATAATTAAACTGCGTGCGCATAAACAAATGTGCGCCTAAAACTCGTTCGAATCGGTTTTCGTTTATTTTGTTTTTGTTTTTTGTTTTTTTGTGCTTCACCGCGATGCGCCCTTTTATTTCTTTTTCTCCAAAGCGTTTTTCTTTCCATTTCAACTTTTCGCTTTGTTTTGCTTCGCAAACATTTCAATTAATTGTTCATTTAATTGAAAACAATGTGCGAAGCGAAAATTCAACCGATCGCGATCGCAATCGAAACTGAAAATTGATTTTGGAAATTGGCCGATTCGGGAATTGAGTAAACAACAGAAATATTTTCATTGATCGGGGCAATGTGGACTCTTGGTCCTAAGTGAATAAAAACATCACTAACGACAAGCTCAGCGATCGGGCGCAACAATGTAGGGGAGAGATAAAGAGAGAGAGAGAGAGAGATCACACAGTTGTTGATCATGAGTAGTATTTGGTAATCCTTTGCTTTGATCACGTGATCGGATTCAAGTTCCACAGAGATGGAGATCCTCAGAGGGGTCGCTGACCGACATACACTTAAGGCTAGCCAATCTAGTTGTAAGATGATCACTGATCACCCTGCAGGCAAATGCTCTTGCAGCATCGAACTAACACTGATCACGAGTATGCCAAAGTTGAGTCAATTCAGCATTTTCCGATCTTTACTGATCGCTGAACACACGATCGAAGTTAATGGAACCAACGATCCTGAACTGATCAAATCCTTTGGCACTGATCGCTCTGATCGGGATCCACACGATCCTTTGTGGGTTAGACCTTAATAGCGAATAACGGATCACAGTCTTTGGGCTATGCATTCACTCTACAACTGTTTTTGTTTCTTTTGTTCTTTTCTTGTTGCTTTTGCAACAAAGTTCAGCAATTGTCATTGCTTTCGCTTTCGCTTTCGTTTTCACTTTGTTTTTTGAATTATTTATTTCGCATAATTAATTTTAATGTCAATGCTCGAGCTCGTCAAAGTAGAATAACGAAACAAATATTCTTTTAATTAAAAAAAAAAAAAAAAATTGCTGAATAGCCTAATTTCTCTGGAACTGTGGTGAAATGGTGACAAATTGAGGATTGGCCAATGGCGTCGCATTAATCGAATATGTTATCGAATGCAGTTTATAGATTGTTCATATGGGTTATTGTATATATTTTTGGGTGGATTCTTTGCTCGTATCCTTTATCCTGGTAGGAATGGGGATCTGTGGATACGCACCTACTGCTTGAAGAGTTGGCTCAGCTGTCGTCGTCGTCGGCGTCGAGTTCGCAAAGCTTGTGGCTGTTTCTGCCTTCCGGACCTGGTTCTGGATATGTAGCACGTGAACGGTACTCAGCGAATTAACGGTATCACTAGATGGAGAGCTCCACGCAGCTCCAAAAGCGATTGGACAATGCGTTCAGTTTGGCGCCCGGGCAACGCTTTTATAATCGCTGGCCGCCTCCCTTGAGTAAGTGTCCCGCTCTCGCGCTCGGCCCCGCGCGCGTCTTCGTCTCATGTCCATGTTTGTTCGCTGTCAGAGTCTCTTTGTTTTGCTCAGTTTCTTGCTCTTGCATACGCGCTCTCTCTCTCTCTCTCTCTGTATATCTCTCTTTCTCCCACATACCACACTCGGTCGCTCTCTTTCTAGCTGTTGCGCTCATGCTGCTGTTGACGCCATCTCGGGATCGGGCCGAGCGTCTTCGCCTCGGGTCGGCAAGCATCTCTCGACTGATGCTTATCAGTGGGGCTCGTGCTTATCTCCTCGGGCCCAGACTCTTGTCCACAAAGATTTAGCGCAAAGTGGCAAAAAAACAAAAAACGTGTGGAAAAGTCAAAGGCCCGGGCAAAGGCAGCCGCGGGGCGTGCACAGCTGCTCGACTGAGAGGCTGCGAGGCTGAGTGGGTGGGTGGCTGAGTGTTGGTGGTTGGGCCTGCGGGGGCAAGCATAACAGCTATATCCAGGCATGACAGAAATAACTCTGTACATATTAAATAATCTTTATAAGTATATTAAAATGTTTGTCCTGGACTGACGGAATGACGGACGGGCTGACTGACTGCTCTGTGAACTACGCAGAGCCACGAAGGCGTTTAACTATGATCATTAAATTGTTCTTTGGGAATGTTCCACAAATTGGTGGAAACCTTTGGCAAAAATATTTATTTTGTTTACAATGCCTCGAGATCTGCTCATCATCCAACATTTTGCTGCTTCCTCTCCCCTCCTTAAGCTTCCTCCTACATAATATGTCTGTATAAAATTGAGTTTTGTGTTTCCAAAATATCTGCCCAATACAAATAATTCACTTGGACGCGTAAAGCCGGCTGATATACTGCTGAATATAATATATCAAAGTATGATTGTGGGCATATATAAATATATTTATTCATATATATATATATATTCCTATTCTACGGCACACAACAGCTGTAGTCTAGTGTGTCCGTGTGTGAGTTTTGTTTTTGTGTTTCTGCATCGGACGATATTTGCGTGCTGATCGCTGTTCATGACCAAGTCAAGCGGCCTATGGCGGCAAAAGATCTGCGTAATTGTCTTGTTTCATTAATTTTCCTCTTCTTGTTGTTCATTCCAAAAGTTTCCATAAATTTCAGCGAGTGTGTGTGCGTGTGTGTGTCTCCTCAAAATGAAATTGGAATTGAGCCTCCAAGTTCAATAGTATGCTGTGACATGACATGAATATGAATGCTCAGAATGTTTCTTTTCTTTATGTTGGCGACAGCAAAGAGACAGCGAAGAGTCTCTCATAACTCAGCGGAGTGCCCCAAAATAAGAACTCTTCCAAACTGAGTCCATATGAAAACTAATTTACACCCAAGACTGGGAAATTGTAATTCGAATTTGGGCTAAGGATGGACTCTCGCTTTTTCGGAGTCCAATTAACTCACATTTAGTCTTTATAAATTTGTTATACAATATATAGTCAATATCAAGTAGGCAACCTAGTTTCGGAGTCGTTTCGGACAACTTTTATAAGTACTTACGCACAAAATATCTAAATTAATTAGTTTGTGTATATAAGAAAAAGCCTTAAATATTTTCGGACTAATTCGAATCAAATAAGACTCCAATTTTATTATGCATTGCTAATCATAAAAGGTTTTTCGGAGTTATGTGCTTTAAAGAATTCTACTCTCATTTCGGAGTTGGCATTTCTGTAAAAGCAACAATTCCGAATTTGAAACACTTTCGGAAATCCAAAAACTTTTTCGGTATTGTGTCGCTCTGCTGCTTCCTCCGAAGTCTGACATTGTTTTTACATTCTTAAAAGGAATTTCGGAGTAATCTTGAGTGCAGATTTACTTTCATTTCAGAGTTGCCACTACTGGAAAATCAATAACTCCGAACTTGTATGCCCATAACAGCTAAGATGGAAAGTGATTTCGGGTACCCAAAGCTTATTCATTATTCATTCATTCATTCATGGACGCACTGCTCCTTCCACCGAAGTCTTGCAATCTCTGTACAATATCAAAGGGAATGTCGGAGTAATAAACCATCTTTAATCATACAGTGCAGCTTGGCTTCAAGTTTGTTGTTGGTAGTACTGAAAAAAACAATATTTCCTAATAAGCCATAAGTCTGATAAGCCCAAAACAGATCAACTACGATGGGATTTCTGAGGCTCATAACTTAGTCGAGCCCATCGATTGCCGCTGCACACAGAGCACTCACGGCATTCGCCCTGCAGCCGAAAACAAAAGCAATGTGCACGAATTTCGCTCAAGTACAGAGCGATAAACAATGACGTGGGGGACGAGCGACGGAAAGAGGAAGAATAGGAATAGCCGAGAGCTGTTTATGTTTATCCACTGTCAGCTGTCAACGCCAGGGCAAACATTTCCCGGTAATGTGGAGCGGCTGACAGTGGCTGTCAACCCTCAACCCTCGTGACCGGGGCATTGCATCTAGTGTATCCGTAGCTGGTGTGTCCTTTGACTGACACCCACTACACCCTCACTCCCCATGCCCCGCCTGACCTTGACTACCCGCACCGAGCAGCAACCAAAATTTTCCGAATTACTCTAGAGGTATCTCCGCCTCTTGGGATCTTAACAAGTTGTACAATATTTGCATAGATCAAGATATCGCGAGATTCTTGTACATAGTGGGTAGTATACTTTATGTGGGGCCCCAGCTTGAGGGCTGACGTCAGTCCAATATACACAACTGTGATCGTATATGGTTTATGACGCTGCGGCTTATATTTTGTTGATGTTGTTTTGTGGCTTGTGCCACTGATGAGTTATGGTCCAGACGATGGCTGGCTGGCATCAGAAGAAACGCAAATCTCTTTTCACGGATGCGCCGTACGATGAGAAATCGGCACGTGTAGCCCCGCACCGACCGCCTGCGTAGTCAGCTCAAAAGTAGGCAGCGATACCTCCAAGCCGCATTCGATGGACCGATCAGGTCAGCTGATCGCGATCAAGTGATCGGCTACTGATCTTGAGCATATTAACATTTTTGGGTTCCCCAGCTGGGGGATTTACAGCATGCTTCGTTTAAGCTCTTTATTGATGTTGTTTTGCACCTCTCGGCCCAAACGAGATAGGGGGCACGAGGTGAAGCAGCGCGAAGAACGGTCTATCAGATACTTTACGATCTGTCATTTGGTGTTCACAAGCTGATAAAAACCCAAAATCCACTTATAAAGCAACGCGATTTTATTCTTATTTGGGTGCACATTGACGCACAAGCGTCACGTGTATCAAAGTGCGTAGTCATGTTGGGCGTAGGTAGAGAGCGAACTAGACTCGGAACTTGGAGCTAAGCCGATCTGAGCACTTGGTAAGCGTTTTCTATTGAATTGTGACCGTGAAAATGTTGATTTGGGGATTGTTTGCGTGAAATTGTGAAATAGTCACAATGCATGATAAATGAACCAGTTCTTTTTGCAAGAACACTGAACTGAAGGTAAAAAAAACAAATTGCTGCTGGCTTATGTGTGCAAAATGTGGGTTAGACTGTGCTGAAATGAACCAGTTCTTTCGGTATGAAGTGAACAAACAGGAATTATGTTATGAATATAATATTGATATGAAAATGGTATTATTTATTTATTAAATTTTGGCTAGGCTATGATAAGAAGTAGCATATATGTTAAATGAACTAGTTCTTTTGGCAAAAAATAGGCAGCTGAACTAACAAGAATTATGTAAGATCTTAATATGAACTGAAATTGCTGCTTTATACCTCAATAGTTCCGAATGTGAACTAGCACAGAATGAACTAGAACTTTAACTGGAACCAGAACTGCAAACTTGACCAACTACTCAATGGGAATTCATCAAGTTGAGTGCGCGGTGCACTCTCAACAACAAATTGAGGCAAGGCAAGGCAAAGTCATAGGAAATAAATGACAGATGAAATGGGGAAATAGCAAACTGGAACTGGAACCGACAAATGGGAACCGGCAACTGGGAACTGAAGCCGCTCTTAAGTGAACTCAATCAAACTGAGACTGCGCTATTAATCGTGCATGCTCAATATCAATTAAGACAAGGCGAATCTAGATGAATACGTTCACGAATGCCAGCGTGAATGTATCTGCAAGATGTGTGAATGTATCTGGAATATGTATATATATGTATATATATGTCTGTGGAAGCTCATACACTGACTGAGCTGCCGCTTGGCCCATGCAGCGAACGTGCCAGCCAATTTGTGACTCAATTCTGTTATTGTTATTCGTTTTCGGGCGCGATGACTAATTCATTTGGGCTTAAGCAGAAATCAATTCCCATGGCATCAGAGGAACCGATAGCCGTCGTTGCCGGCGCAAGAGATTTCCACATGCTGCAAAATGCGGCGCCAACTGGTTGAAACTGATGTCAATCAAACCACGAACCCTTCGACAGCCCCATCGGTTGGAACGTTGAAAGCATTGTAATGCGTCAATTGTCGCATAGGGCCGATGTATATATATATATATATATATATATATATATATATATAAATATATATATATATATATATATATATAATATATATATATATATATATATATATATATATATATGTATATCAAATGAACTGACCGAGTGAGGGACTGGAACAGTGAATGGGACTGTGACTGGGAATGAGACTGGGATCGGGACTGGCACTGGGACTGAGACTGAGACTGAGACGGCGGGTGCTGATCAACACAAATCAAGTGTGTAACAGGTTTGAAGCGCCCGAGACACAGCCAGACGAAACGCATCAACATAAACATATGCATTTAATAGATACCCATTGTTAATTAAGAGTCAATTTGATTCAAGAAAACTGAACTTGAACTTCGTACAGCATGTTAGTTAACATTGTTGTAACATTGTGGAACTTTTACATGATATGTCATTACTGCTAAATCTGAGCATGATGATTACTGTTAAACATGAGCAACACGCAATGGAAAGCCATACGAAAAGCGTATCATATGTTTGGACATATTGGAGCTCATTTTTAAAGCGTTGTTCTTTGGAAGCGCATTCATATATTTAAGTTTGTAGCCATCTTACCGATGCTATTATAATTTATGTATGTCGGAATTATGTTACTATACCTATGAGTATTAAGGAATGTAAGACAGCTTACAATACTTTAGGGAATCAAATCATATAATATATTTTGATTTAGCCATTGTTAGAGTAAGTAAGCTCTTTCTTATCCAAGCAAGACCCTCTGTTAGCCTTAGCCAACAATCAAATGTGAGTATGAACTGCTTGTATCAACTGCTTGTTTCGATCTGAGTTCTCTACTCTCTCGCTTAGTTTGAATTTCAACTGTTTCATTTTCATAAGGATCATCGACAAGTGAACTGTAACCAGTTTATTTGCAATATAGCCATCTGCAGATATCGCTATAGCAAAACTCGCTATATGAACTAAGCAGAAGATCAAACATTCAGCTGATAGATTCCTATTGGTAGTTAGATTGCAATTACTGATCAAAGAGTGTGAACTACGCTCAATTGGAAATATATACACAAAACTAGTTCCTTTTGCCAATGACCGCTGGCAGGCATTCATTTGCATTTGGAACCAGCTCACGTTCAATATACTCCAAATCAAATTGTGTGCCGCAGTATAACTTGACTATAAACAAATGCCAACAGCAACAACAATAAAATAATCACAATTGTCACATGCGCTGGAGCTTGTTTTTTCCTCATATATATATGTTTGTTGTTTTTGTTTGTCTGTCTATATCTGTATTACTGTACACACATACATATGTACACGTATATGTATGTGAGTATTTTGCTTTGTTTTCGCATTATGCAAATAAGACTTAGCATATTTATTATTATTATTATTTTTTTTTTTTCATTTTTTGCCTCGCAGTCGCGCATTGCGCGCTAGTTGAGCTTAGAGATTTGATTTAAAATGTTTACAGCGCGTTTTGTTTATCTGGAGGGCTCAACTAATTCCGTATCTGAATTCGGTATCTATATCTTCCATCTGATACAAATTGTGCAGCTCGCACGCAGTCGACTGTGTGAGCACTGTACACTGGCCGGCTACTGGTTACACAGACACGAGTCTGCGTCTGTCGACGTTCCCTGCAGGGCCCATAAAGATCCATACTAAAAATATTACAGTGCCTGCGATAAAGCGAACCTTGAACGTCGCCACTGCACTTGACGGGTATGCAGACGAGAGATTGTAAATGTAATTGCAAGTGTAATACGCGTGTGCTGCTTTTATTTATTTATTATATTTTTCTGTTCTTTTTCGCTTTGCATTAAATTACTTTTTACTACGTTTGCTCTGCTTGAATAAGCCGCTGCATTGCAAAGTTGCGATGGATACAAAGTGCACGAGGCAACTGACAACTGGAACAGGATTCGTTCACTGTACTTAACAGCTCCAATTGGATGTGAATGACAAGCAGTGTAGGAAGTAGTTGTTAAGCCTTAAGGCAGCACAGGGTCACTCTACACAATTGGCAGCGCTGACAAGCAGTGTAACAGCAGTTCAGGACACAAAGACAACTCCAACTGCAAGCAGTTCAGGTAAATTGGTGGTTAATGAGTTGACCACAACAATAACAGCTATCCCTTTAGATAATCAGATGCTGTTAGAGCAGGCAAATTTTGATTTTCCTTAAAATAGAGCTATAGTAGTATAGTTGGAGCAGGATTCAAACTCGCTCTATGATGCTGTTCTGTTCTACTAAAAACGAACAGCCTTATATAAAACATATTCATTTGATTGCAATGGCAAGCAATTCAGGAAACAACACGTATCTATTCCAATTGGAAGCAGTTACATGCAGTTACAGCTAGAGCTTAATTATTTACTAGCATTTTCTTTGCAGTCTTAATAATATTATGTTTTGCATTAAAAATGAACAGTATAAAAACATTTCAACTGGGGTGGATCGAAAACTGAGAACTGAGCAATTTCTTGAATTCGCTCTCAGTCGAGGCAAGTCAATTATTCGATTTTGCTTGTCTGCAATTGGTTACAGGTGCGGAAGGCAGCAATTAAAGACAATTCTGTTAAGTGTTAACAGCTTCATGTTGTTACACTCAGTTGCCAGCCATGGCAAGCAGTGCATAAGCTGAGCCTGTGGCTGCTTTGCTCCAAATCTTAACGTGAAATTTCTGTTAAGGTTAACAGTTCAAGGTTACATTTCTGTTAATGGTTGTCAGGTCTGCTGCTTCTGCGAGTATATTTGCTCGGGATTTCGGGCAGGGAAATAACTTAAGTAAATAATACAAACTGGGCCTATGTGCAATGAGGTCTATTAATAGCTTGATTTGTTTGCCTGCATCGCCGACTTGCTCTTTGTTCTGCATGGGTGTGCTTTATTGTTGTCTTAACAGTATATATAATAATATATCATTATCTGGATCGTATGAAATGTATGTTAACCAGCTAAATGATCAAACCACTGACATAAGAAAACGTTCCTTACAAAGGTGACTG